>JAKTXA010000009.1:0-482404 GCA_030561325.1 Yamadazyma atlantica
AAACATCCTTACACCACGCTTAATGGAAAACATCCTTACACCACGCTTAATGGAAAACATCCTTACACCACGCTTAATGGAAAACATCCTTACACCACGCTTAATGGAAACATCCTTACACCACGCTTAATGGAAAACATCCTTACACCACGCTTAATGGAAAACATCCTTACACCACGCTTAATGGAAAACATCCTTACACCACGCTTAATGGAAAACATCCCTGTTTAAGACACCGATCTTGGATTTCATTTAGAGCTGGTGGTAAGAAACTCAGCTTCAAAAACTCACTATTCCAAACATAGAATTTCTCAATTGCTTCTATGGCTAAGTCTTGATAATGGACCTTATCGACATAAGAAGCTCTTATCAATTTATTTAAATCCGTTGAAGCTCCATCAGCTCCCTTTAAAGGACTGTAATCATTCGCAGCATAATCCCCTCTATCAAACACTTTAATATTCGTATAACCTTGAACTGCCAAGTGATAGGCAGATGAGAGCCCATAGACTCCAGAACCCACAATTATAATGGGATCAGACTTTGATGTCATTTCTGACGGTGTAACATTTAGTCTTATCATTTACTTAAATAGCTGCTGATCTGGGACCTGCATATGCTCGAGTCCCAATTAGGCAACTACCCTCCGCTGTGTCATGATACGAGATCAGATGATAAGAGATCATATATTCACATTTCTCCACAGTTTTGCTCGGTAGTACATTGTTCAGCCATTATTAGTCATACTAGTGTGTTACACATTCAATATGAATTGTTTTGATTATTCAGAGTTATACTGTTTCTCAGTTGGCATATATAGTGATTCTCGCAAAAATTACAAAATCTGCTAGCTCATATTGTATATTAATCTATGGAGTCCATGGTTCATATTTCTCTTTGTTTGGCGTATCCCACATACTAACTAGAATCTTTCTGGGCCCATCAGACCATGGACATCTCCCGTGACTCACTTGATAATTATCCACAATTGCAATATCTCCTTCCTCCCAAGAATGCTTATAGGAAATATCTTCTGAAATTTGCAATAATTTATCTAGTTGCCCAGCATCTATCTCTTCTTTACCATTGTCATATAACAAAGGCTTTGTAGGGGTACTATAACTTTTCTTCACAGAGGCATAGTAATAGTAAGTAGCTACACTTGAGAATACCGTAGGAAATTGTTTGCTGGAGTCAGGGTCTTTGTGGAGTCTGATTGGCTGAGTATGTTGACCAACCACCAAATCATCCGTGTCTGTCCAATGAAAGTCCTCACTGACATAGCTATTAACTAAATCTCCTGCCTTCTTTTTGGCTTCTTCTAAGGAATCCTTTTCCTCTATCAGCTTTCCAAAACAGAAATAATCACTCCAACTGGTTTTATTGGTCGTAGTCTTGAACCAGGTTTGTTCGTAATAAAGCCCGTCCTTTCCTAGTCTTTCTAACAATTCAGGGGTTTCTTCTTTCAAAGCATTGAAGAATTCAGCCCCATGAACTATTGGGGTTTGGCCCCCTTTTGTCCCTGGCCCATACTGAGAACACACAAAGAATAGTCTTGTGGGGTGAATATTAAACCTGGAATACTCGTTATGTTGATGGATATGATCTGAAGCAGGCCCTTCATTGGCAGTACACAAAGTTTTGGTAATTTCCGTCCGTTGGGCAGTAGTTCCATGCTGTTCAAACGGTTCATCTCCTGACCCATTTCCTATAGCTTCAACATACTTACTAAGTACTTCAGGGTCTGTAGCACCAGTGTTTCTTATGACAAGAGCTCCACTCTTTATCAAACTGTTTGAAAATACCTTCTCTTGTGCTGCCTTTTTTAATAAGCTGGCTACAGCTTCAGTATCTTTAAGGAAGTCTTTATCAGCATTGATTTTAAAAGCGACAGGGAATTCGTTTCCATTGACAATATGAGTATTCTCAAGCGGGACTTTTGTTATCGTAGCCATCCTTAAGTCTGTTATCTTGACACTATCAAGCTATCTTTCTTGGTGACACTTAGCTATTAAATAGACATTCCATTGGTCTCATCAGCGGCCTCATTTCCCAAACAGGAATATTAGATCCGCAGATAAGATAAGATAGGATCAAACCTCCATTTCCGGCAGGCCAGGTCCTATCAAGATGCCACAATATACCGTGACTATATATACACCTGTGAATGATATCAAATTCATTTTACCTATTGTCACTGATCAATGTCTTCTTTAGAAAGTGAAAAAAACCCTGGGGCCGTTTTGGTGCAAGAACTTTCTGGAGCTACGGTTGAAGTAGAAGCTACTAAAGCTGATGCTGCTTTGGATTTCCTTGATGCCCATCCTGAATTTGAAGGGGAAGAAATCAGTGAAGAAGAACACCGGCAAATTGTTAACAAAGTCAATTTCCACTTGTTACCTCTTGTGATAGCCGTTACCACTTTGCTTTTCATGGATAAGGCCACATTATCATACGCTTCTATTCTTGGACTTTTCGAGTCCACGGATCTTACCGATCAGTTATATGATGATTTGAATTCCATTTTCTATGTGGGGTATACCATTGGTCAATTGTCCAACTTTGTGTTACAGAAATATGACTTGAACAAATTTTTAACCCTCATCATCTTCTTATGGAGTGTGGTGATTTTCCTCCATGCTACTGCTTTCAACTTTGGGGGGTTGGTGGTGTTAAGATTTGTTTTAGGGTTATTGGAAAGTATTGTGGTTCCACTTTCTGAAGTGACCTTGTTCCAATTCTATACTCCTAAACAAAGAGCTGCGGTTCAACCAATATACTGGATTGGCTGTGTAGGATTTCCTGTTTTTATCACTGGATTCCTGGCGTATGGAGTTCTTCATGCTACTGACTCAATTCCTCCCTGGAAAATATTTATGATTATTAATGGAGGATTAACATTTATCATGACTTTTGTGGTGTATTGGTTTTACCCATCAGACCCTACCAAAGCCAGATTTTTGACGGACAAGCAGAAATACTTTTTGATCAAAACCGTCCAGAAAGAATCCAAGGCTTCAATAACTCAACATACGATTAAAAAACATCAATTAATTGAATGTGCCCGTGATCCTATCTCCTGGCTTTTTGTGGCCTTTTGTTTCTTCATCATGTTGGCTAATAACTTGACTTACCAACAGAATCTTCTTTATGTTTCTTTGGGAGTTTCCAATTTGGGGGCCACTTTGGTTAGTGTGGCCGGTGGGGGCTTTTCCACGGCGTTTGCAATCTTTGGGGCCTATTTAATTCATTATTTCCCTAACAATTCGTTCTGGATGTGTATGGTTGGATGTCTACCTTCTATTGCTGGAGGGATAGGAATGGTTACCATACCCTGGGAAAACAAGATGGCATTACTTGCAATGATGGTGCTTGCTGCAAATACCTACTTTTTGGCTTATATCATTGGGTTTGGATGGTCTTCGTCTTCTTGTTCTGGTAACACAAAGAGATATTTCCGTCACTTCTTCTACTCAATTGCTTATGGGATTAGTAATATCGTGTCGCCTCAAATCTGGAAGGGGAACCAAGCCCCTAGATATTACGCTGCTTGGTCTGTCCAAATTGTTTTGGCATGGTTTGCCCCTCCGGTGATAGCAGGGATCATCACATATATTCTTAAAGCCAGAAACAAGGAGAGATTAAAATATATTGAAGAGAATCCTGACGCCATTTATGGTACTGTGGTAAAAATTGACCCTGAAACTGGGGAAAAGATTACTGAAAAAGTGGATATTGGGAATTTGGATTTAACAGATTTGGAGAACAAGACGTTTATATATCCATTGTAGGACAGGAACCTGACCCCAAAGTAGTTTTGTTTTAGTAAATAATATATTTATGTCATATTTGTATATTTACGTCATATTTAGATATTTACGTCATATTTGAATATTTTTTGTTGACCAGTCAACCTATTTATCTAGAGGATAAACGGTGGGGTCCCAACCAGAAACCCAATTTTCATCCCATTCATCCATAGTAGCGATGTCTTTTTCAGACAATTTGAACTCTAGAGCTTCAAGATTAGGAACCAACCGGGATTCAGTAACCGTCTTTGGAAGTGTAATAAACCCTTTTGTCAACGACCAACCGAGTAGCACTTGAGCAGGAGTTTTACCTACCTTTTTAGCTAAAGCAACCAATTTCTCATCCTCAATTTTCTTACCTCTAGCAAATGGTGAATAAGCTTCAAGAGCAATGCCGTGATCTTCACAAAACTTCACCAATTCCTTTCTAGCCAACCAAGGATGTAACTCAATTTGATTCACACTGGGGGTAATTTTCAAATCGGGGTAAGCCAACAACTCTTTAAGATGTGGAATCCCGTAGTTGGAAACACCAATACTTCTCACTTTTTTCGACTCCACCGCCTCTTGGAGTGCCAACCACGTTTCATGACGCTTTTGATAGTTACTCTGAGGGGAATGGATCAAAAATAAATCAATATATCCAATTTTCAGAACCTTCTCAAGACTACCAGCAATAGCAGCTTTGGCAGCTTCATACCCATGGTCAGTGTCAAAAATCTTAGTGGTGAAGAAGATATCTTCTCTCTTATTGTTAGCTGGATCTTCCTGGATCCATTGAGCAATCCCTTCTGCCACCTCTGCTTCATTTCGATACCCAATGGCAGAATCCACATGTCTATATCCCACCTTCAACGCTTTGTAAACGATATCTTTGGCCACATCTTTGGGGGTCAAGTATACTCCTAGACCAAGGGAGGGGATTACGTGTCCTGAGTTCAATTTATAGGCTTTTTGCATTGTCAATTGCTGGAAATAAGGGGATTGAAAAACCTGATTCGCAACTCCTTTTATAGTTTCTTAGTAAGTAGCTGGGGTAAAATGTAGGTCCACGACCTGCGGATTTTTTCAATTCCTTAATCTATATAGATTAATCTATAGAGATACCTAATGATAGCTAGAGAGCAGTACCAGAAGACCAATGCCAACCACTATAATATAGGTGTCTTGACTAAGGATATTAAATAGGGACTCATTGGTTAACAAATGGTAAATATATTTATCACTAAGAACTAAATAGTAGAACTAAATCAGACCTATCAATAGGCCTAGGACTTTAAATCAAGGACAGTATCTGAACTCCAAGTTCTCTTTATCGGTCAAATCAGCAAACTCATATCACTCAGGAAGTTTGGCGTAGTCTTCACCTAAAGTTTCCCTTAACTTGTCTCTTCTTTTGTTTTCAAACATATCTAAGAAATAAATGGACAAGAAACACATTAACCCCACAATAAAGGCTACCAACATCAATACCTTGGCAGTAGTATATTGGGGAGCCTCGTTAGCTCTGAAAGTAAATGGAGCCACTGCGTTGGCAGCAGCGTATCCAATGGCAAAGAACCAATGACTAAGGATTTTCTTTGTAGACCCAGAGACATTCGAACTAATATAGGACAACATGCCTGAAATACTGGTGGTGGCCATGTAGAAAGTGTAGATTCCAAATAATCTAGAGCCTACGGGATTGGTGAAAGCCAATAAGGCCATTCCAAGAATCCCAATACAATTGACAGCAGAACACACCAACAATCTATTTCCAAGAAAGTAAGAAAGACCAATGGCAAGAAAAGGACATAACATATCAATGGCACCACCTGGCATGTTCATCAATAAGGATTGTTTGGTAGAAAAGTTCAAATCGTCATGGTACAAAATCGAACCAAAGTTGGTGAACCCTCCATTAGGAAGAGCATACGAAAACCCATAGATAAAAAAGATATAACTCTTGAGATCTTTAAAGGTTTCAATGATTTGGTGTTTTTTCAATTTGGTATTCCCAAACCCTTGTTGGTTAGCTTTACTTCTGGCCACCACATACTTCTTTTCCGTTTCATTCAAGAACCAAGCTTTGACTGGAACATCAGGAACATGGAAAATAGAAATTATCCCGAGAACTATAGTGATAATTCCCGTCACCACGTACAATAATCTCCAAGAGGCAATTGAATAAGTGTGGATATATAACCCGTAGGCGATACTTGCCCCCAAAATGGTCCCAAACCCTTGAGATCCAAACCAGATGGTGGTTCTTAAGAACTGTTGGTTGGCTCTTTTCTTCGCAGAAGCATCGTTGTTTCCTATGACTTCATCTTCAGGTTTTCTAACATACCATTGGGAAGTCAAAAGCACATAAGCCGGATTCATGGCCGATTCCAAACACCCAAGTAACACTCTACACACCAAAAATGGCCCGGAAGATTGACAAGCAGCGTGACACATCAACACAATCCCCCAAAGAATCACAATTATTCCCAAAGTCTTAGAAATAGGAAACCTTTGTAAGAGTCTGTTTGCAACCAATTGAAACACGAGATACCCGAGGTAAAACGAAGTCCCGACCCAAGAATAAGCCTGACCCGTGAACCCCAAATCTTCTCTCATACCTTGAATCGAGGCATAGGAATTGGTGGTTTTGTCCATCAACTGACAGGACATAAGTAACCCAATAAGCGGAAGTAAGCAAACATCAATTTTTCTAACAAGCTTCTTTTCGGTAGCTTCATCTAGAACCAAACCTTCGACCTCTTCTCTATACTTATAAGCTTTATCGAGATCTCTTTCATCAAGATCTCGGCCGTTGATAGAAACAATAGTTGTGAGAGCTTCTTGTTTCTTAGCACTCACCTCACTCTTTTCACTTTTAGTACTTTGTAAACTCATCGTTAATTGCAAGTGGCTTACTTTCCGAATCTTATCGATGGTACCGTGTACTTTTATATCTTCCTTGGATCATGTTCTTATCGTTATCTCCCATTGTTGATGGTTCGAAATCGACCAGGTTTCAATGCCGATGGTTACGCTCCTATGCCATCCTGCACGCTGCACGGAATCATGCACGGTTGACACCCGTCTTACCTAAAGTAATTCTTATCAGTTTATCAGCGATGAGAAACGGAATTGCCTACAGCAACATCCCGGCTTACTACATTATATATTGAGGCAGATCAGATTCAAGAAACTACAAGAATACTACCATGTACGAAACAGTGCTAGTCGGAAGCGGAGGAGTCGGAACTATCTGTGCCAAAGGAATTGATTATGTTGGGAAATCCAATTTATCTCTTGTGGTCAGAAGAGATTATGAGAAAGTGAAAAAAGAAGGGTATACTATTCATTCAGTAGATTACGGTGACATCGAACACTGGAAACCAAACGTGTATGCCAATGTTGAAGAAGCTGCTAGCACTGGAAAAGTCTATGATTTTGTTGTGGTTGCAACCAAAAACATTCCTGACATCACCAAAGTCGAAGACTTAGTTGAACCTTTAGTTACTCCAGAGAAAACCACTGTTGTTTTAATGCAAAATGGTTTTGATTTGGGGAGACCTTTCATCAAAAAATGGCCCAAGAATGTCGTCATCTCTGCTGTGTCTCACATTGGGTCTCATAATACTAACGGGGTAATTCACCAAACCCAAAAAGATAAATCTTTGATCTCATATTTTGAAAACCCAAACTTGGATAAACTGTTCCAGGAACAAAAGACAAAAGAGTTTATCAGCATCTATGCCAACGAGAAAATCAATTGTACTTATTTCCCTGATGCCAAATGGTACAGATATCGGAAATTGGTGTATAACGCTACCTTGAACACTCTGTGTGCTCTTACTGGAGTTGACACGGGAAGATTGGAATTATCAGGAGGGTTAGAGGCCGTGGCAATTCCGGCTATGAAAGAAGTGATCAAAGTCGCTAAAGCGGATGGTGTGGAGTTACCTGAAGATGTGATCAACTTGGTAGTTCATTCTGACGATGGCGATTGGTTTGAGCCTTCTATGAGAGTGGATGTTAAAAAAGGCAACCCTTTGGAGTTGGAGGTTATTTTGGGGAACCTTTTAACGGTGGCTAGGGAATTGAAGGTGGAAACTCCTACTTTGGATGTGTTGTATAATCTTTTGAAGGTGGTGCAGTATAGATTGAAGGAAGCAAATGGGTACTTTTCGTTACCAGAAAAGAGACCAATCACTGACAAGGTCTACAGTTAACTTAGAATATATAGAAACTAGAATATAGAATACAATCTAGAATATATAGAACTAGAATACATTTACTAGAGTAATAGTGGTCTATATAGACGTCAAGTCGTTGATATTCTCCTCAATCTCCGTAACCCTTTCGGTAAATTCCTTAAAATACTCCAAGTTAAACCATCCCATTTCATCCAACGGCTTGAACTTTGGCGAGGCCATGAAATTCCTCGACAAGGTAATGTTTGTCACATTATCCATATGGATTATAGGAAAGTTCAATTTTACTTTGATATCTTCATTGTTCTCTGTTCCTTCCACGAAATCCCCTACAAGAAATTCCAAGATATTCAACCCATTGAAAAGAATATTCATAAACTTACTGATTTTCTTAGAAGAGCCAGTGATTTGACGGAAATGTCGAAGGTTGATTTCCTTGATGACATTTATTCCTTTTGTCACATCGTAAACACTGGCTTGGTCCCATATTATATGAGGATTCTTGCCCAAAAAAATATACCCCACCACAAGAGTCATGGCAGCATGATACACAAAAAACAAGTCCTGAAATATCGTGCCATTGAACAAACTGGCGGTGGAACTGAGTTCAAAAAGATGTGCCATAGACAACGAGGACTCAAGAGCTTCTTTGATAATGTCGTTGACAGCAAAATCATAGCTCTTGGTGTCTTGGAATGAAACATAAAGCAAGTAAGGTAGCGTGAACGTCAAAATATAATAATGATGCTTCAAAAGTAAATCTAATTTAAAGTCGTTCATATTTTCAGTGCTAGTAAATGTCTCTGGTAGGTCACTATAGAAGGCTTTGAACCTGACCAAGAGCTCTTTTGTCAACTCGATACTGCCAGGAAGTAGTAATTCTGTCTTCACTTTCTTCCGGTATTCCAAGACCTCATAGAGGAGTTTTGCAAGATCCGTAGACAAACAGAAATAAGACTCGAATTGTTGATTTTGGAATGTGGGGTAGCCTATATCTATGTCTTCAATTTGAATACAAGAAGACCTCCCCATTTGATTGCTGAACACCAACTCATGTTTGAAAATGGTCCAGCAAGTGAATACCATTTCCTGCTGGAGCTCAGAATCGTCAATGCACAATCCCACAGACTTTCTATTCATTCCCAAGGTGATGGCTTGTCTAGCAGCAGTTTCTATCAAACAATAGCCCGTGTCTCTCCTTTTATTATTATCCATGTAAATCGAAAGAAGTAACAAACACTGAATCCCATCAAGCGAAGGACTCAAGAGCATATCGGAAACACACAAACGGACCACAGTAATATACTTTTCAACCACACAATTCGGTTTGGTGGTATCGTACATGATCCCTAGAATAACTATCATATAAATACAGCAGATCTGATAATTTGACAATAGGGAATTGTTAGGTTCTCCAAGGGCCATGAGCATCCAGAAAGTGTCATAGTTATTTCTTACCCTCGTTTCATTGAAACAAAAGTATCTGTGATGAACAGACCTGAAAAACACATTGAAGTAGTAGTCCATTTCTTTCTTGGGAATAAGATTCACATACGGAAACATCGAATCCTTGAAACACCCCACTTCTGAAGATGTCATGGGGTCTTGGTTGGAACTGATGATAATTTCACACTCAAATAGTTTCTGGTAATTCTGCCATAGGGAAGAGTTCAATTTACTTCTTCTTACCAAGATATTCACACACGTATCCAAGAACCCAGCAGCACCAAAGGGGCCCACGTAATGGAAAGTTCCGTCTTTGTCTATAATAATACTGTCTGGCTGAGTAAACTGTTGCAGAGGTACAAGAGATTGAATATCTGCTAAGGAATCAAACTCGTCTGAAAGCTGGTACCCCCCTTTAGTTTTTGAAGACAATTTGATGGAGATATCTTCAATTTCCTCTTTTTCATACTGAGAAGCATCACGTGACCTTGAAGGCATAGGAATGCCCAAGGACTCCCCGAGAAATATCAAGGAGTCTATATCATTTACATCCACCTCAGGTCTTAGGCCTCTCACAAGAGCAAATAGGCATTTATAATGAAGACCAATGTTTTCAATGGGCCCTCTTTCCTTTTTCTTTCTTTGGATGGTGGTTTCACATTTGACACCTGCTGACACACATTTCAAGCATGGTTCTTGGGTGTTGGGAGTATTGACTTGTCTTTTGCAAGCGAGTTTTCTGGTTTTACACCGATCGCAGCTAAAATAGGCCTTTTTTCGATTCTCGGGATCCACCACTCTTCTTCTCCGATTCTTGAGCTTGGGTTTATACACTGAGTCCATTAGGTTGGTTTGTTTAAAAGGATATAGGGTACTTAGATATCTGCGGAATTGGATCGAAACAATCCCATAACGGAACTGCTTATCATAGAAGCCGCATATCCTGATAACAAAGGGAGTGTTATCGAGATGCCGTCCTGCACACACAAATCAAATACTGTATATTAACAAGTAGCTACTCTATACGCTCAAATTAAATTACAACTTTGATTGATTAAGACTGAGTCTAATAGCCACTTCAGCCATTCCCAAGCCCTGGGCAAACCCCGTGCCGCCAGCGCCATAATTATGGATTACCACAGACCCTTCAATAGTCTCCCGTTCTATTCTTACCCCAGACGTTCTTCCTGGTCTGAAGGCAGAAATAACTCGTAAGATCTCGATGTCTTCCGCCGTTTGTCCCGATTTTAAGATCACAGGGAAATCTCTGGTGATTCTTTTCAAGATATCTTTGGTCTCGTGGCCCAAAATGTCCCGATTCCAGTTATCTGGCTGGTAAAACCCTCCTAAAATAACCTCCTGGCCAGGCCCAGGTCTCTTTATCATATACGTAGCAGAGTCTTTTTTCCAGGAAAGTCTGGTTTCATTGACATGGGGGGCTTTTGCAACAATGACCTGTGCTCTCGTAGGAATTACGTCCATGTCTTCGACCCCCTGAAGAAACCTGGACCCAAATCCCGTGCAATTGAACACTATAGACTTTTCCCCAAAAACCTCATTAATGTGTTTGATTTCTTTGATCTTTGTGGCCACTCCTTTGGCCTTAACATACTGGCTCAAGGTATCTATGAATACAGGTGCATTGAACACCCAGGTCTTATACTGAATCCCGAAAACCTGGCCCTCAGGATACTCTTCTTTTGGAAGCACTCTGTAATAAGGAATGTAGTCTTTGAACGCTTTCAATCTAGAATCGTCTGGTTTTTCATCCCAGAACTCGCTGTTCATAGTAACATCCAATCCACACTTGGCCCCACCGAGTTTTTGCTGGAGTTTTGCAAGGTTATTGAACGTAAACCTGCTGTAAAATTGGATAAGTTCGTCTTTGTCTTTGACGCAAGCAACGGTAGCTCCCGCATATGGCGATGCATAGTTATGTGACATATCTCCG
Organism: Yamadazyma atlantica; assembly: GCA_030561325.1. Classification (NCBI taxonomy): domain Eukaryota; kingdom Fungi; phylum Ascomycota; class Pichiomycetes; order Serinales; family Debaryomycetaceae; genus Yamadazyma; species Yamadazyma atlantica. The sequence continues at coordinate 11,394 of JAKTXA010000009.1, forward strand.
GGGACGTGCTTGGCGATAATGGTGATGTTTTGGGGGTCTACACCTCTTTCTAAGAGGAGATAAGCCGTATAGAGCCCTATAACTCCGGAACTAATTGGTTAGTAACTTTGGCCTTTGACTTTGTGGTGGAGTGGTACATACCCTAATATTACATAGCCCATTTTCTAGGAAAGCTGATCTTTAGTATAAGCTTGTGTTTAGTACGACTTCTTGTCTGTTCTTATAGTGATTTCGATACTAGAGGTCTGGTTACGAGCCCGGCAATGACAGGTGCGCACGGATCCATGCACCCAAGATCCCGCGCCTTATCAGCGCACCTCCCTAATACGGATATCTATTGAAACGATCTACTTAACCCTACATCATACACAAAGTTCCCCAACGTCACTATATCATACACCGGCAAGCCAGTGACCTCTCTTACAATCCTTCTATGCATCGGCATGTTAGCACACTCAAGAATAACACTCCCAATGTTTTCATGCTCAGAAACGAGTTTTTTTGCAGCCTGAACAAGCGATTTCTCATGTGCTTTGAAATCATATGGAGTAGCCTTTCTGATAAACTGATCAAACGAACCTCCCTTTTCAACACCTACTATAGGCGTGTCTTCTGGCGCCCCTACCGCCTTAAGATGGGTTTTATCAAGAACATCTCCATCAAATGTAATCACCCCAGCTCTTTTCCCTGGCTCGCAAAGGCTGTTGGCTATATTAATTTGCAACAAGGCAGAGGTTCCTATTGGTACTGTGGGAAACTTCTTCTGAAGAATAGGATGGATGGTTGCTAGGAACCCACAGGAGGTTACGATGGCCACGGCCCCCTCTCTTATCAAGAGATCGGCTGCATCTACCCATCCTTGAATAAACTCGTCTCTATAAGCCCTGGAAGTGCCTACCACTTCTTCCACACCGTAATAACCTTGACCGGGATATCCCAGGTGTCTAAGCTGGCTACATCCCCAGCAGGTCTTTCAAACTTGGAATCTACCCTTAATACCCCTAGAAATTTCTGTGTCATTTTATCTATTTGTCTATAAGTCTATGAGAATTATTTATATCGCGATTTTCGGGATGCTGCACCGATCTGCACCGATCTCTATCATGCATATCGTGCATATCCGTCTCAGCAGTGCATATCGTGCATATCGTGCATATCGTGCATATCGTGAATGGTCAAGCAACTGCCTTATCAGGCGGAAGCTGAGACGGAATTCTCTTCTCTCTCAAACCCTCTCCATACTTCAACGTCACTATACAACACCCAAACCCAAACCATATAAGCCCAGCAGATATAGTAGAAGTCCAGCCAATGCCTATATTGTTCACCGACGGTAAAGCCGTCCCACTGGCCACGGAAGTCCATAGAAATCTCATGAAATAACTATTAGAAATCGAATCTCCTGCCATAGTAGGCATGGAATCTATACAATAACTGTTCACAGAAGGAAAGCACATGGTCTGAGAAAACCCATTGATGAACATCATAATTATCGGCAAAGCCTTACCTCCAAACCTCTTTTCTACGGACCAGCCATATAACAATATAGAAATGGGTAAAGAGCCTCCAAAGAACACTAGCGAAGCTCTAAGCCTATCTTCTGGGATTCTTCTTCCCCTCTTTTGGATATAATATCTTACGGTATAATCTGAGTATCTTCCTCCCACGATACTTCCCACCAAATACCCAATTCCTGGCGGGAGGTAGTACAAGGCCGAGATCACTGTGGACTGAATATCAAACCTGTCGTCCACCACGTATCGCAAAGGTGTTAACAAAGCATACATGTTGTACATTATAGTCGAACACATGAGCGACGCCAACATCACCGTCTCGTAGCGTGTAATAAGAATCACACTTAACACATTTATCTTATAAAGCTTGAATTTCTTGCCGGTTTCTCTTTGGTACCGGAACAATTCGATATCTGTGCCGGTTTCAGGGAGGAAGCAGAACGAAGCTATTAGGACCACGGCTCCCAAACCTCCTAGCACCATAAAAATCACTCTCCAGGTGGTATAATTCACCAAAACCCCTCCTAATAAGGCTGAAATGGCGATCCCAAACTGAGACCCAATAAGTATAATGCCCATAGCCTTCCCTCTCTCAACGGGAACGTAGATATCGCTGATAACAGTAGCCCCAAGGGAGAAAAAAGCCGTCCCAAATATTGCCATCATAGCCCTAAAGATGTAAAACATGGCCAAGTTCTGGGCCTGGGAGGTCAAAAAGGCCCCGATGGTATACCCCAAGCTACAGACTATGGTAGTCCATCTCCTGCCGTAGATATTGGCCACAGGCGACGAAATACACGGAGATATCGCCATCATTATACAATAAACACAGCTGGAAAGGTTGATGACAGTACCAGTGGTATGGAAGTCGCTGGCGATCTCAGGGATGGCTGGAAGGAACATGGTGGTACTTATGGGTGATAGGAAGCACGCTAGCGACACTATGAACAAGTACAACGACTTTTGGCGGGGGGAGTATTTGGCTTTGGGATCTGAAGCTGTCACCGTTACTGTGTCGTCCTTGGGACTTGTAGAAAGGGACATCTCAACGTTACTAAGGGAAGTGTCAAAGGAGTCTTTGTCAAAGGTGAGTGTCAAATGTTAGTTGTGTATTTGTGTTACGTTCTTCAGTAGGCATTGACGGAATGTTGCAATCATTTGTCCCAGACTACGGTACGAACACACTAAACAGAGAAACACTAAACAGAGAAACACTAGACGAATCGAGTTGTAGGGCGATTGGTTTAGGATCTGATAGGCTTCACTTACTCCAGAGTTCCAGAGTTCCAGAGTTCCAGAGTTCCAGTAGTTCCAGTGGTTCTAGTGATGAGCAGAGAGCAGAGCTGAGCAGCCTCGGATATTGGAGCAGTGTGTCTGCTCCAAACACACTAAGCTTATGGTGTTTTTTGATGCAAATTGCATTTTTTTCATTTCCATTTGGAATTGGCAGTTGTGCCATAGACACTTAGGTGTTGTGTCGGTGTTGTGTCGGTGTTGGGGTATGGGTCTGTGGGTCTGTTATTTGGGTGACTGGCTCTAGATTTGTATGGATATTACCCTTTCTCCGTCTCTCTGTCTCTTCTGTCTCTGTCTCTTCTGTCTCTATGTATTCTTGTCTTCTATTTCTTCTATCTCTATGTACTCTTGTCTATCTCCTCTATCCCTTGACACTCTTCCTAAGTCTTCTGTAGCCATACTCATTGAGTACTCTTACTGAGAACAGATGGTGCCTTAACGAGGATGCACGATGCATGCAAGTGCCAAAAGAGGAAGATTGCAACCCATAGGACTATACCAACTTGCAAGCAAACTGCAAGCAGAGGCAACAGACCATTCATTTCATCATAGATCCTACTATGGTCTACTCCACGGTGAAGCCACAATTGTTAGTCCAAAGCCGGTTGGGACACCACCATCACTCGATGATCTGAGATTTAGAATTGCTACAATTCAATTGATTTATTGAGTTACAATTGTCAATTATTGAGTTATAATTGTGACAATTGAAGACAATTGAAGACAATTGAGTGACTTGAGAGATGAAAGTAATTGTATTTGGAGCCCATGGAAAGATTGGCCAGCAGTTTGTCCGCCAGGCCAAAGCCCATACCATTACAGCAGTAATTAGAAACCAAGCTCAGGCAGACCAAATTGGCAGCCTTTCAGAAGCTAGCACCAAAGAATTGACCCTTGATTCCGCCAGCGTTGAAGACCTTTCCAGTGCCATTTCAGGCCACGATGCGGTGGTATTCACTGCTGGATCAGGTGGTAAAGACTTACTTAAAGTCGACCTTGACGGAGCCGTCAAAACCTTTGAAGCCAGTGTGGCAGCAAATGTAAGAAGGTTTGTGCTTATAAGTGCAATTCACGCCGACAAGAGAGAACATATCGATAAGCTGCCTATCAGAAACTACTTTATTGCTAAGCATTATGCTGACCGGATCTTGATAAACGAGTTTAAGGAATCTCTTGATTTCACTATACTAAAGCCTACTGCTTTGACAGATGAGCCTGCTACGGGAAAGATCAGTTTAGTTCACGATATGAGTGAACCTGTGGGGTCAATTACCAGAGAAGATGTGGCCAGGGTGATTTTGCAGGTGTTGCCAGACCAAAAGAGTTATGGGAAGAGTTATGATTTTAAAAATGGGGACACCAATGTAGGTGATAACCTCTTTGTATGAATATCCATGCCTTAGTATATGATCCATGCCTCTAATGAATACATATGATATAATATATGAATATATGAATATATGAATATGACAGTTTCTATGTAAGTGCCATCAAAACATCCTGACCCCAGCTTGGAGAAACATCCTGACCCCAGCTTTCTCATTGCGCTTTAGCAGCCAAATATCACATTTTTATCAGCCGTAGAGATACAGAGACTAGACAGGCAATGAAATATACTACTAGTGACATAATGTAGTATAGTGTATAGTGTAGTAGCTAGTATAGTACAATATCTAGCACAATATCTAGTAGTATCTAGTAGTATCTAGTATAGTGTAGTATCTAGCGGGGGACCTTCTCCGATACGGCACTACCCGAGCGGCATGTTATCGGAGCCGTTAAAACCCGAGTTGACTCACTACTTAAACTACGGGAACCCGTGAAAAACTAATTGAAGTAATTGAAGTGACAACTGTGTGATAGTGTGTGACATGGCAGGACACGGACTCACGGCTGGGCTTATAGCCCTAAACCTCGTGCTAGCCATCACCTTATTTCTTACTACGGATATCAGATCGCAGACTTCAGACAAAACCTATGATAGTATTAACCCATTTGAAGTCCACAAAGCCAACCCAATTGACTTAACCAACGCTTCGGCCGTGTTCAATACTGTCCAATCAGCATTGAAGGAAAAGGACTCCAACGTTCAGCCCAATGGGGTTTCGTTTATTCCGGCTTATGTTCCTCCTAATACCAGGTTTTATCATGCTACAGCAGAGAGAGAGATCCCGGGACTGTTTGAGTGGATTGCCATGGACTACGAGTTTAGTTATTTGTTCTCGGGCACGGGAAGGAGAAAGTATGGGGGGCACATCCATAGTATGGACGAGGCCCAAGCCTGGTCTGGGAGGGCTCAGGCCGTGTTTCAGGCAAAAGGACCAGAAGAACTAGGACAAGAAGGACCAGAAGTAGAAGGATTGGGCCCAAGGCCAGAAGTGCCTGGCTCTGACGGACCAGGCGGCGGACCAGCGCCTTTGATGGTCCCCGGAAGCAACCGTCAATCCTTCCTCTACACCTTCCGTACCACCAAACCGCTCACCAAACTAATTCTCCTCGACGGAGCCAGTGCCGCCAAATCGTCTCCCAAAATGGACCAGCAAATGATTCTCAGCCGGCAAGCCAACACCAGCGCCCCCGTCCACGAAAGAGTCTCTTCCGACAAAATCTGCAAATGGGGCAAACCTTTCGGCCTTGAAGGAATCATCAGACTCGAGGTAGGGTTTGAAATCATCATTTGTGACTTCTACAACGGCCTAGAGTTGATAGGAAACGTTACTGTCAATAATCCTTACACTTTGCTTAACATGTCGCCAGAAGTTGGAGAAGCAGAAAAAGGGGAATTCTTAGATGACATCACGTCGTTCCAAGGCTACGAGTGGATCAAGGCCGGCAGTATATCTGACACGGGAGAAGACCGGATTTTGATGGACTTTTCAGGAATGGTGACTCCTTTAAATAAAACTTATATTGATCCAAACCCTTTTAGAAGGAATATCAGTTACATTCTGGACGAATTGAAGGAGGACATTATTTCTGACTTGGAGGGGTATATGAAGACTGGGACCAATCCGTTTGAGAAGACAAATTGGCAAACGGTTACGGAGAGTATAGTGTTTAAGTTTAGTCCGATTTTGAGCATGTTAAATGGGACTATGAACCATTGGACCCAGGACCTTGGGACTGGGGCCAGCTTGGACGAGAATAAGGGCCTTAGGACCAAGAAGGCTGGAGACGAAATAATGCTAACCCTATTTTCATTTATCAGAAGACATTTCGATGAAACCATAGACAATTGGGACACCAAGAAACAAACGGCCTTTAATTCCACCATCCTGGATTACGTGTACCATACTTACCCCCTCCAAGGCACCGATTACTTGATCTACTCGTCTCTTTTCAAAGTTCAGTATGAAATCACGCAATTAGTATTTGATTTCTATGAATTTGCTAGGGGATTAGTTTCAAATACCACCAACACCAACACAGACAGCAAGGCATTGGAGCTCCAACACCGGCTCATTACATTACTAGAAACGTTAAATTGGTCCGATTTCTACCAGTGTAGCAGAAAGTGTAACTACGATGAAATATGCTACGCCCCCACCTGGGGGCCCAGTCCCATGACGTGGGGGCCGGAGGGACCGGGGGGCTTCTTCGTCGATAACGGCGACTACTATTCCATCGACAAAGAGTTGCAGTGTATTGGGTATAAGGATGTGATAGACTATAGAAAGAAGTATAGCCGGTAGAATAACCGGAGCAGTTATCAACTATAGAAAGAAGTATAACCGAAACTATATCCGTAAGCAGGTATTGAGTAGAGGAGGTATAAGCGGTAACCAAGAACTGCCATCATATGAAGAAACCCTGTCAAATCAATTAATAAAACCCCTGAGTCAAGGGTTAATTAATTAATGAATTTAGGTTACAAGATGTCTTTGTTAAGAAGTCTAAGTTATAAGCACTATGAAATTTAAGTTACCAGAAGTCTACAACAATAAAACTCTAAGTACAAGGCTCTAAGATAAGGACCATTTCAAACCTAAGTTAACAACTCCAAAGGCCTGTTAAGTGTCAAAGCAAATAGAGTTGCAAATTGCGCAATGTCTGCAGTAAAGTCCGCCCAGGTGGGGGCGCATGTGGGGGGAAAGTCCGCGCCGAATGCAGCCGGAGTTTGCGCGCGACTTCACATGGGATTTAGATTAGTATATAAAGAGCAAGAGTTGCAGCCATAGATCAATGGATATTAATAGATAACAGAGAAAATGTATTTGTATGTATTGGTGGTGGTATTCACCGTATACATCATGGCCACCAAGGCCCACCACTACTATTTGAGCCAAAAGTGGGGGTGTAAAGCTCCTACTAAAGCCAGTTTTGGGTTTATGGGGTTGGACTTTCTCAGATCCCAAGGTGATGTATCAAAGCTGGGTCAAGTGCTTGAAAGACAAGCAAAGAACTTCCGGGAGATCGGTCACACCTTTTGTACCAGGATCATGGGCAAAAAAGTCATTATTACCAGTAGCGCAGACAATATGAAAGCCATGTTGGGAACCCAATTTAATGATTACGGCATTGGGTTTCGGAAACTGGCCTTACAGCCTTTGCTTGGACACGGGATCTTTGCTAGTGACGGAGCCCGGTGGAAAACTTCTCGGGAAATGTTGAGACCGCAATTTGCCAGAGAGCAAGTGGCCCATCTCCAGACTTTGGAGCCTCATATTAATAATGTGATTGACATGCTTAAAGCCAATGGCGGGCACCAGGTTGACCTTCAAGAGTATTTCCACAAGTTAACTATGGACGCTGCTTCGGAATTTTTATTTGGAGAGTCCACCAACACCTTAACCTCAGATGCTCACAATGAACATGACTTTACCCGTTCTTTTAACCTGATTCAAGATACAATGACCACCCGGATGATGTTTGGAAAGTTAAACTTTTTGATTGGGGGCAAGGAGTTTACTAAGAACATTGGCGTGGTCCAAGGGATGGTGCAATACTATGTGCAATCGGCCTTGAAGATGTCGGAATCTGAATTAGAAAGCAAATCCAAAGGAGGATATGTGATTTTATATGAGGTGGTTAAGAAGACAAGAGACCCAATTATCATCCAAGATGAACTTTTGAGTATGCTTTTGGCCGGAAGAAACACCACAGCCGGATTATTGTCGTTTTTGTTTTATGAATTAGGAAAGAACCCTGATGTTTTGGAGAAATTGAAACAGGAAATTAGTGTTCATTTCGGGATTGGAGAGAATGTGGAGTTTGAAAAAATCACTTTTGAGTCCATGAAAAGATGTTCCTACCTTAAGTATTGTATCAATGAAACCTTAAGACTCCATCCACCCGTGGCCAGAAATTTGAGAGTGGCTTTAAAAAACACCACTTTACCAAAGGGTGGAGGCAAAGATGGTGAATCGCCTATTTTCATTTCAAAGGGTACAGATATTACTTTCAACATTTACCAATGTCACAGAGAAACTGAGGTGTACGGAAAAGATGCCACGACTTTCCGGCCAGAAAGATGGGAAACCTTAAAGCCAGGTTGGTCGTTTATGCCATTTGGGTCTGGACCTAGAATTTGTTTGGGCCAGCAATTTGCTTTGACAGAGATTTCGTATGTTACCATAAGATTTCTTCAGAACTTTGGAACTGTTCAATCAAATTTTGATGAATATCCTCCTAGAAAGATCGCTAATGCTACCCTGAGATTGATGAACGGGTGTGTAGTGAACATCCACTAGGGATTTGACAGTGTATAATGATTTGATGATTTGATTTAGCAATATATTTAATTTTATTCAGCTTAGAGATAGTAGAAGTAGTGCTAGTTTGCAGCCATATCACTGCAGACTTGCAGCTATTTCGCAGAAGATGCGCACTAATGGCTGCAAAATTTGCATAAATGGCCACCCTAGACATACTGGAGTTTTAGACATACTAGAGCTTCATTTTGTTTATATTAACTATGACTATGGTGTGCTAACCTTGGAGAGCTAAACTGCTTGCTACAAATACAAAGACCCAGAACCTTGATGGAAGGAGAGCAGCACTTCCATCGGCAGTGGTTTCATCCTCGTCATCATTTTCATCGTTTCCATTACCGGTAGATGTTTCACTGGACTCATCACCAGTAGTTTCGCTCTCTTCACCGGTAGTGGTTTCATCACTTGAAACAGACCTCAGGAGCCCATCCGGAAGCTCCTCAATATCTTCTTCAGTAGTCGTTATAAGTGGAGCAATTCCAATGGATCTTCCCTCTAAATCAAATGCCACATAAGCATGGGTCAAGAAATTACCCCCCAACCTAAAAAAGTCCTCGTCACTTGGTAAAAGCCCAAGCAGACAGGCATCTGGAAAAAGGATACCCTCAGTGACAAACTCTTCAATAGGAACATTGATACTCATGGTATCAAATCCAAACAGAATATTATACCCCGATTCTTCACAATCGATTTCATAGAACTTATAAAGGCTATTTAATTGGGCACTAGGAATTTCTTCCACTAACTTCTCTATGTATTCTGAAGGAAAGTAAGAATGTTCCATTGCCGTCTCCAAAGTTGTTCCTACACTAAACAGGGAAATGGAATTAGTATCAGATCCGTTCATAATATCAATGGTATTCAATTCTATGGCTAACCTTATTGGCTCATCAAACCGTTCTGTTTCGTCGGTGAACGCTAAAGGTTTAACCAACAATTTCCCATCAATTTTGGCTCGATCTAATCCTCCAAATAAAATAGTACCTTCACCATATTCTGAATTTGAGAGGTACACAGAATACATATTTCTTTCGATGATTCCTTCTGATATCAATTTTTGAGGAAAATTCTCATAAGTATAAGGAGTATAAGGACCCGGGGTTGAATTCTTGAAGTTTGTGGCCTCAAGTTCAGGTAAACCAAGTCCCAAGGTTCCAGCGGTTGGATTAGTTGCTTCAAAAACACTAAATGATAACTGGTCAATGGTGATATTTCCGAATTGGACTTTGTCCATACCCCATACGGTATCTAACACAGTACCATTAACAGCTGTAAATTTATGATCAGTATCATTGACCTGGAATGAGTCAGACGCAGTGGTGCTAAAACCCCCACCTGGGGTACAATCAGGGTCATCAAAACAGGGGATCGAAAAACTCTCTGGAATGAGTAAATCTGAAGACCCAGTATCAACCATAACATCAACTTCCTCTCCATTAGATCCTATTTTCAATTTGGCAGTGTAAGATCCATAAGGGTGCTTAAAAGTGGCGGAAACCGTATCCCGTTCAGTTAAGCCACCGGGTTTGGTGAACTGAAGTTTGAACGTTGCCGAAACCAAATGTAAACAACACGCTACAATAAGAATACTAGGCACCTTCATGGCTGCAAAATACTAGATTCCTCAATTTGGCTTATTTGGTAGTAGCTTCTTGGTATTAACTTATTTGGTATGAAGCAAGGCAGAGTCCACTATCAGTAAGTTTCTAAGAATCCTAGTTACAATGATACTCTTATATACTGTGGGCATCTGTCAAACTTTAAAAGACTGTCTCTATTTGTCAAACTTTAAAATTCGCAAATCTCATGCATTAGCTTAAGATTATGGTGCCTGTTGAGCCAGTGATTATTGTTTGTGTTGGTCAAGAACTCTCGGTCATTATCTGGCCATTAACCACAAGGAATCATCAATTCTGCTTTACCTTGACAATTGATAACAATAAGCCGAGGACTTGTAGGATCACTTTAATCACGAAGAACAAATGGGTTGAGCCCTGGGCAGAGAATACTTTAAACTGGTACGAATTATTTTATTTAAGGATGAGATGCTGGTTAAGTAGTAACAAGTAAAATGCTTATTATAAATAAGAGCAGACCGAAGATTGATGGTATGAGAGCATTAGCACTTCCATCGGGGGTTTCACTAGATCCATCGTCTCCAGAGCCACTTTCTGTGGAACTAGCCTCTGTGGAACTAGCCTCTGTGGAACTAGCCTCAGATTCAGTGGAACTAGCCTCATTGGATCCACTTGTTTCACTGGAACTAGCACTCTCGTCAGATCCACTAGAACTCTCATTGGATCCACTGGCAGAACTGTCAGATTCACCAGCACCAAACCCAGCTTTATCACCTTTAAGCGGAGCAATCCCAATAGACTTTCCCTCTAAATCAAAATTCACATACGCATGTTTCAAGAAATTGTCTCCCAATGTCATATACTCTCCAGTCATGGGAATGATCCCAAGCAAACACGACCCAGACTTTTCATCCTGAAAAATAAACTCTTCAATAGGAATGTCAATATTAGCAGAGCCGAATTGGAACTGAATAGAAAACCCCGACTCATCACAGTCAACGGTATAAAAATCGTAATCGCCAGGTTCTCGGTAGGCCGAAGGAATATGCTCCTTCAACAGATTAAACAAAGTGTACGGAAAGTAACAATAGGCAAACCCAGTATCTATATAAGCCGAAACATTTGCATCATAACGACCATTGTCATCCGAAAGAACTCCTTGAGAAGTTTTATTTACAGCATTAACTGAATCCACTTCAATTGACCATCCTTGTAAATCGACTTCTTCATCTCCAGTAGTCACCAAAGGTCTTTCAGCCAAATCTCCTTCAAATTTGGTGTCATCAATGGCTCCAAAAAGTATAGTCCCATCGTCAGATCCTGGGTTTGAAAGGCATATTGAAAACATAGCTTTGTCAATCACTCCTTCCGCTTTCATTCTTTGAATAAAACTCTCATAAGTATAAGAATCTCCTTCAAAATCCCCTTGGTTTGTCATTTGCGTTGGGGGTAACCCAAGCCCCAAAAACCCCGCTTGAAAAGAACTAGACTCTATTACGGCAAACGGAACTTCCTTGACAGTAGCCTCGCCAATTTGCACTTGATCCACGCCCCATATCCCGTCTGCCTCTTCACCAATATTATAAATGGCAAATTCAGGAGCCGTTTCGTTGACTTGAAAAGTATCAGAACCGGCTGTAGCAAAGGTTCCTTGCTGAGTGCACCCCGAAGGAATGGCCAGAGTGCTATCATAAGTATCCATATCGGAGCTGGTCACTTCCACCAACGTATAACAGAAAACATCACTTCCCATGACCCATAAATCGGAAGAGTGAGTGTCTAGGGTCACTGTGACTTCTTCTCCATTAGATCCTATTTTTAATTTGATATTGTAGTAAGTTCCAGCGTTTTTTAACGTTGCCTTATACCCGTTTTTGGAAACCAAGTCCCGTTTGGAAACCAAGTCCCGTTTCCGGAGGTTCAAGTCGCCTGTTTCTTTGGTGAAGTCAAGTTTAACAGCTGCAACGAGGTGAAGCACCGCTAGGGCGAGAATGCTAAATCTCATGGCTGCAAAAATGTCAACTTTTGTTCTAGTACTCTAGTGTGTAGTACTCTAGTGTCTAGTGTGTAGTACTCTAGTGTCTAGTGTGTAGTAGTAAGTAGTTGGCGACATCCTCCTTTATATAGCATATTGCCAGTGGGGTAGGGTTCGTAATTTATTGGTGCGGACAGGGCAAAGTGGGGCCAAAGTACGAAACTTAAATAGGGTTGGAGATCAGCTACTCGAATGCCAAGAGTTTCGATTTGACATATTTACGTCAGTCACATATGTCATGTTCGGGCTAATCATCCTAACACCTGTTTGAAACATCCAGACCACTGTTTGAAACATCCTAACACCAGCTTGGTTTCTGGTACTTCTAACCTTAGTGTTTGATACTATTGGGTCGGTTTGTGTCAACTCATTAACAAATAGAGTTTATTCGGTTTGCCGTAGATCCCACGGCTTTATGGCATTTTTACAGCCAGGATCTCAGGATGTTAATATCTTAGTATCTTACTATGGCTTATTTCAAGTATAGACTCTAACTTATAGTGTGACTGGCGTGGGGTGGAGTGTGTTTACCATTTCACGGAGTTATCAGGGGCATATGGGCTACACACGACCGACTGCAAATTATAATGACGACCTATATACATATATATATATATATATATAGCTAAAACCAATGGTGGGGACCAGTGGTTGGCACGGTGTCTGGCTGGGGATAGGTGGAGGGATGTAATTGAGTTGAAGCAGGGCCAGGCAAACTGGCAAAGGAGGCTGGTACCAATATTAGAAGCTCCTATGCTTCAAACAAATCATGTGGAAACATTTCTTTTTCTATTGGGATATCTATATCTCCTAAAGTAGTGTCATAGGGAGAGAACTTCTCAGTAACAATTTGGTTTTCACATAAAAGCGTGGAGTAGGATTTAATTCCCTGGGCCAATTGTTTAGTTAGTCCTGAAAACCCTCAGTAGCACATTCTCGGGGACTTTGTGAAATTCCGCAGAGTCTATTATTCTGTGTGGTCTAGTGTTTGGTAACTCGATATAACCATCAACTCTGATATCTTTATCTATATAGTAACACTCCAAAGGTAAATACTCCAAAGGTAAATACTCCAAAGGTAAATACTCTAAAGGTTAAATACTCTAAAGGTTAGTATAATTAAACCCTAAATCCAGGTTCAGGAGTTTGCAGCCATGTCGCAGATATGTCGGGAATATGTCGTGGCGTGTTCGCAAACCCTGTAGGATTTACACCTCACTATATGTACATGACATACATTGCATATACATATACATATACATGTATTTGTGCATATATGATACATGATACATGATACATATGCATGCATATGCATAATCTAAAATATATCATATTACATTAAATTATATAAATCTATAAGACAGCGTCTGTGCTTTTAGTACGAAAAACAAATGTTACTGAAGAAGTTAAAAATAGCCGAAAATCTAAGCTATAAGCATAGACAACAAAAGCCCGAAGACCATAGTCAAGGAGCCAGAAATGATAGACCCAGACCCTTCAAAGTTGATAGCAGGAGCCAGAGAAGACCCTTCCATACTGGAACTAACCATGGTGACAAGAGAGGTTGGACCAGAAGGTTCGCCAGAACCTTCCATAGGAGCTGCAGTGCCAGAACCTGCCATAGTAGGAGACCCAGGAGCAGCAGGACCTTCAGTACAAGAACCTTCAGTACCAGAACCTGCCATAGTAGGAGACCCAGGAGCAGCAGGACCTTCAGTACCAGAACCTTCAGTACCAGAACCTGCCACAGCAGGAGAATCAGGAGCTGCAGGAACTCCCGGTAGCAGGAACTGCAGCTCCTGCAATAGTGGTAGTATAAATTTCCCCCTCCATATCCGTACTAACCTTGACTTCACAAGCCACAGTGCTAGTCACTTCATCAACCACAGTAACCATACTGGTCATATATCCCTTACAAACATCACAGTCTCCCTTAGTATAAGTATAGGTGACAGTTTCGCCAGCAGTGGTGGTGATTTCCACGTCACAAGGAACGGTGACGGTCACATGATCGATTTCTGTGACGACATCGGTGGAGTAGGACGAGCAAACGGGGCATTCGGTGGTGGTAGTTACGTCGATGATGGTGGTGGAGGTGGTGAGTTGGCCGTGGGAGTCGGTGGTAGTTACCACTGTGCAATCAGGACAATCTGATGAAGATTCGGTTGTGACAGGTATGGTTGTGGTTGTGATAGGTACGGGTGTGACAGGTTCGGATGAAGCAGGTTCTGAAGATTCGGAGGTGCATTCAGGACAGTCAGATGAAGATTCGGATGAAGAAGGTTCGGATGAAGAAGGTTCTGATGAAGAAGGTTCAGATGAAGAAGGATCTTCAGATGAGGAACTCAGGTCTGTACAATCAGGACATTCGGTGGATGAAGACATTTCAGAAGATGAAGACATTTCACTTGAAGACATTTCACTGGAGGAAGGTTCTTCAGAAGAACTAGCAGGTTCGGATGAGGAGGGTGCTTCAGAAGAAGATTCGGATGAGGAAGGTTCTTCGGATGAGGAGGGTTCTTCACTTGATGATTCACTTGATGAAGGTTCTTCAGATGAGGAAGGTTCTTCGGATGAGGAAGGTGCTTCGGATGAGGAAGGTGCTTCACTTGAGGAGGGTTCTTCACTTGATGATTCACTTGATGAAGGTTCTTCAGATGAGGAAGGTGCTTCGGATGAGGAGGGTTCTTCACTTGATGATTCACTTGATGAAGGTTCTTCACTTGAACTTGAGACTTCACTAGAACTAGACACCTCGGAAGATGAGGATTCTTCACTGGAGCTAGACACTTCTGAGGAGCTAGGCTCTTCCGAAGAAGAAGAAACCTCAGAAGAACTGGACATTTCAGAAGAACTAGATTCTTCAGAAGAAGAAGGAACTTCAGAAGATGAAGACATTTCGGAGGAACTAGGTTCTTCAGAAGAGCTAGAAACCTCTGAGCTGGAAGGTTCTTCTGAGGAAGAAGATACCTCAGATGAAGAAGATACTTCAGATGAGGACGACATTTCAGATGATGAAGGTTCTTCGGAGGATGACGACATTTCAGATGATGAAGACACTTCAGAAGAGCTAGACACTTCAGAAGAGCTAGGCTCCTCAGAAGAAGAAGACACTTCGGAAGAAGAAGACATTTCGGACGAAGGAGACTCTTCGCTAGATTCGGAAGAGCTTTCACTGGAAGATTCAGAAGAGCTCTCAGAAGAAGATTCACTGGAAGATTCACTAGAAGATTCGGAGCTGGACTCGCTGGAACTTTCAGAAGAACTTTCAGAAGGACTTTCAGAAGAAGAGCTGGAGCTGCTCATTGATGAAGACAAATCATAACCTGGAATATCGGGATGAGCAGTAGGACAAAGCAAACATGGAGCGGGTCTTTGGGTGCTTGGAGCCCCAGCAGTATACCGTATAGCGTTATCAAGCGGTAACGTGGCGGAAGAATCGCCGAAATCAGACGTGACAATCTCAAAGTTGTTAGCATTATACCCAGTCCCAATTTGGAAGTCAACTGAAGTATCGCCAGAAGTCAACGTCAAAGTGTCGCCCGAATAGGAATAGTCCGTAATAGGCAGTGAAAGCCCAATGATGTTTCTATTACCGAATCCGGCCACCTGGAACGTCTGTTCTGTGCTAGAAGGATCTACTCTAAGCGAGGAACTGCTAGTACTTAAGAACAACACCTGGTCTGTGTCCACCTCATGGTCAGCCACCGAGTTATCGATCCAGATATTCCCATTGGCTCTGGCATCAATACACCCAATTCCCGTAATATCTGTGGTTTGGTGGTACACCTGATTCTGTAACACCACAGTTCCCGAATTGGCAATGGATCCGGAGTTTTCGTCAGCTGCAGATCCCAAAATCACCTCGGCGCCAGGGCTTCTCTGTGCCAACCGGAAGTTCATGCACCCGGTGTTTTCCCAACTTTGACCAAGAATCGACATAACGGGAGTCCCCACAGACCCATCGCCTTCAAACCACATATACCCCGTGTTAAGGAACGCCCCGACGTCCACGGTATACTGTGGGGGAATGGTGGTGGCCATGGAATCCCAGATCCAGTACCCAGTGTTTTCAAGCAAAGCCCCATCGGCACTGGCAACTAAGCCCTGGCTTGGGTTGTCTGTACTAAGATAGTAATGTCCTAAATTGATAACTGTCCCGGTAAAGGGGTTGTTGAAGTTATCAAGCACCGACCAGTATACCCCAGTTTGGACAGTCCAGTCTTCGCCCGAAACGGTAATGGGTCCGTGTTCAATAGTATCTTCCGAGATCACTGCCGCAGCAGCTATGTTTAATAGCACTGCCAATACCCCAAATCTCATATCAAAACTGTTATATTAAAGTGTTAAGGTTAAAGTTAGTTGATAAACTGTGGGAAACAGCCCCTTATATAATCTAAACCCACAGAATAGAAGGTTGGACGTACAGGACCAACCACGGAACAATGTCTATAAAGGTTAGATACATGATACATGCATGCACCATGCATGCTTGCTAACCTAGCTCGACCAATATGGACCAAGTTGTCCCAATGAGGAAAGAAACTCGCAGGTCGGATCTATTCCCACAGGCATTTCTAACTCCGGCCACGCCACCAGCCCAGGGCCACAAGTCCACTACACCAGGCTTTAACATAAGTCCGGGTGCATGGACCTGAAATTACGTGCTCCTTCTTTCTTTACGGGGCCAGGGCCCAACAATCACCTGAGATAAGCTTAGGTGTGACCATAGCACTGTATCCCTCCCTATTCTGCTCCCTGCCTGTCCTTCTCCGTCCCTATCCGTTCCTTTCTGCGGTGCTCCCTTTCTTCGGTGCTCCTTGTCCGGATTGTTCCTCGACCGTTTGGGAATATTTTCGAGAAGTTAATCTGCATCGACAATCATTGCTTCCCCGCCCAGGCCCTACTTTGACCCAGGCTTTGGCCCCTTTACCTCCCTAGCCTACTGACCTGGCCCCTTTGACCTCCCTCGTCCATCCCTTCCTCGTCCCTCGTCCATCCTCGTCCTGTCCGTCCAGATCTAGCCTGCCTGTCAGCCCATCCCGCAACCTTATTCTAAATTTATCTTTCTTTTGAAATAACCTTTTCTATTATTTCTTTTTCCTGCTACTGCTACTACGGATCAGGCACGGCTACTGGCCCTGGCACGCTTATTACTGGCCCTGGCACGGCTACTACGGGCCCTGGCCTGGCCAGATCTACGGCTTTATCGCTGCTAAATATACTACTTCTAAATATACTTTGGTGCTCTGGGTTACTAGTGGTTACTATTGCTTGGTCTATTGTGGTGTGGTGTGGTCTTTTGTGGGTGTTCTGGTCTTTTGGGTTCTAAATATATCTCAAGTTGGGGGAATGTCTGATGAGTCTGGAGTTCCGTGGCGAGAATTAATGAGAATGTTAGGACTAGTGGCTTGGAAATAGGCCTGGCTAGGCTATTTCTACCACCACAGCACTACCACCACCGTACTGCCACCACCGACTGCCAATACAGTACTCCGCTCGGCCATTGTCATTCCTCAGGCTAGGTTGCTTACCACAAATCACAATCAAAAATACAATCACACGCTAGTTCTCGGTGATAGTGCCAGTACAACAGCACCACAGGGACCATCGACCAATCAGATCACTGGCCCATCAGGCTGCCAACCGTCCTTAAAATCGATCCAACTCATGTTGTTCACCCTTAGCTCATTTGAAAGCCATGGGTGGAGTTTTTTTTGGAGTTGGGGGGCTAACCTGCAGTTCCAACCTGCACTGTTTATTCCGATGTTCCTTGACGCACTCGACCATGCATAACCTGCACTTTTCCCTCGTACCTAACAATTCAATTACATTCGCATAATTAGACAATACCTGACAATGCCTGACAATTGAACTCTTATAATTGAACCCATAACTCCATAGCTCCATATTGAACACCATATTGAACTGTGCTAATGACTGTGCTATGAACTGGCGGTTTGAGAGTTAAATGATTCAAGGCAACGGTAATTGCCCATCACAACATCTGTGCTATTTGATAATACCGTAGCCCTTATTGAATATACTAGACTATACGATCTTTGCTGGTTGATATAACATCTAGAATCCACGGGAACAGGATATTGCTAAATACTCCGGGGCAACCACTGTACCACTGTACCACTCAGATATATGGACCAACTGGATTTGCCTCGTCTTATACAGAGTACGTATATCTAGCTAAACGTGTAAGTATGACTCTAGAAATGGCCCTGGCAATTACTCTGACAATTACTCTGATAATGGCCCTCACAATATCCCCGACAATCTATGCCTGGCCATAGCGTATAGACTTCTTTGCAGCAATTCGCATTCTCACCAAAATGGCTGCAAAAAAGGAAACTCCAGTGAAGGAAAGGCTATACGCCGGGAAGGTATAGAAACCAACATATATATACATTCCAATGTATATGGAATATATATATATATATATATAGAGATGGGTCAAATTTGACTTAAATTTGACTAAAACTTTTGTTTGTGTATCTTGTTTTGTGTATCTTGTTTTGTGTATCTTGTTTTGTGGCTGAAAATGGATATACCTTCACCAACCTCAACGATTTCTGTGGACTCCCCACGTACCCCCCAGTCTAGCTATTCTAATTCCTATTTTTTTGCTATGGGTGGCGACGACCCTGGGGTTCCAGGAGAACTGATTGCTAGACTCATGTCAATTATTGCCGAGCGAGATGCTACCATTGAAGACCTTACAGAAGCTAATACGAACCTCACAGAAGCTAATACGAACCTTACAACTGAGGCTGAAATTCATAGAGAAAATACAAAGTACAATCACTGGAAACCCACTACCGATTTAATCACCAACAACGGCATTGATGCAGTAATTCATCACATCAAGACTGAATGTAAAACTAATGAGGATATTTCTAATTACCTTTTGAAAGTGTCCCCAAATGAAGCTCCTATCATTTTGGATGCATTGTCATTGTTTCTAGACAGCTATCACAAAACAGGTACTATGGAGCCGGATTTGATCAAACTTTTTGTTAAAATCGAGCCTTTCCCTATTAAAATCTTACCTCGTAAATTCTTGAGGATGCCTAAAGGAACTAGAAATAAATATTTAAGAGGCCACAAGTTCAATTTCAACGATAAATATCTGACCAGAATAAGAAGAGTCAATTGTGATACTCTTGATGCTTATCTTGGCAAGTTAAAAAAAATCAAGCCAGTCTTAGATTTGTTTTCTCCGAAGTTTAAGTTTAAGATTGGTGGTAGGATTAATGAAGCAAAGGCCAAAGAAATAACCAGATATAGGATTGATTGCGTGTGTGACATTTTGAACCAGGGTTCACCCGAAGGACAAAAAATGGAACGTAAGAAGGGTACCTTAGGAAAATTAGCTAAAATAGTGGACCGTAAATATTCAAGGTTGGCTCCCGATTACGTATTAAAGTTTGGTATGCGGGATGGAGTGATGGCTTTTGAACTCAAAGGATTGGCTTCTAGAATTGATTTGGAAAACCTTGACAAAATCGAGAGTCTCGCCGGTTTATTTGATGGTCCATTGTCCCAGATTACCACATATATGATGGTTACTATGACGAAATACGCAATCTTGTCGTTTGGGGTTGTTAATATCCTTATCAAGATCTCGGTCGATGAATTCTTTAAAAACCCCCACAAGTTTGCAAAACGTCACATTGTGCCTCATGAGTTTATAATTGTGAGAATCGATAAAGATCCATTAGAAATAGAATTGAATTTTATTCTTGAAGCTAAAGATCACTCGTATGACATAAGGATGGAAAAAATGGCTGAATACTACGAGGGGCCAGTGGACTTGGAATTACTGGAACTGGATTCGCTGGATTCGCTGGATTCGCTGGATTCGCTGGATTCGCTGGATTCGCTGGATTCGCTGGACCTGGAGCCACCGGCAAAAAGGCATAAAACAAAATGAGTAGCCTACACTAAATAGTTTTGAGCCTACAACCGATTATCAAATCTTCACCTCTTTATAGCTATTAATATACAATTTGTTGCTTTAATTAAGACTAGCCAGTATTTATTCATATAATCTATATAAGACGACTAACAGTCTAAGGAAGTCCAAGGGACCTAACCGTTTAAAAGACTCTCAACATGGGCGTTATACCGATATCCATAGATAGGATACTTGGCAAGAATTTCTTGAAGCTCGTCAACCTCCTTTCTACTCAATTGGACCATAGACCCGTAATTCTTGTCGACTTTCTCAACAGTAGACCCACTTGGAAGTGGAAGAACCTTGGTAACCTTTGGAATTCCTTCAAAGTTTTCTAACCCTGAAACACTAGAAACATAACTCATGGCCAAAGCTTCCAACAGCATGTTCTTTGACTGAGAATATTCATATAAAGCCTTTAATCTTGGAAGATTCTTCAGGAAGATTTCTTCAGTAAACCGTTCAAATCCCATGATTTTTCTTGGGTCAGTTGGAGGTAAACTGGCAATGAAATCAGTGGTTTGCAAAGTTGAGTCTGTCAAGTACCCTCTTCCTAAAGGAGAATAAGCCAAAATTGGGATATTATGTTTAGAAGCTTCTGCCAAAATCCCCTTTTCAATAATGTGTTGCGAAATTAAAGAGAATTCCACTTCAATGGCTGAAATTGGGGCCACTTTGACAGCTTTGGCAATGGATTCAGCTCCAACTTCGGTCAAAGCAATCCCGTCAATCTTTCCGGCCTTAACATATTCATAAATATATTCCACGGTCTTTTCAATAGGAACTTGTGGGTCGACTCTAGCAGGTTCAAAAAGAATTTTAGGTCTATTCTTAGCTCCTTCGAAGTAACTAATACAGTTTTCAATGGATTTGGCTACACCTTCTTTGGACCCATCCGGTTGCATTTTCCCAAGATCCATACATCCTTTGATACTCACAATGATTTCATCTTTAGGGTCAACTTCGTCCATAAAGTTTCTAAACATTTGCAAATTGTTAGATTCTTCACTAAATTGATAGAATTCTCCACAATTGAAAAACTTGACACCATACTTGTTTTTCACGTGATGCAAGACAGGAACTGATTTTGAATATGGAATGGGGGGAGTTTTGGTTCCTAAAGATAAGGTTCCGTAAGTTTTATCACCAATTTCAATACTCATGCTGCGATTCACTATTACTCTGTTTTAAACACACTGTTGTACTAAAAGACAATGTAGTTAGTAATTATGTAGAAGAGTCAAGAGGGGATGTCTATGGTTTATATAGTAATAGTAGCATACGGTACGTCAAAGATGCCCGTCTAAAAACCGACGGAGACGGCAGGGCTTTAACAGTGCGCCAGCCGGGCAATTACCCAATTAGGCAACTCCGATATATTTGACACATACACATTACATAATCCGGAACCGGCGAGTTCCAAACAATTTATTCCGTCTAGTTGACTCCGTCTATCAACTGAAGCGTAGCTTTTGACACATGGGCAAGCTCCCCCTCCTCTTTAAGCATAGGGGTAAGATTTTTCACCACCAAAGGCTTATAATTGGCTAAAAAAAGTGATTTTCGGGTAACCAAATCTGTCGAAAGATTATCCACGCTATTAAATAGATTCAAACTATTATAGGCATTAGGAATGTTAGGGAATTGGTATAATGTGGAAAGGGCATGATAATTGACCACTTGTTGCTGGTCTTCATTAGAAAACAAGGAGGTATTTAAGTAATCTTTAAGACCTTTGATGTGACCAATCAAATTGGCTTTGGAAACAGTGTTTAAAGATCGGGAATTGTTCTCCGTGGCCTTCAGCCAGTTCAAGAGATTGAAAAACCCATTCATGATCTTTAAAAAATACAATTTAATAAGGGTTTCAGGGTAATTTTGTAAGATTAACAGCAAGTAATTGATGGAATAGTTCCTTATTCCCGGATTTAAGTGGTTCATTGCTGATAATATCACCAATATAAGCGAGTTGATGTTTAATTCTATCACACTGGGGTTCTTTTCTATAATAGTTTTCATTACCTGTAATAATTGTTTCCTGACATCCAGCGAATCGTCTGTGATTAAGGGCATCAACGCCGTGACTAATTGCCGGTATACCTGGGAGTCAGGGTGGTTTTCAGCCCCTACCAAATGTTTATCGATAGTCACCAACACTTCTTTTCGAGTACTGGCCGAATGGTGTTTAGTTAAGGAGATATAAGTTTGAATATCTTTGACACCAATGGCCTGATTGGGAAGATTAATGGACTTGGATTTGAACGACACGTCGGTGTAATTAGCTGCTTTGGGCGCCGTCTTACCCACTTTCAACTTGGGTTTGACAAAGTCTTTTTTCTTCTCTTGTTTCTTCTTCTTAGAGCCCATATCCGTAGTTTTGCTTGTCTCAAAGCTCTCAAAGCTCAAAGGCTCATCTCAAAAGCTCATCTCAAAGGTCGTGCACAGCACAATATCGCGATATCAACAACCGCAAAATCTCAACCCCAAAATCTCAAATCAGATCTTCATAACACACAAAATGGACATCGACGGGTCGCTCCTGGCGCTTTCACTCGAGGAGTTTCGGACGGCCTACGGCGCCGAAGACACGCGGCTGGACAAACATCCTTACCCCGAGGAAAAAGACCCGCACACGTTTCTACGCCATCACCTAGACCATGACGAGATGGATATCGACCTGATCTCTGATCACAACTCCCAGCATTCGATTGAAACCATCACCGACCGCTTAACGCCGGTCCATGTGGGCTCCCACAGCACCAGCACGCCGCTACGGGACGAGCCGGCCCCAACCGGCGCCAAAGACCCCCAAAAGACCCCCCAAAACAGCCACAAACACGACGATAGCATAGAAATTGAAGCAGAAAATTCCAGTTTTGTGTCAGCATTATCCCACACATTGTTCAGTCCCACCAACATTGGAGCCAAGTACGCCATGAAGCTTCTCCCGCCACCCGAGGCCAAACGAGACGAAAATGTCGATTATGAGTACGATACTAGTCTAATAAAAGCGGATTTTCCCACCAGACACATCAATTCCTTCTCCAGCAGCGATAACTCTGTGTTTTTGAACGATAAAGAGCCGGAATTCGTGTATAATCCTGCCAAAAACGATTATGATGAAGAAATTTATAACAATAATACCATGAATCGGTCCTATTTGTTCCGAAGACACGACAAGAAGTCTGAATCCCCCACCCCAGCTAATCTCCCCAGCTCATATAACGATCTTCGAGATTATACCAATCTTTCCCGAGAAGATTTGAGTGAATACACCAATTTCAGTGGGAATTTAAACCAAACAGCACCTTACACACCCATGGTTAACATGTCCCAAATGTCAAATTTATCCCAGCATACGCCTACTTCAGTCCAAGTTCATCATCATTACTATTACTCCCCTAAAGATCATCCTAATCCTTACGTCAGCCCATATAAAGAGTATTCTTTAACTAATAATGAAACCCAATACTTAACTCCACTACGGTCTTTTGATGAAATCAAGTTACCTCCTCCTTGGAAACAAGAATCTTCTCCTAAAGAAAAGTATTCTTATATAATCTCCACATATCTTCAGCTCATTATCAATTCCACTGTAAGTGTCTACGGGGTTTACTTAATCTATAATATCATTAAAACCATCAGAGCAGATATAGATTTCAAGTTACTTCAACAATCCAGAGATTTATTGGTAGAAATCAGTGTTTGTAAGAGGAATTACTATGATAACAATTGTTCACCTGATCTTATAGTGCCAGCCCTTGAAGAACCGTGTGAGTATTGGCTGAAATGTATGAACCAAGACCCTAGAGATTTGGGGAATAAATCAAGTATAAGTGCCGAGACGTTGGGGTTGATATTGAATTCGTTGATCGAACCGTTGGGGTTTAAGTTTTTTATGATTTTTTTTCTGTCGATAATGATGATATTTATGTTTAATTTTGCGTTAGGGTTTATAAGGGCAAAGAGTTATTATGGACCGTCTATGTAGACGCAGTCTACATAGGCCCCTTAGGACCCAGAGGACCTTTTTGTTCTAGGGTTCTAGGAATTGTATTTATACTTATAGAAACTGTATGGAAGCTGCACAGAAGCTGTAGAAGCTGTAGAAGCTGTATAGAAATTCACGTGCGGCCGGTTAAGTCCGAGGGCATAAGTCCGTGCATATCACATCCGACGTGCATAATAAGCCTAGGACCCTCAGCCTAGCACCGCCATGGCACGAGACCACCCCACCGCCAGCCTACCACTAGACCCTTTGACCGTCGGTCTGTAGGTCGGGGTGCCTGTCCGCTCGGGTTTCCATGCACTTTACCCGCTACGACCCATTGACACCATTGGCCTGAAAGAGCATAGACAATAAGCAATAAGCAATAAGCAATACACAATACAGCAATACACTAATACACTAATAGGTCACCACTAGCCTAGCACTAGTACCGGTGCTAGGACTGGCACTAGCACTAGCTCTACTACCACCAGTAGTAACACTAGCTCCACTGGCACTAGCTCCACTGGCACTAGCACTAGCTCCGCTAGTACTAGCACCCTCGTGCGGCAGAAATGCCGACGAAAAATGGCAACCTTAACCGAGCCGATGGGTCAACTCGTTGCCCGATTCTTCCCCTGCTATATATAGCTGGCCGTCTCCAACTCTATTTCTGTATACTTTTCTCTATATCTAACTAGTACCGTATCATAGAATTAGGATGGGATTCTTTGGAACTAGTCAGCAAGAGACTGAGCTTAGACAAGCGGTCAGTGCTAGTGATGCTAGGAGAGATAGTAGCTATTCGTTGGGGACAACATCAGCTTATGATACGGCGGATGAAGATTTTGGCCTGGAGCTAGGCCCAAGTGGCCTGGCTCTAGGGCCACAGGGCCTGGCTCTAGGGCCACTGGACCCACAAAGCGAATCAGTGGACCCAGTGGACCCAGCGGGCCCACACGCCGTGCCAGAATTTGATCCAGCACCAGACCTGGCCTTAGGACCTGACCTGGCCCCAGCAGAGCTGGCCCCAGTCAGGAACTCCGTTCCAGACCCAGACCACAGTATCAACGATACCGACACCCTAGGCCGGGACCTGGGCCCCGCCCGGACCAATACCTCCGACAAACCGGAATCCAACGATTCTCATTACATTGAAAAAGGGTCCCACGAAGCCTCCAATGAAGAAAAAGACCACGCTTATACCGTAGAAGAATTGGACTGGGACGGCCCCGACGACCCCGCCAACCCCTACAACTGGCGCCCCGTCCGCAAATGGTACGTGACTCTCACCACCGCCTTGATGTGTCTTTGTGTGTCGCTTGGGTCTTCCCTTTTTGTTAGTGGAGTGTTTGATCTTCAACAAGAAATGGGGGTTTCTCGGGAATTGTGTGTGTCGGGGTTAACGTTCTACTTGGTAGGGTTAGCGTTTGGGCCTGCTATAGCAGCACCTATCTCCGAAACTTTTGGCAGAGCTATAGTGTACATTACTGGGTTCCCGCTTTCTATGTTATTTGTAATGGGTGTAGGTTTATCAAAGAAAATCTACCAGGTGTTGGTGTGCCGGTTCTTTGCGGGCCTTTTGGCATCGCCTGCGCTTGCTATTGCTGGGGGAACCATTAACGACGTGTGGGCCATTGAAGATCGTGGTTTTGCCATGGCTTGCTTTTGTTTAGCCCCCTTTTTGGGGCCTGTTTTGGGGCCGGTGGTCGGAGGGTTCGCTGCTGAACACAAGGGATGGCAGTGGACCATGTGGGTGTCGTTGATGTTCTGTGGAGCCATTTTGCCGTTTGTGTTATTGCTTCCTGAGACTTATAAACCGATTATTTTGACCAGAAGAGCTAAGAAGAGAAACATGAAATTGAATTTAAAGCCAATGTCACAAATATTGAAGACCACTTTAACTACGTCATTATTAAGACCAGTACAAATGTTGGTGGTGGAGCCTATTGTGTTGTTATGGTCCTTTTACATTGCGTTTGTATTTGCCGTGCTTTTTGGGTTCTTTGAAGCGTTCCCTATCATTTTCCAAGGGGAATACGGTATGGATCTTGGGGTTTCTGGATTACCGTTCATTGCTGTAGGAATTGGTTTGACTTTGGGAGTGGTATTCTTTATTCTTTTGGATTATTTTGTGTTGTATCCACATAATCCCGATGGAACTAAAGGGAAAAGAGATGAACAGGGGAATTTGATTCCAGGAGACCCAGAAGGATTGCTTGTGGTGGGGAAAATCGGGGCTGTTTGCTTGCCCATCTCGTTATTCTGGCTTGCGTGGACCGGAAGAAATGATATTCATTGGATGTGTCCTACGGCTTCAGCTATTCCATTTGGGTTTGGGTTGATTTTGATTTTCTTTATTAATATGCTTTACTTTGGGATTTCGTTCCCTCCAGCTTCGGTGGCTAGTGCTTTGGGGGCTAATAATTTGTTACGGTACCTTTTGGCATCAGTGTTTCCATTATTCACCACGCAAATGTATGAAAGATTACATATTGATTGGGCCACCAGTCTTTTTGCGTTTATTTCCATTTTATTATTACCAATTCCTTGGTTCTTTCAATTTTATGGGAAGAGATTAAGGGAGAGATCCAAGTTTGGGTATTCGGCGGTGGAAAAGGCAGAGGAATCGAAACAACGGGCATCGATACGAAGTGCTGAGGTGTAAGATAAGCTATATAAGCTATATAATAATTAATAAAAACTGTTAACTAGAGGGTACCAGAGGTGGAGGTAGCCAGGTGCCAGGTAGTACTACTTTAGTACTGTTTTAGTACTACTTTAGTACTGTTTTAGTACTACTTTAGTACTAGTGTATAGTTAGTGTGTGTGAGTTAGGCTGTCACATCACTTATGGCCCGCGCACGACCTGTCAAAAATGATTTTCATTCGATGACAGGCCAAGACCAGTGAGTCACATGTAACGGCCTAATGGACCCACAAGCATACAAAGCCCATAAACAAAGTATACGTAAACAAAGTACCCCAAACACAAAAGGAAATTTCACAAACCCTAACATTCCAGCCCCCACAACGAACACAAAGGAAACCCTAACACAAAGAAACATTTTCCAAACATTCCGGCTAAAGTTCCTGTGGCGACGTTACCTCCTGTGACACTAGCCCCTTGTTTGTTTGTTGTTGTCATGCCACCGAAGACCAATTTCACCGTTATCCAATTGTTCCGAACCGTTCCTGATTGGGGGAAAAGGTTCTGTCGTGGTGTATATTAGTTTAGAAAAAGAAATATTTGTTCCGAGTTTTTCTAAACCCCGGCACGCGATGAGATGAGCTCAGCACTAGTTCAGCTGGACGCAGTCCAGATGGACTAGTGCTCTAGTACGAGCTGGTGCTAGGTTAGTACGAGGCTGCTACTGTTACTACTGGGCTACTGGGGCACTGGGCAAAACATTAGGTATTCATTAGATCGTAAATGCATGTAGATTAGTGTCTAGCTTTAGTGTTGTTCGACATAACTCAAGTTTGTAGGTAAATTATACATGAGATTGTCATTATTATTCAACACTAATCCACTTAAAGTATCAGGTAACGTCAAGGTTAACGAATTCTTATTGTTACCAAGGGAAAAGTAGTTCAAATTCTCCACTGGCAATTCAAGATTGGCCAAAGCAGGAGTATTTAATATTAATTTTGTCATGTTGGAATTGGAATAGTAATTGTTGGTGTAGTTATAATTATTTGGAGGAATCGTCAATCCAGATAATTTTTCACTAGTAACATTTAAATGGGTTAAACTATTAGGTAAACTCAAATCACTTAAAGAATTATCATTAATAACCAAAGATTTTAACCCCACCAAATAATGGAATGGAGCATTGATTAAGAAACAATTGTTAATTACCAAGTTTTGTAAGTAAGGAGGGAAGAAATCTTCATTATAATCGAAAATGTTGGTTAATTTCAAGTTTTCAATGGATTTTGGGAGGACAAAGTTCTTGGAAAATCCACAAATATTATCCACCACAAAGGTTTTCAAGGTTTCCGGTAATTCTAAAGATGATAATAATAAATCTTCTCCGTTTAAAATAGACAATTTTTGCAAGGTTTTAGGTAATTGGATGGTGTTAATTTGATTGTAGATATCAAAGTAACAACCTTGGTCGAATTTGATGGATAATTCCTGTAAATTAGCTGGGTAATTCAACCGGTAGAAAGACCCGTAGTTACACACAAAATATGCAGAAATTGATAACCCCATCAAATTTGGCACTTGGTTAATAATAGATTGCAAACTAGACAATTTGGTCCCGTCTCCAATAGTTAAATAACTCAACAGACTAGGGAGTAACAAATTATTATCATTCACGTTATAAAGCTCCAAACGCGATAATTGGCTCAAATTCGTCAAATCTCCCAGTTTATAGAAATTATTAATATACAAAGACTTCAATCTAGGCAAGTCAACCTCTAACCGTTCGTGGATGGAGTTAATTAACTGTAATTCTTGCAAATAAGCAAACTGGCTCAATTGGTCCACAGTAATAGGGGTGTTCACCAAAGACAATTTGGTGATATGCAAAGGGATTTGGGATAACACAAACTCATCTCCATCGGTGATAGTCAATTCTTGCACGTTAGCAGGGATTTTTTGGGATCCATTGATAATCAAGTGTTTGTAACTCAATTCCTCACACAAATCACCCCCCACAGTATTAAGAACCGACACCGATTGGAATTGGTGTAACAATTCCCGGTAAGTTTCCACGTTCTTATCGTCAGACAAAATCAAATTCTGAGGACACAAGTCGCTGTTTGCCCTAAGGAAATGATCCAAATTCTCCATATTATAAAACACGTTATGAGCTTCAAGGTGAGAGAACTCATCGGTTTGATTGAACTCGTCTTGTTTAGCAGCGTTAAGAAGTTCTTGGACCATGCGGTACTCTTCTTTACTATTCAACACATAAATGTCGTGATAATATACTTGTTTGGCAATAGCACCTACTCCAGGTAAAAGGGTAAGCGGGTACAAATCAGCGGGGGAAAGGTACTCAAAGGCTTTACACAAAAGCTCATCAGGTAAACTCATTACACTCATACTAATAACAAAAATAGCACCAATAGTTACAATAGCACCAATAGTTACAGTAACACAGTATAATACTAATAGTACAATAGTTAATTACAAACAAATCAACGGGAACTCAATGGTTTATATAGTAAGCTCCCGCCTGATGAATCTCTCCGCAAAATCTTTCCGATGCGTTTGATTTCTTTTTCCTTAACTCCAGGGCTCGCTGCCACAGGCTGCCGCAGGCTGCCGCAACGCCAAAGTAATACACACATAGAGAGTAATATACACATAGTGAGTAATATACACATAGTTAACAATATAGAGTGTAATATACACCGTGGGCCGGGTAATATACACCCTAACGGTTGTGACGTACACAAATAACAACCATTTAGTAGGATTGTAGTAGGGAGTTGTAAGGATTTGTAAGGAGTTCTAAGACTATTTGAGCTACCCCTGACCTTCCCCCTCGCTCCCCCACTGTTCCCCCACTGTTTAGTTCCCCCCGTCCCCTCGTTGGGATGACCCGCCCCGATCGTCTACTATTACTGAATTAGTTCCACGCAGGCGATGACTCTTGGGGGTGCACTACCGATAGGCCCGTGTGGTGCGAGCCCGAGCCTGGTGGGAGGGCTCACAGGGGCTTATCTGGGCCCATTTTTTGACCTCTAGGTCCGCACCTAGGCCCGCACCTGGGCCCATTTTTTACCCCTGGGCCCGAGCCAGGCCCAGGTCGCACTGGCCCAAACCTTATCAAGCCTTTCCTCCGATCTTACTACCGATCCTTTTCTCCACCTCCTTACACCCTACCTTCACCCTAACCTCCTAACCAATATTGGCTTAACCTCAACTTAATCTTCACCTAACCAGTCAATCTAACCAGTCAATCTCTAGATCTCTAACCCAATCCTTGCTCTTCCACGCTAAATCCTAAGCTTATCTGAAGCAATTATCTCTGGTGCCGTATGTTCTACCTCTATTGCTTTAATTGCTGAATGCATTGCCTAGGGTCGGAGTTCCTCATTTAGCAGCAGAAGTCGTGCTAGTGGTAGCAGTACCTAGTAGTACCACTAGTGTTAGCAGTGCCACTAGTGTTAGCTATAAGAACCGTGCAAATCCTGGGTAATTGTGGTCCCGGAAGCGTAAATGTGAGACCGCGTGCCTCCCATAATGCCTTAACTAGCTCTATTAACTAGCTCTATTAACTAGCTCTATTAACTAGCTCTATTAACTATCTCTATTAACTACAACTCTATTGACTACAACTCTTGTACTTAACATCCGGTCTTTGTTAGGTAATGGTTGGCTAATAATGACACATTCCACTGTATTTTAAAGTGATGTCATAGATTTTTCTTGCAGCCATTTGCAGCCATTTGCAGCCTCCGAAACGGTTGCGAAAAATGGCAACTCCAGTGAAGGATAATGACTATTTAAGGACAATGGGACCCGTACTATCAGTTATATATATATAATAGTCTATAAAATTCTATAAAAGTCTAGAATAAAAAAATTTAAATAAACTTACAAAAGCCCTTTTTCTTCATTTTTCCTGAGGGACATTATTTCCGAAGTACCTATTTGTGGCTGCAAAATGATTGGCAAAAAATCGAGGAGTCCCACAATCTCGGTGTCACCACCACAAACTCCTGATTCTTCGGATCCTTTTCAATATAGTTTGCCGATGTCAGGGGATTCTAACATACTCCTTGAGCTTCAAAGGAAATATGCTGAGTTGCAGAAGCAAGTTGCTGAGCTTTTTACAATCGTTGGAAAGCTTACTCGGCCAGACATATTTGACAAGCTAGTTGATGCTTTAAATAGCCAAGGAGTCCAAAGTGTGGTCGAGATTATAAATTCCTACGATAATGAAGATACCATTTCTAAAGAGGTCCTCGGTGTAACAGCAAGTAATGCTGAGGAGGGGTTGGATACCTTGGTTGCATACTTGAAAGTAAAAGACGACCTTAGACTTGATGGTTTGTTTATTGATC
Source organism: Yamadazyma atlantica (assembly GCA_030561325.1). NCBI lineage: Eukaryota > Fungi > Ascomycota > Pichiomycetes > Serinales > Debaryomycetaceae > Yamadazyma > Yamadazyma atlantica. Next base: position 42,513 of record JAKTXA010000009.1, read on the forward strand.
TATTCTCAAGACTTGAACTGTTCGCTTTGAAGGAAGTAATTCTGTCTAACAAGAAGCTTTCTGGGACAACAAATGAGTTTTTGAGAACACATATTCTTAGAACCAGTGATCAGTACCTGACACTAGTGGAACCATCATTTGAGTTATTTGATGATTTCGTTAGGACACACCACCCAAAATTTGCCCACTTCAAGCCATTATTGATATCCAACTATGAAACCGATGGCCAGCAAGGCGAGCCAAGAGCATCTAAAATGGTGAGTGACAAACTTGACCATGCTCTTGCGTTTATAAATCGACACCGTGATTCAGAAAATAAATTGAGAGTCTTAGAACAGTTCTTGATTGGAAAGAACAGAGTAGATTTTGCTGTATTAAAGATTATGGAAGGATTTCTCTTTCTAGAAACTAAAGAAACCCTTAGGTTAAAACTTGGTGACATTGATGGTATGGAGTCACTTCCCAAGAGTCTTAACCCTGTTTTGAAACAAGGCTTTGGTTACCTGTTCAAGTCTGGTGTCCCGAAATTTGTCGTGACCGATGGAGTTATGTATATTCTCATTGACATCTTGGTAGGGGATTTCTTTAGAAATCAGGAAGAATTTGAGAAATCTCATATTGTTCCTTACCAGTTCCAGATCATGCATTTTAGAAGTGCTATATTCAATAGGGGATTCATCAATTGGATCCTTGAAGCCGAGCAGACTAGTGAGTCAAGAATCAAGAAAATGGGAAGATATTACCGGAGAACCCAGCAGAAAAAGGCAAAAATGGGTTATGTTAGGAATTTGCCTAAAAGGACCCACAAATATCCTAAATGAACAAGCTAGATGAATACAAGTTGGATGGATATATGCTATATAAATACTCTATATACTGTACTGGAACCCATGGCGTCCTCTCACACCTCTCAAGTTCCTATCTACTTCATCTTACTAGAAGATCCCATACAATCATTGACAGAGCAGTTGTCATACTGGGTGTCATTTCGTGACATTTTGTTACATAAGCAATAGACTCTGCTGGCGCACACGACTCGCATACTCGGTTCCCCAGAATCACGCTCATCATTATCCCATCAGCACTAACCCAACACCAACACCTCCTAATACCATAACATCTAGTACCAACTCTGATGTCCCGTGCTAACGACAACGCCCTCCCGTTCGCCAACTCGGCCACCATTGTCCGGGCCAACCAAAAAGACGCCTATTTCGAATCCTCCTTAAGAACTCACATTCTTGACACTTTAAATATCTTTAAAGGTCAACGGTTTACCAACACTTACCCCCAAGAAATCACCGTTTTAAGTAAACTGGTGTATCTAATTCTCACCACGCTATTTGGATTCCGTACTTTGGGGGAAGAGTATGTGGATTTGATCTATGTCAATCGGTCTGGAAAGAGGTTTCCACGCTTACTCACGAGGCTAGGATTTATTGTGTCTTATGCCGTGGTACCATATCTTATCAGCAGGGCTGTTAAAAGGTATAAGGCGAAGCAGCTAGCCCAGCAGGCCCAGAACTCGGCCCAGTCGACCAAAAACTCGGCCCAGCCCTCGTCCCCCGGCAAATATAACCAATTTTTCACAGATTTGTTCTCAAATTACTCCAATGTTCTCGACACAATACTAAACCTCCACATTGCCATTTTCTACTTCAACGGTCAGTTCTACTCCCTCTCCAAACGGATCTTTGGCTTGAGATATGTCTTTGGCCACAATAAAGATGTGAATAAAGTGGCCAAAAACTCCAATTATTCCCTCTTGGGGATCATTATCTTAGCCCAATTCATTGTTAAGAATTTGATAAATTTCAAGGCTTATCTCGATAAAACCGATTTGAGTGAACAAGAGTCACATGACGACGGCCAGGAGGATCACCAGAAATATTATAAAATCAACCAATTACTTAATAGTCCTACCGAAACGGATATTGATTTATCGGACCCCGAACAATTGCCATATTTGGCCCAAGATTCTAGAAATTGTATACTATGTTTGTCAGCAATGATAAACCCTACGGCTGCCAATTGTGGCCATTTGTTTTGCTGGACTTGTGTGGTGGATTGGGTGAGAGAGAATCCTGAGTGTCCTCTTTGTAGGACTTCTTGTGTGGAGCAGAATCTTTTGCCCCTCAGGTAACCTGGCCTAGCCTGGTCCGAAGGGCCAGGGCGGCCTCTACATCCTGGCTACAGAATACAGCTAGAGCCGTGCCCTAGCACTACAGTAATTATCACTTAATGTACATACAATATAAATATCACCAATCGTCAGTTCCTCCCCATCCGTCGTCATCCACCGGTTCCTCCACCAATTTCAAATTGGAAGGTTTCTTCTCTTTCTCTTTCCCAAGCTTTAATCCACTGGTTCTAGGGGCCCGCTTAGTAGCCGGGTTGGAAGTGCTGGTAGCAGTTCTAGTGGAAGATAATCTATGTTTAGAAGGCACTGGTTGGGTCTTTGGTTTAGCTGGTGGTTCCTCGAAATCATCCATTCCCCAAGTATCTTCATTCCAGTCATCTTCAACAGACAAACTCTCCATGGACTGAACATTCTCCTTGTGGTTCAATTGTTCTGGTATAGGCGTGGGAGCTTTTGACAAATCAGGAGTTGAGGTATTGAAATCCTTATTCAATTGACCTTCAATCACAGAACTGGTAACTAATTTGTTAACCATTCCCCACCCAAACCCAGACCCAAAGCTAGACCCAATTCCAAGATTTGAGTCAGAACTTTGCACGGATTCTGCCGTAGCTTGGGTTTGTTCTTGGGTTTGATTATACTTCTTAAAGAATTCTTTTTCTTCACTTTCTTCATCGATTTCATCATCCAAATTGGGCAAATCACGGGAATACTTTTCCACCATTTCAAAGTACATTTTAAAGGTTTTGCTGGCTTCATTTCTAACTTTTAAGGATTTTGGATCCATAAGATCCGTAGCTAGTTGTCCTAGAATCTTATTGCAAATCTCTTCTAAAGAAAACTCATTAATTAAAGACTGAAATCCTGATAATGCCATCATTTTACAAGGAATAAATGAATCTTTTAACGATTTTGATAAAGCCGTGATTAGCACATTGTTCTTGGAATTATTATAGATCCTACTGGATATTTTAATAATAAGAATTAACGTGTTGACTCTTATCGAAGGTTTAGGGTCATTTTGGCCCTTGGCTAACAATTTCAATAAATCTTGGTTGATTTGTTTGGCAGATATCTTATCAATAAGTAAATTTATAGATGTTAAAGTGATTTCTCTAATCATAAAGTTTGTATCTTTGAACCCATTGATTAAATTATTGAAAAATTTCGCTTGAATTTCCGAGTCCGTGAATCGAGTTTGATAATTTTTCAAATGATTTAAAAGGATTAATCGAATAGATCTATCAGGAGATTCGAATTTCTTGATAATAATTGGTTTTAAAATCTTATTAAATTCCATGTCCAGTAAAAGACTCCCGAATTTCAAGATATAATTCAATAAAATCGTTAAACTCTCTTGGTTCCCTACCACTTCTTGGTTGGTAGAATTAATACTTGGTTTGAAATTCTCAATAATATTGAATTGGTTGATTAATTCTGGCAATAACTTATACTCCAAGAATCCTTTGGGGAACTGGTATTTCGAAGATTCCGATTCCAAATCTTCTTGACCTTGAGGGAAGTAATTGGATAAATTATACTTGAAATAAGCCAATTTCTCATCATTCGAACTGAATTGTAAGTTTTTCAAGTCTTCATTGAACTTGATCAATAAATTGTTCTTGAAAATGGTGGTACTCTTCATGAAATTGTCAATCGTGGATCTGGTATTATTTTTCCCAATAAGTCTTTTCACGGCAGGATTAGTAGAAACACTTGGGATTAAGCTGGTAATTAACTTGCCATACAAGTAAGAATCAAACTTGGTAGGGAAAGCCCTAATACTCTCAAGATCATTATCCTGTCCTAACAATTGGGAAAAGTTTGGATAATAAGACGACAATCGGTATATAGGCTGATCCGGATCACTGGTCAAATTGGTAAGCAATTCGTAGCCAAACAACTTCCAGTCACTCTCTTTATTCACATAGACCGAGTCCAAGCCCACACTGCCATGGACATAATTGCACGTGGTGTTCAAAAACTCCAAACATTTCCCAATATTAAACACTCCTGCTACTTTGAATTCGTTGGACATCTCATTCTCAGAAAGGTATTGGCTAGCAGGGACCACCGGTTCTGTGATCAAGTACAAATGCGTATCGCTTTCTATGAAGTCGATGATGGTAATAAGGTCTGGAAACTTGACGGATTTCAGTTTTTTGAAACTGTTCCGGGCCAACACGTCGTGGTTCATTTGGATCACTCTTGGGTCTTTCAAGTTCATTTCAAATATCGTTACATCGGAATTGTCTTTGGGGTTGGTTCCTTGGTACATTTTCCAGATGCTGGGGGTCGGCACTTCATCTTTGAACGTGTAGGGTATGGAAGTTCCCGTGAGGGTGCTAAGGGTTTTGGACAAGAAGTTCATCTGTGGTTGGTGTGAAATAGTGAAAAATCGCGTTCTTCTCAGTATCACCAAATCAAGAACTCAGGTCAAAACCCAAGGACACAATGCCAGCTGATATGGGATCTAGTACGACAGACTCGGGAGACCTCTCGGACGACTCCCTTGCCGAAACCATCTCCGACCCAATTCCCGACGTAGACCTCCACAAAATCCACAAACGAGTCCAAGAGCTAGGCCAAAGAATACACGAACTTGAAGACTCAAACGAAAGTCTAAAGATTAGAAACAGAGAATTGGAACACAAGTTCCAAAAGGTTATTGAGCTCCCAGGATTGTTCGAAGGCTTGTTCGAGAGCGTTCGAAATCAGCTGGAACAGAACTTTGATATAATGAAGAAGTACAGCGAAGACCTTAAAAACACGGTGAAATCCGAAGTTTCTAGGGTCCTAGCCTGGACCCAAAACATGTCCCTGGTACTACGGGGAGATAGTGGCCCTAGCCTCGTTCCGGGTTTCGTCCCGTACCAAGACAGAGACAGGAGTGAAAGTGACGAGGAGAATGAAGAAAGTGACGAGGAAATGGAAGACTTTGATATGGATGAAAGTGAAAGGAAGAGACAACGGGTTTGTGATCCCGAAAGCCCTGAACTCAAAATGAAACTGCTGACCACTACGGTGCCTGAGCTTATACTAGAATGGTTACATGGCACCGACGGCCGGATGTCCGTAGAGGAGAAAGACAAAGTCTATGGAACCGAATGGCGAAAAGGAAGAAAAGCCCAATCATTTTACTTCAAGCGGGCTCCGATAATTAAGTTTTTGAAGAAGATTGATCACGACGGGCCCCCGGTTTTGGCCCAATTGTCTCTTGACCGACTTGGGCATATATTACAAAATGTGATGACAGAGAGAGGATTGACTTTGGTCAAAGTAGGGACCAGTCTTCCTGATTTTCAGTTTCAACATGAAATGATCGAAGCAATGGAGAAAATGTATGAACCTGACCTGGCCGACGAGGAGATCTGACGAGAGTGACGATACCCCTGGTCCTGACAAGCCCAGGAGACCACCTAGCCCCCCAGGAGACCACCTAGGCCCAGGAGACCTATAAACATATAATTTAATACATAATCTTTCTCTTATATTGTGTTACATAAAATACAATTAGGTTGATAGTTAGGTCTGATAGTTCAAATCATACGAGTCGTTTCGAAAGTTATTATTCAAAAATCCCGACCCATAACTATCATAAGCCACCCCACTAGCATCATATTGAGTTCCTGCTCCAGTACTAGTACCAGTACCAGTACCAGTGGCATTATTTTTCCCCTCTGACTCTTCTCTCTTTCCTCTTCCCTTGATTCCCTTATTGGAATTCTTATATAATTCTTTGAAATAATGCAACAATTCTTGTTCATGGGTTGGCAATTGATTGATTTGTTCTTTAGTTAATTCGGCCAATTTGGTGGTTAATTCATTCAAAGTATTCAAATGAAACTTATTTTGATGTGATTTCAAGTTTCCTAATTGTGTAAATGATTTATCACAGTTATCCAACTTACAATCATAAGGTTTTAAATTATCATGAGTCAACTTATGAGCTGCCAAATTCCCCTTTCTACTAAACGATTTATTACAAATTTCACAAGTAAATGGTTTCTCTCCCGTATGTAATCTTAAATGAGTGGTCAAATTCCCTCCTTGGGTGAATCGTTTATGACAGTATGAACATTCAAATGGCTTATAACCAATATGGGACCGAATATGGACTTCTAATTGGGTGGTTTGCCCGAAATATTTCTGACAATATGGACATTGAGGTAATTTTTTCCGTTTCCGTCTTCTACCATCTTCATCTAATTCTTCATCTGCTTCTAATGCTTCTTCCAATTTATGCTTTTCGACTCCTCCCACTAAATTCTGTGGTTTGACATCTCCAATGATACTGCCATCGGGAGCAGTATGAATCTTGACATTTTGATTGTCTTTATCTCTTGCCTGGATCACCAACATTAATTGATCAATTTTCGTAGCTCCTAGTTTAGGTTTGTCTTCTTCATTTGATTGAATTGGTGGTGGCAAATCTTCATCGTCTGCCTTCATTTCAACCTTAAGTCTAGCTGGTTGTGAAGCTTTGGCTCTTCTACTGGATTTCCTTCTCCCTCCTCCCGGTTGAGGTGATTGTTGTTGAGGGGCTACTTGTGATTGAGGTGGAGGGTAAGATTGAGGAGGCCGGAATTGAGTTCCTTGGGGGCTACCTTGAGGTTGAGGGGAAAAATTGGTATAACTAGGAGGAATATACTGAGGATTCTGATAACTCTGACTTAATCTCCCCACACTAGGATTCCTCATATACATATTAAGATTATTATATTGATTAGATCCTGGTGTGGGTTGAGGACCTTGTGACCCTTGCGGTGGTACATTACCATAATTATACTGACCTTGATTTGAAGGAGTGGTTTGGTATTGGAAAAACCTTTGGCCTGAACCTCCTGCTTGTTGGCCTGCCATAGGAGCTTGACCCGCCATAGGCGCTTGACCTGGTATTGAAGGTTGACGTTGTTGCTGGGTGAATTGGTTTAAATTCTGGTTGATTTGGGTTCCAATAGAAGGAGTTCTATTGGAATTGGTGGTGGAATAATCTGGTGATGTTTTAGGGGATTGAGGTACATCATATTTGACTTCAGATTTTGATGATAATGAAGATGTAGGTGATAAAGGTCCATCGGGTTTGGCAAGATTGGCATTCGGATCCGCAAGATGGCTAGTCAGTTGTTTCCGACGATGACGGCCTTGGGTAGACCCTGCCATATTATTCCGACTATCAAATATATCTTCTCTCAAAGTAGTTTGAGTCGAATCACTATTCCTAGCGGGTTTAATAGGATTACTATTATTCTGATCATTAAGAAACTTCAAGATGGAATCTCTTCTCTTTTCTGTACTCATATTAGTAAAATCAATAGATCCATTAGATAAACCTTGTAAGAGATTTGAAAGACTTCCATTACTAATAGACCCACCATTCACATAATTCAAACTTTCCCAAAGAGCCGGGTTTGATAAATCAATAGAACTATTCTTAGAAGACTTGGAGTTCTTCCGGTCTACCGAACTGGATCTGGATTGGGTGGCAGGAAGATTCTGTTGCCATGCCAATAGATTGCTTAGGCTTTCCTTGTTATTTCCGTTACTATTGAGATAGTTTTCAAAATCTTGTAAAGAAATTTGGTTAGGGTTGCTGGTGCTGGTATCTTGACGAGGTCTTTTCCCTTCAGAAACTGAATTGTTTTGACTAGGGAATTGGATTAAGGAGTTGAAAATGGAGTTTGACCGGGAGGGGAGGTTGGGGACTTGTTGTTGAGGAGGTAATGGTAGTTGACCAGAACCAGCTGGATCTTCACTACCAGAGAACCGGAATTGGGAGGTTACAGGAGGAGGGAGGTAGATGGAGTCACCTCGAGGTCTGACATCTTCTTTGTAGTAGAACTGGCCCTGGCCGGGGACTTGTCCCTGGCTTTGACCCTGCACTCCCTGGCCCTGGGCCTGTACTCCCTGTTGTGGTATTTGGCCTTGTCCTTGTGGAGGCATTTGGCCTTGTGGCTGGGGCTGGCCCTGGACCTGTTGCGGTACTTGTCCTTGGCCCTGTCCCTGGGCCTGTCCTTGTTGTCCCTGAAACTGCCCCATCCCAAAACTCGGGTACGTATAATTATTCAACAACGTTCCAATCAGATCTTGTCGGTTAAATTGAGCCGGATTACTTCTCGCGAGCGGTGTAGTATTATTTGTATTTGTGCCACTAGAAGAATTGGAATTGGCATTAGGAATGTTCATATTACTACCGCCGGTAGTACCAGGGGCGGTGTAATTACTTCTAGAAGAAACTGCTGGTTTAGCCATCTTGAAAACCCATTTACTAGGAAAAAGAAATTACCCCCGATCTAAATGTTATGATAATACAATGGATCACCAAAGGCCACAATCAATTACAAACACAATCAAACACAATCAAACACAAACACGGACGAGTTCAATCAAACACAAACACGTGAGCGATGTCGTATACGTTGATGGTTTGATAGTACGGAGTTGTATAGATTCACTATAAAAAGAAAATTGTTTGTTTAGTAAAATAAATGATTAATTAGTGAGGGGGTTACCCGGACACGACCGTGCAGGTGGTAGCTAATCTAAGACTAGGACGGGAGATTAGTATGGGAAGAGGGTAGAATGGTACTAGATGGTGCTAGAGTTGTACTAGCCTGGCACTAGATTGGTCAAGGGCAGGACACTGTCAGAGGTGTGTCAAAGTGGAGAAGCTGGGGAAGGTTTGAGAAGATCTGAGATTTGTCGACAGCAGAGAGAAAGCCAGTGTTGGCTATAGTATGTGCTAGTGTTAGCTATAGTATGGGCTAGTGTTAGATATCTGACATATGCTAGAGCTAGCTGTATAGTATGTGCTAGTGTTACAGTGTCATAGGTTATTTTGGTCTGACAGTATTCTATTGTGATTTGATGGAAGGTTGAATTGCTTTTATATAACTCCGTTGGGATAGAAATACGAATGGGCGCACACGACTTTTAGGATCAAGGCTTTGGCTAGTACTAGAATTATTGCTCTTCTACTCTATTGGTTTCTACAACTACCACTTTGTCGTCGTATCTGTCTCCACTGACTCCTTATCTATCTGACTCCCTATCTAACTTCCTATCTAACTTCATATCTGTCTCCCTCTGTCTCCTATCTTATCTACTCTCTGTTCTCAATTTAGTAAAATTCACTGGCTGCGAAATTTACAATCCCACAAGGTCTGGTAATACAATCTCCAAAGTCTGTCTAGTAATACAGAACCAAGGCTAGTAAATCTACAGATTCAAGGCGAAAAATCTAAGGTCGTGTCTCACATATATTCTCATGGCTCTATAGAATGTTCGATAAGGTCACACATATCGTGTAAACATACAGAGAGATTGACTAGGCTTTCTTGATTCATGGTTTTATAATACAGAGAAATTTGACTATGATTATCCCGGTACAATAAATTATGAACTTTTATGGTGAATTGATGTAATTGTTTAAAAAACTTGATGAAATTACTTAAATTTTCTGGAAGTTCATCAAATTTTAATACCAAGGTTAAAAGAATTTTCTTTATTAAATTCGACATTTCAACCTTACTAAGTTTATCAATTTTATAAAGTTGTAACCGATTATAATCATTCCTAAAGTTAGAATCCACCGTTTCACCTGTCATTAGCGTAGAAGCATCGCCAATTTGTTCATTTAATTGCCGGATTGTTTCTATTGATTCCTCTTGTTCTCTGGTTGATGTAGATGCTGGTTGTTTTAAAGGTCTGGATTTATTCAAATAATCAATCTCATTAAGTAGTTCCTTATTATAGGACTTTGAATCATTCAATTTGAACGTGAGTTGTTTGTTCACTGCTTCTAATTGTCGGATTCTACCATCATCTTTATACCGATTATTTTCACCTCGTAATCGATTATTCTCCAATTGTAATTGTTTTACTTGTTGTTTTAATGCATCCACTTCACTAATCTCTCTGGGAGTCCGAGAATTTCTAGTGGTATAATTTTCAAACGTTGTATCCTTAATTTCCTCCTGGGAATTAGGTGGGGTGGTAGTAGGAGAATCCTCAATTTTACTAATATCTATTTCACTATCAGTATTTTCAATATCACTTAATGAATGGTTCTTTCGAATCGGAGTTTGGAAATCTTGTTCTGATTTCATCACTTGAAGTAATAATTGTTTCAACCCAGTAAACTCTTTATTCAATAAAGGTTTAAGAAGCCCATTTAATTCATTAATGCTAATACTATAATTCTTATTTTTTTTGATGAGCGGGGTTGACTGAGACGAAATCATAGGTTTCAACATCTCATCATCCACATAAAGCTCTGTGTCATCATTAATCATATCTTCTTCGTCCCGTTGGAGCGCGTTTGTCTTAACCAGAGACTCATCGTTTCCTTCGTCATTATCGATCTGTTTGACCAAATGCATTAATTGTGAGTTGTCAAACGTGTTCACGCCGACGGAAGAGTCACTGATCTCATCCACGTCCTGGGACAAATCAAGAAACGATTCGGTAACCGGTTGAGTCAAATCATCTGTTGAAGCCATTCCGCCCACTCAAGCTACTATTATACTTAATCAAACAAACACAAACACAAACACAAACAAACACAAAACACAAATACAACACAATCCTTTCTATTCTCTACCCTATACTCTTCGTTATATTCTATAGCCAATGTTCTGGCCAATGTTCTCCAGTGGTGATATATTTGTAAATAGGAATACAAATACGCGATTCGCACTCATCCTGAAAATTTTACTAGTGATACATCTACTGAATTCTACTGAGTAACTGATCTAGACTATCAAGATGTCAACGGACGTGGTAATGGAAGACACAAATGCTATAGAAGAACAACCAGAATATGAGTTGGATAAAATCAAACTATTGCCAGGAGCCTCGGAAGATGGTACTGCTGCTTCATTTCAAATTGTAGATGAAGACCACACTTTAGGAAATTCCTTAAGGTATGTGATCATGAAAAACCCAGAGGTCGAGTTCTGTGGGTACTCCATTCCTCATCCTTCTGAAAACAAGATGAATATCCGGATCCAAACCTATGGGAATATCACTGCTACTGAAGCTTTACATCTTGGATTAGATAACTTGGCTCAATTATGTAATGTGGTTGAAGAGAAGTTTATTGCTGCTGTTTAGGCATTAAAAACCAGGCACAGACATTAGAACACTTACCAATTCCAGACACCTAAACAAGCTCCAGCATTGGCCGTCAATGTGTATATCATTAAATATTGTAATATAGAATCATCACCTATGCTCGTCTCTTCGCACGCTGCCTTCCTAATGCGGCAGTCGACATTGCTTTTTCATCCCTCTCTAACTATAAAAGCCCATCGCATCGCAAAAAAAAAAACTTCTATATATCATTTAGAATTTATTGAAATGTCATACGGAGAATCAAGCTATAACGGAGGTGGTTACGGAGGTGGTTACCAACAAGGAGGCTACGGCGGTGGCTACGGCGGTGGCTACGGCGGTGGCTACGGTGGAGGTAACGGTGGTTACGGTGGCGGCGGTTACGGTGGAGGCCGTGGAGGTGGATTTGGTGGTAGAGGCGGTAGAGGCGGTAACAACTTTGAAAAAGTCGAATTAACTAAACCAGATTGGGATCTTGATTCCTTACCAAAGTTTGAAAAGAACTTCTACCAAGAACATCCAGATGTTGTTTCCAGATCTGAATCTGACATTAAAGCTTTCAGAGACGAAAATGAAATGAGATGTAAAGGAACTGATATTCCAAAACCTATTACTCAATTCGATGAATCTGGGTTCCCTAACTACGTGTTAAACGAAGTTAAGAACCAAGGATTCCCTAAACCTACTGCCATTCAATGTCAAGGGTGGCCAATGGCTTTAAGTGGTAGAGATATGATTGGTATTGCTGCTACTGGGTCTGGTAAAACTTTATCTTATTGTTTACCAGCTATTGTTCATATCAATGCTCAACCATTATTGAAACCTGGTGATGGTCCTGTTGTTTTAGTGTTGGCCCCAACCAGAGAATTGGCCGTTCAAATCCAACAAGAATGTTCTAAATTCGGGAAGAGTTCTAAAATTAGAAACACTTGTGTTTATGGAGGGGCTCCAAGAGGTCAACAAATTAGAGATTTGGCTAGAGGTGTGGAAATTTGTATTGCTACTCCTGGTAGATTAATTGATATGTTGGAAACCAATAAAACCAATTTAAGAAGAGTTACTTATTTGGTTTTAGATGAAGCTGATAGAATGTTGGATATGGGTTTCGAACCTCAAATCAGAAAAATCGTCGACCAAATTAGACCTGATAGACAAACTTTGATGTGGTCCGCTACTTGGCCAAAAGAAGTTCAAGCTTTGACTAGAGATTATTTAAATGATCCTATTCAAGTTACCATTGGATCTACTGAATTGGCTGCTTCTCGTACCATTACTCAAGTTGTTGAAGTATTGACTGATTTTGAAAAAAGAGATAGATTAGTTAAACATTTGGAAACTGCTACTCAAGATCAAACTGCTAAAGCTTTAATTTTTGCTTCCACCAAAAGAACTTGTGATGAAATCACTAGTTATTTAAGATCTGATGGATGGCCTGCTTTAGCCATTCATGGTGACAAATTACAAAATGAAAGAGATTGGGTTTTAAGCGAATTCAAATCCGGTAAATCTCCTATTATGGTTGCTACTGATGTGGCTGCCAGAGGTATTGGTATGTATAATTATTATGTTACTAACTTTGTTTTTTAGGGTTATAGATCCGAAATTGGGTATTACTGGTTAATACCTCAAGCGGGCTAAAGAAGAGGGAAAGAATTGTTGAGTTACACAGAACACGGGTGTTTTGAAATCGCTTTGAAATTTGAATACTGGTTATTCCATTCAAAGCCAGCTTTGATTTTTTTTTTGTTTTTTTTTTACGTTTAATTTCTATGCTATAGAAAATGGAAGGAGACAATGAGGCATCTTTGCAAACAAGATACTATATTATATTATGAGTAATAATCATGCTACGGCAGTATGAGAATTATTGATTCATAGTTATTTTCAACCAGAGAACGAGTTTGATCTGAAGAAGATCAGAGAAAATACACTATGTTTATATCATAATATTTTATAGGTTAATAAATGATGCTTTCAAGTTTGAAAACAAACTTGAGCCTACTCTTTCCAAATTTCTGTAGACAACGTACGTGCTTTTAGCACTGATCTATAACCTAGACAAAGTAGAAAACCGGTTCTTAAGGACCCGGTCCATTAGAGTAAAATACTAACAGCTTATAGATGTTAAAGGAATTTCCCATGTTATTAACTATGATATGCCAGGAAATATCGAAGATTACGTTCACAGAATTGGTAGAACTGGTAGAGCTGGTCAAAGTGGGACTGCTGTATCGTTCTTCACTGAAGACCACAAGAAATTAGGTGGTGACTTATGTAAAATCATGAGAGAAGCTGGCCAAACGGTTCCACCAGAATTAATGAGATATGACAGAAGATCTAATGCTCCACATTCAAGATATGGTGGAGGATATGGAGGAAGAGGTGGTAGAGGTGGCCGTGGCCGTGGTGGATTTGGTGGCCGTGGTGGTGGAAGAGGCGGATTCCGTAACCAACAAAGTGGTTCCAACACCGCTCCTTTAGGAAGTCACCGTAGATTTTAAGTCACCGATTTAGGTATAGATATATAGATTAATGTAATTTGAATTTGCAACCATTCCTCATAGTAAGGGTATTGTAACCAATCAACTTGTGATAATTTTGATAGTGTTTGGTGTTAGGACCCGCTGATACTGCTGATAGCAGATTATAGAATGTTATAGAATGTTATAGCATGTTATAGCACTTTATAGATCTATCTGATCTGATAAGCTGCTGTGCTGCGGATGAAAGTGCTCCTATTCGCACTTTCACATGCACTTTTAACATCACGTGAGCACACGCCAACTCGATATTAACTTTTAGCAATAGCTTGATTGTAAAGGCTTGGAGACCCAAATTGATACCAGAATGGATTTAGATGGATCTACAGACCCCACAATCCCCTAGATTCCACCAAATTAACAAAATCACCCCAAAACACCCCCACAACATTTGTTCCCAACTTCGGCTCTCTCTCCTATTATGTCTCTCCAACAATTTTTCAACAATTCTCTGATCGCACTATATAAAGATAAGTTCCGAAAGTCTCTTACTTCAACCAAGTTCACTGGACATATTTGTTTCTAGTAGCCAGTTTTTTTAGGGTTTTTTTGGTGTTAATTTGTACACTTTCGATCAATTGCTTGGAACAAGTCTTTTGGTGTAATTGGCTGTGATTCTGTGTCTACGAGCTTCTTTCCTTGTCACTTTTTAGTAGTTTTCAGAATTTTTCACGAATTTTTCACTTTGGGATTCTGTCGGTATATGCGATAAGTGTGTATTAAATTGGCAGATTTGATTTAATTGGTAGACTTGATTGGTAGATTATGGCAGTTAATACAATTGCTGGGGCGAAGGGAATTACGTTCTCAGGAGAGACGTTCCTAGTTCCTGAAACTCATGATATGCTTAAGACCTTATTTGATCCCACCATCAGAAAATCGATTTTTGAAGTGATTATTGTGGTGATCTTAACTGTTAACAGTCTTGGGATTTTTTTGATCCCTGATAACTCCGTAAGAATTAATATTTTTATTGGGTTATATATCTTCTGGAGATTAAGTTATGATTTCGGAATTGGATACTTATTAAGACAACAATCCAACCATTCTCGGTTGGTTCATTGGTCCAAGTCTTTAGATGTGTTTAACAAAGATAACCATGGGGTTTTATCCAAGTTAATTAAGACGGAAATCCATTCTCAAATGGGTAAGTCTTACGATATTAACGAATACCCTGTGGAATTCAATACTTGGTTGATTTTCAGAAAAGTGGTAGATTTGATTTTGATGAGTGATTTCATCAACTTTATGGGTTTGTTTGTCGCCTGTTCATTGAAAAATGAAGTTCAAGCTCTTAACACCGACCAACAATCGGCTTGGTTGGTTTATACTAGATTAATTGTGGGGGCTTTTCTCATTATATTTAATTATTGGGTTAAAGTGAATGCTCATAATACCATTAAGGATTATGCTTGGTACTGGGGAGATTTTTTCTTCCGGCAAATCAATAATGAAGATTTGATCTTTGATGGAGTGTTTGAAATGGTTCCTCATCCTATGTACTCGGTGGGGTATATTGGATACTATGGGTTTGCATTGATTGCTAAATCTTATACTGTGTTAGTATTGGCGTGCTTCGGTCATTTCTTACAAATGGTGTTCTTACACTTTATTGAAAACCCTCATATTGATAAAATCTATGGGCCATCTGCCAATGAAATTGATATTCTTAAATTGATTAAATTAAAGGATTTGAAACATTTTGATAATTCCAAGCCTATGATTGGTTTATTCAACTTCAATGTATTGAGAGGGTCTGATGTGGTCAATTTGATTTTGGTTTTGACTTACCTGGTATTATTACCTGTGTTGTCATATGTGTGTCATTTTAAGACTTATTCTTTATCAATTGCCAATTATGTGTTTGACTTGAACCCGGCTCAGTTATTATTCTATTTGGTGATAGTTTTCAAATTATTTGAATCTTTTTCCATCAATATTTTATTGATTTGTCAAAGTTACTACAAGTCTTTTACTAAATACTACTTGACCAATGACTTGTCAGTAGAGAAATCTTTGAATAATTTTGCCATTATTTATAACTCATTTATTAGTTTGACTTATTCTTCTTTCTTTGGGTTGAACTTTTACTTTGTGTTGACTGGGTTAGATAAAGCTGATTTGTTATTGACCAACTGGTACTATTTGAGATTGTTTTTGGGAATTGTGTTGATTTTAACCCATGTTTGGATCAATAGTTCCATCATTGATTCTATTGGATACTTTGGCTGGTTCTATGGAGATTTCTTTATTCCTAAATCTTCTTTACCTCATAAAGCTCACTTAACCAAAGCAGGGGTTTATAGATATTTAAATAACCCTGAACAAATTTTTGGGGTCTGTGGAATCATGGGAGTATGTTTAATTATTCCCAAGTATCAAAATTTGATTTTATGTTTATTATGGGTATCCAACAATTTCATTAGAATTAATTTCATTGAAAAAGTTCATATGATCAAATTATATGGAGAAGAAGAAGTTTTGAAGGATTCAGGGGTTACTAAGACATTCAAAAAACATTTGATTCCTGAATTAATTCAAAGAAGATTAAGTAACAATTCAGAAAAACCTAATAACTTGTTAAATCAACATAGAAGAAAGTCATCTATGATGGAAACTGCCACTGATACTATTGATGCTATAGTTAAGGAATTGAAAAAATCCAATACTAAGTTGACCAAACAAAACATTTATGAATTGTCTCAAAACTTATACTTTGAAAACTCTGATTATATCTTAAACATTCGGAATTTAAACATCAGTGATGTGGAAACCAATTTATTGAAATATATTGAAATTGGAGATGCGATTGAAGTTGAATTCAAGTGTCCGGAAGACCATCATGAAAAAGACTGGATCGGGTTATATAAAGTGGTTCAAACTTCGTTCAGTAGATATAAAACCTTAATTAGTTCCAATAATCGGTGGAACTGGGTTCCTGAAAACTCTTCAGCAGGAACCGTGGTATTTGAGAATAACAAATTGTTCTGGGATGAAGGGATTTATGAATTTAGATACCATTTAGAAGGTAAACATGATGTGGCATACATCTCTGAACCATTTGAAATTAGATGTCCTACTATTAGTGTTCCTAGTGATACTGAAGATATTTTGGAGTTTTCAAAAGTATTAAAAGCTTCTGTCATTGACAAGGTTATTAAATTAGATAACATCAATTCTTCTATTACTGAATCGGTTGAAAAAACTGATAGCATTTTAGATACTTATTCTAAACTCGCCACCTTGATTTCATTAGCTACCAACATCAAAATCAACTCCAAGATATTTCTCAGTAGTGATTCTGAGGATTTGAGTATTTTGAAGTTGAGTTCAAAGTTGGTTCATATGAAGAAAACTTTGGACGAATTATCATTTGAAAGATATTCCATTGATATCGAAAAGAAAACCGAATGATTTTATATTAAATATGGATATATATAGTTGTAAATACATGACTCACCTAAGTGGTACTGACCAAATATGAATTAATATTCCCTCTGATCTTTCTAGACATCTCATTGCACTTATCTATGACCTGTTCCAACACCGGTTCATTAAAATCGTCACACCCTTCGACCCATAACCCCACAATCTCATCATTTTTCAAGTTCATAAAACTGGTCAAACAGTCAATGGAGTCTGAAGCCAGGGCTGGTTCACTAGGGTCTACACTAATTTCCTTAGTGGTTTTGTCAAGCCTTACGTGGCCACTGGTTACCACGTCCCGGAGTTCTATTCCCGAGTCCACCAATGCCAAAGAGCTCCCGTTTATAATCCAGTTTATCAAATTCAACAATGGCAATTTATTCTCAATAATAGTAATATGGATATCTATAGTGGATTTAGGGTACTTTGATAACAAAATGCTAGGCAACAATGCCGTCTCTATATAAGACGACACTCTTTGTTCTGTGCTAGTTAACCCGGTTCTTCCATTACGGTTGGTAGTAGTATCACTCTCATTAAATAACTGTTCATTTGGTTGAGGAATGTGTGGTAAGAATTTACAGTCCACCGAAAACGACGCCTGGTCAATAAAAGACCCCTTGATGGGTCTGGGCCCAAATACAGACACTTGGATTATGGTATCTTCCACTTCCAAGTAAGAAGACCCGTTGGCGTTACTAATAAACCCAGTTTTCAAAAACATCTTTTTGATGTCATCTGGGCCTTTGGTCAGCTCTACTTCCATATCGCCCGAAGAAGGCTTCAAGCTCCCTACCAGGGGGATCCGGGCGTCGTTGGGGCCTAGTATTCGTCTTCTATCGTTATTCATCTCACTAATTAGTGTACTGTTAGTACTGTTACTTTTGGTGATACTGTTCTGTTAGTGAGAGATGCGATGCTCATTTTTCACCAATACACAATCTGATACTACACAATCTAATACTACACAATTTAATAATATTAATACATGATACTAATAAACACACTAAATACACTAGCTATGTAACTAACCACTAAAGTTCCCATACTGGCTGGGCGAAAAGTCCATGCCTGGAGACCCAAAGTCGCCGTTCATTATCTCCGAGATATTCTCGAAATTCACATCATTTGGCCTCTGAGGAGGTCTCGACTGCCCTTCCAACATATATGGAGGTAACATTCTCCCGAAAATTTGGGAATCAAACTTATCGATGATTCCTGGAATGTAGCTATTCTCTTCTGTGTCTTTTGGAAGAAACTCTGGCTGGGTTGGATCCATGCCGTTGTAATTAGCATTCAAATCTTGGATTTGTTGGAACTGGTTCTGGTTAAGGTCAACCTCATTGGGTAAAGGTTCAAGTTTTACAGGGGCATTTTCAAATAAGCTGGTATTGGCAGCGGATTGGTCATTGCTGGTAGGCGGTTCACCCGGTGGTTGAAGCAGCAGCTGGCGTAAGAGGGGTTGGGGCAGTGATTGGACTGGCTCAGATGAGGCTTGTCTCAAGGGATATGAACTGTAAGCATTTTTATCTGGCACTTGCCGAGGATCATTCATACCATTTTCAAGTTGAAACAAATCCGGTTGTTGGGTTTGGGGATCTGACTCTTGAATGGGAAGATTCGAAAACCGATTTATCAAATCAAATGTCAGAATGGTATTTCTGATTTGAGAGTTTGAAATGGCATTTTTAGGAGTAGAAGCAAGTAATTGACTGATATCTTTAGATGTGACGGCAGTTCTTCTATTCAACTGTTCAAACAATTTGTTCAACATATTATAAATTCTTGAAGAAGCTTCCGAGTTATCTTTCAACGTATCCAAAACCTTTTTCCCGATTTCTATATCTTTTTTAATCATTTCAAGATTCAAGTCATCATCAAATAACACCCCGGCGTAATTGGTTTGACTATTATAATCATTTCCATTATGAGAACTATGAACAAAATGATAATAATATATCAAACAAGCAATAGAAAAGAATATGGTATACATAGAAAACCAATAAGTTCCCACTAACAAATTCTGATCAATCATTTTATTGGCAAGTTTCACCACCGATCTAGCCACTTTAATACAATTCCGACCTCTTATTAACGACCTGGGATCGGTGGCTCTAGAATCATTTCCATGACTAATAAAATGAATAAATGGTCTGTATAACATGATTTGACAATTTAAAAACGATAAATGAAGATAATAATTGGCCAATAAAAACTTGGGAGGAATACTGTTGGTTTCTCCCAAATGGTTAGGATCTACTGGTTTCAATTCCGTTGGTAATTGGTCCAACCATGCTTTCAATTCAAATTCCAAGGCACTGACTTTTCTGTGCATGTGGTTAGGAGTTTGACTATCATTAGTTTCTGGTGGTGAAGAGGCCAGTTTTTTCACTTTAATAGGATACAAGTCTCTGACAATATGCGACATGATCATAATCAATGTCGTATGATAGTTAGCACATCCAGAAGACGATAATCTGCCACCTTGTAACTCAGTATTAAATCCTTCTCTGGTGACATTTTCATCATCTAAATCTGCTGGAAGTGGTTGGTCAAATTCATCTTCATTTAGCGAAATAGGTAACCCCAATAAAGAATTGATATAAATATCCATTTTATAAATGGTGTAAAATACCCGTTTTCTGGTATCAGCTTCAATAGGATCCAAACCTCTTCTAGTACTTTGAAAGACTTGGGAATTCCGGTGTAATCCTTCCTTCAAGGCATTTCTTAACGCAATTCCAATATAAGAATAACAAGTAGATAATCTTGCGGAACATTGAAGATAAATAATCATCATTACAATGGTTTGAATCGAAATAATATCCCCAGCATTAGTAATATCTATCAATTTTCTAGCCTCCAAGAAGTATTTAAATCCATCTCCTTGTAATGCTTCGTTATCCAGGCTATCAATATCCGACAGTCGAGAAAATAACGACCCACACGCCAAAACCGAGTATAAAAACGGTAGGAATTTCTGCTGACGATCGGTGAAATTAAATGGATCAAGAGAATACAAAAGATCCACTTCTTCTAATAACGAAGGCCGGTGATAGAATCTAAAAAGCACACACCCTTTATCCCAACAAGTATGAATCAATTGAAGGGCCACTTCCTTTGATGGTAAATCGATTTTAATTTCTCTTCCCATAGAATTCCAATCTTCACTATTAACAGACCCAATTTCTAAAGTAGGAGAATGGACTGGACTCTTGGTTTGGCCATCTAAATAAGATTCACTAATTTCATTCAACGTCACATGACCTTTAGCTTGTAAACCCTGAACGATTTTTTGGAATCGATCAAAGTCAAACGTCAGCGAATGATCTAGCATATTAGCCTTTAATTTAGGGAAGAGTAACCTCATCATATTCTGAGCAAGCACCAACTGGTCGGGCCCCGAGCTGGCCCCGCCAAACCCTGGTCTTCCGGCGCCATAAATATTGGTCAAAGGGTTGGCAGGTAAAGGAATCCCACTGTTTCGTTTGTTTCTAATATTAGGCTGGTCATAAGTACAACTATACGAATACACCGTACAATGAATACAAGGTTGTTTCCCGTCACATTTGACTTTCTTCAGTCGACAGATATCACAAGCTCTGGTGACTCTTCTTCTTTTGGGCTCTAGTTTCTCTTTTTCTTTCTCCATTGTGAGTCAGCTAGGACTAGTCTACAGATACTTATTGGATAATGTTGGCACTTGTTTGGATATGGTTGAACTGGAAGTATTGTCTTGTGAAGTCTCGTGAAGTCTTGTGACTGTTTCTGCCAGTCTGCTGGTTTATCTACTCAATAGTCACTCGGCCTCTCACAGTAAGGGTCCAGACTTTCTTTTGGACTTTAGTTGATGTGCGAGACTAAAGTCCGGGTGCTCACCAAATACTGACGTCAAATCCTGAGATGTGGAGAGCAGCGATGAATGGAAAATAGAGTTCTGGAGATTGTAGAGTTAGTATGGAGATTGTATAGAGATGTAGAGTAAGTAGGGTTAGAGATGTAGATATTGTGATAAAATAGTGTATATTTTTATTAGTGCCAGTGCTGGCTAGTTATAGTATTTTTGAGCCTAGCAATAGAGTGTCAGAGTCAGGGCCAGTCAGTGCTAGTCAGGGCCAGTACAGTGCCAGGGCACTGCACTGTCAGTCATATCTTCAATGGTTTATCCAATAAATGACCCATTCGTTCAATCTTTGTCCGTAAATATCCCTCTATCTCCTTAGAATTAATTCCACTTCCTTCAGCCTTCCAGGCCAATGGTATCATAGGAATTCTTTCAATTACTTTAATCACTCGTTGTTTCCCCTCCACTGCTAGTATTTTATCAGGGTTATTAGTCAACAACTTCACTTCCATTAATCCTAAATCTTGTAATATAGCAGTCGCCAAAGAAAATGACCTACCATCAGCTGGATGTCTTAACATTAAATTAGCTTGGACCGTATCAGCTCCAAGATCTTGAAGATTATATGCTTTCAACTTTTCTCCCAATCCAATTCCTCGGCCTTCTTGTCTTAAATATACAATACATCCATGGCCTAATTGACCCATTAGTTTCCCGGCTTCATCAAATTGTTCTCCACAATCACATCTGGCGGACCAAGCCGTCTCTCCAGTATAACATTCGGAATGAATTCTTACCAAAGTAGGATCTATATGAGAAGATCCTGATTCTCGAATCAATTCTCCATCGTCATCAAATCGTAATTGTATGTTTAATTTATCATCTATATCTGCTTGGTTTCTTCCAGGGTATAATTTCCCCACATAAGCTCCTCTAGTCATTCGATCTTGTTGGGTTTCTCCAGGTCTTTGGGCGTATAACGTTTTGGACCGGACATCTTCTCCGAAAACTATCGCCAAATGTTCTTTATTATCGATATTATTCTCATATAAATGCAAAAAAATCTCAGGCCCATTGGTAGTAGGTATTCTGGCTCTAGCAATACATTTTACCACCGGCAACCGGTCTGGCAATGGTAATTTGGACCGGTCGGAGTCTGAAATCGTCGGCAACTTGGCCTCTTCCATTATATCAAGCGACGGCGTTATAGTCGGGGATAATAACGCCATATCTTCAAAGTTAAGTTCGGTATTCTTAGCTGTTAAAGCAGATATTCCTGAGGGTTTTCCACTAGAACTGGATTCTGAATCTGTGTGTGAAGACTCAGTTGGTATAACAGAATCTGACTTGACAGAAACCGGTTGGGGGGCAACGGGCCTATTTATATCCTGTGATTCCATTACTTGATTTCTAATAGTCACTGGAAAATTTCGCATTTGGCTTCTCTGACAAATCTTTAGTCAGCGGGCTTACCTCCGGTCCGGTGCCAGTGTCTGTTAGATTGTTTAGATAAGGCTGTATGTAGAGACCTAGGAGGTTTCTTTACTGTGTATGTTTGTTTAGGGTTTCTATTTGGTACAGTTCTATTTGGTAGCTTCTGGTTAGTACCAGTTCTTGTGATAGTTCTAGCGCTAGCTCTAGTGACTTGCAGCCATTTAACACAAGTTCTCTAGCATAGTCTATTTAGTCTATAGCCTGTCTAATTCCAGGCACGTTAACCATACTAGATCAGTTGATGGCAGATGAGTGGCTAGAGTTTAATTAGATGATCCGAAATCGGTCAACTGAATGTGATAATGGCACTGGTATTGTGTCACTTGTGTCAAAGATGAATTACATAACCCTGTCTAGTGATATTGCCAGTACTGTGCTTTGTACTGTGCTTTGTACTGTGCTTGTGTTACTGTCTTGTATTACTTCCTGTATTGTTAGTGCTTGTATTGTTAGTGCTCTTACTATATGCTAGTCTCATAGTAAGTCTCAGTAAATCTCAGTAAGTCTCAGTAAGTCCCATAGTTAAGGCTCATTTAAAGTTCTGCGAGCAATACAATTGCAACTATGAACACAATGAACACCAGAATGTCTACAATGTCCAGAACAACCAAGCGAACATTCTTCAATGGCTGGTT
Organism: Yamadazyma atlantica; assembly: GCA_030561325.1. Classification (NCBI taxonomy): domain Eukaryota; kingdom Fungi; phylum Ascomycota; class Pichiomycetes; order Serinales; family Debaryomycetaceae; genus Yamadazyma; species Yamadazyma atlantica. The sequence goes on from JAKTXA010000009.1 coordinate 65,706, forward strand.
CAAGAATTGGACCCAGAACAAAGTCATCTACCCTCCTTCCCCCTCCCTAATTACAACCCAGAACCGGTTGTACCCTAATTATATCACCAAAGCCAGTGAATTGCAAGATTTAATCTTAATTAAACATCCATTGATTTTAAACTTCACGGTGTCAGGTGACCCCCGTTGTAACAAATTGACATCAATCTTATTTGATGTGTTAGCCAATAAGGACAAATACCCATTGGATACTTTTGAAGTTCATTTGGCTAACATTACTTGTGATGAACCTGAAGCTAAAGATTTGATGTTAACTTATGGAGTTAATAAGATTCCTAGTTTGGTGAAATTGGAAAAACAGTTACCGGTTGATTCGTTTGTTCCTAATGTTGATAGTGTGAGTGAAGAGACTATTCAAGAGTGGTTAAAGACATTTAAGTAGACCATATTTCATAATCTATTTACACAGTTGATCTAAACTATATCTAGTTACTATTTCTATTTACACGATTCATATAATATGAGACGTCCATATGATATATGGGACCATATGATATATAGAGACGCTCTAACACTCCCCATCCTTCCATCTCTGTTTCCACAAATTACAGTCAAACCTTGGTTTCCCTAACTTAACATTCACTTCATTGTGTGCATCACATAACCACCTGCCAAAATCCTCTTGGGTTTTGACGACTGGCTCTTTTTTGACCATATACTCATTGAAGTCGTCTGCACAAAACCAGCAGGGATAAAACGTCCCAAATAACTTCAAAAACTGTTTTAAATCCCGTTGTTTAGTATCACTAGGCTTTTCAGGGTAAGTAGCAGCAATGGAGTGTAATAAAGTCCATGAAGATCTCCCGATTTGGTCCACATCTGGAGGACACTCTTTTGCTGGCACTGGTTCTTGTGCCGGTTTGGCAGCCAAACCCATAGCTCCCATGGCTCCCTTTGGAGCTTTTCCCGTAGCCATTTGGAAATCAAGTAAAGAATTACAAGTACGACATCTAGACTGTTAGTAAGGGTATCAAGACCAAAAAAGCTTTGAATGATACGTACGGCTTGCCGTCTTTGTCGTAGACGATCTTCCGGCCCGAGGCCCCAAACTCTGGTTTGCTAGAAGTATCGGTTGAGGTGTTTGAAGGCATTAGTAATATTCGCAGCTAGAAATTCTCACTACACTATAACCTCACTACACTATACTCACTAGAAACAATATAAGGACGCTACAAAGACACTAGAAACACTACAGACACACTAAATGCTGATAAATAGATATATTACATAGCTAAGTATTACTACACTCTATTGTCTACTACACACTGTTGGCTAAAGCCAACACTGTTGTGCCAACACTGTTATTTGTTCAAAGCTTTCAAAAACTCACTCCTCTGTCTAATAATCTCATCACACAATTCCCCAATCTCAGGTGACTGAATAGCAGACCGGGACTTATAAAACTCTTCCAAATCATACTTAACCCCATAATCTTGCTCATAATCCCATGCTTGTTGGATCATTTCCAACTTATCAATATCCTTAACATACCTAGCTTCAATACACCGAATCTCTTCATAATCCAACCATAATTCCACTATATCTTTACTGAACTGTTCATTGTAAGGTTTAATGATTTGAGATAAATATAAAATGGTTTCGTACTCTCTTCTATGTTTTTCCAGTTTGGGAACCCCATCAAACGGCGTTATATCCCCGACCAACGCTTCAGCAATATCATGAATCACAGATATCTTTACACATTTATCAATGTTTAATTTACCGCTAATATTAGGGACTATCATGGAAATTATCGACATTCTATACATATGGTCGGCAATACTTTCCACCTTGTCGCTAGGCACATCTCTATCCAACCATCCGGTTCTCTTTTGGGTTTTCAAAAGTCTAACGATTTGAATAAACCCAAGAATATAGTTAACGCCTTTTGGGGAAGTAGGTTCTAATAACTTTCTAACTCGGTCAGGAATTGCATCTTGGGGTTTCCAGGTGCCTACCGATTTGTCTAATGCCATTTCCAAGCTTCGGGGCCGTCTTGTGGTTATATATCTCCGGGAGTCTCTTAGAAATGAACCTTTGATGGTTCTTAACAACATGGATCTGATGAGGACAAAAGGGTAAACACTGCGACTGCAGATAATTTGGCCACAGGCCCAGCTGGGCCGAGCTAGGCCGGGCTAGGCCGAGCTCTCCCTAAACGTGGTACTAAAAAGTGCGACTCTCCCTAACCTGGTGCCTGGCCGTTGGGCTACCAAATCCAGCGTTGTGAAAAATTCTCACTCCCATCTTGGCTCTAGTACTCTAGTACTCTAGCACTTTAGTAAAGTACTCTTAGTATTCAGTATCTAGCCCTTAGTATTTAGTTCTTACGGTGATTCTTAGTATGTATTATCTTAGAGAATGTAAAGTACAATTATTTTATTGATTGACTATAACTCGTTATTATAAACATGAAAGGGGAATATAACACAAATTATGGAAATTAGGCAATTAATTCAACAACCCCACCGGCAGCTCTAATTTTTTCTTCAGCTAATTTGGAAACAAATCTAGCTTTAACTATAACTGGGACTTCTGGTAATCTACCTTTACCTAAAACTTTACCATAACCATGAGCTAAAGTATCAATAACTGGAGCAGAAGAAGCAGAAGAGTTCTTTAAGTATTCGTCTTTCTTTTCAACATCAACTAAAGACCATAATTTGTCCAAGTTGATTTCTGGTCTCCAGAAATGGTTTTGTTGTTTGTGGAAGTATCTCATACCAACTTTACCAAAGTACCCTGGATGGTATTTATCTAAATTGGTTCTGTGGTGATGTTGACCACCAGCCATACCTTTACCACCGGGATGCTTTCTGTGTTTACCAATTCTACCGTAACCGGCTATAAGTTTGTTAGTAAGAGTTTTTCATTTGACTTTTTTGACTGATGAGGAGCTGATATAAAGTACAAGGAGAAGCCACAAGCCATGGCACAAAGTGAACCAAAAGAAGATATAAGGAGGAACAAGTCTTACTATTCCTTAGCTTGTTCCTTAGCTTGTCCATTCTGATGATATTAGGTATTCTTTTGGCTTCTTCTTTTGTGCTTCTTGAAATGGATTTTTCACTTGTGCTCTGGCCCTTGACTTGGCCTGGCTTTTTTGCTTCTTCTTATCTTCAGCTCGTCTCGTCTATCTGTTGATAATTACATACCAGAAACATGTCCTCTATGTTTTCTAGTCTTAGTGAATCTAGTTGGCATCTTGAATGATTGATGATATACTACTAAGAAGATTTTTTTTTTTCACTTGCGAAACTTTTTTACGGCCCTCGTTACACAAAACCAGTGGCCATAGTGTGAGCGGACAAAACAGTCACAGTCTCAAAAACATCACGCGCCCTACCCTGACATATGCTTATGTAAGAATATGTCCTAGCTCTACAGATTTAACTCTACCTCTAGCAGTCATATATTCCTTATATCCTATCTAGCTATCTCTTTTGTACTCTACTCTGCTATACTGCTCTGTTATACTGATACCCTTTTATGATGAAATTCTCCATACTTGTTCGTAAGTAGACATTCCCTTGGTTTCAGGTACTCTCTTTCTAATAAATCCATATGTAAGCACACACATTAAAGTAAATATAAAGTATACTCCTCCCCCTAACCAACTATTTTTAAGAATTGGGAACAAAAATCCTACAATAAATGTCGCCAACCAATTCATAGTAGTCCCCCAACTTTGAGCAGAAGCTTTTGCTTTCAGTTGAGTTACCTCTGATACTAATAAAAATGGAATAGGTCCTAATCCAATAGCAAAAAACGTTATATAGGAAAAAGTTCCTACTATTGAAGCAATTGAATTTGAAAATATAATTCCAATTCCAATTAAAATGGTGGAAACTCCCATAAATGATACTGAGGTTAATAATAAAGGTTTTCTTCCTAATTTATCCACCACAGTAGCAGCTACAAAAGTCACCACCACATTTACTAAAGAAATCAAGCAATTAATAATAATAGCATAATTAGGAAATATCGAAATTAACACTGAAACTCCATAGAATATAATGGAATTGATTCCACAAAATTGCTGGAAAATCAAGACTCCAGTAGCCACGATTTTACTATTGTTAAATTCCGAAGATTTCAAATAAGTTTCTAAAGTGACGGCAGCAGGACTAGAAATAGTACTTTGAGACATGGTAGTTTCTCCAGTAGTAGAATCACTATTAGATTCAATATCATTAGGTAAAAGCAGTTGCCCCTCATTAGACCCCCACCCATTGACTTCAGATCTCGAATCGTTATAATTCCCGCTTCTCAACCGGTGTAAATTCACAAAAGCATCATCAATAGATCCATTGTTAAACAACCACATGGGAGATTCATCCACATAAAATAACACAAGAAAGAAGTTTACAAACGCTAATAAAGACCCCATTAATAACAAAAACCTCCATTCATTATTGTTACACCATTTCAAAGCTAATAATTGCGTAAATAAAATCCCAATGTTCACCGACACTTGATTCATACTTCCCAATAACCCCTTCTTATCAGTAGGAGAAATCTCGTTAATAAAGATAGGCGTGACCACAAGAGCAGCCCCAGCTCCCAATCCAGCAATAAACCTCCCCAACACCAAAGTTATAAAAGTATTGGAAATTCCATTGACACAAGAACCAAGGAAGTATATAAAACAGTGTAATAAGGCAGTTTTCTTTCTGCCAATTCTATCGGCCACACTCCCCACATAGAACGATCCTATAAGTCCTCCAATACTGAAAATAGACGTCACAAGCCCTACTTGTTCCGTAGTTAAAGGAATACACATGGCAAACCCATTCTTTCCAAACCACGAGTCTAAGTAAGGCTCAGGGCCCGGTCTAGACACTCGACAAGAGATAATTGACTCGGGGGAGTTCAATTCCGACATGTGGTAGCCGAATTGTAATGATCCAAGACATATTATCGACACGGTGGTCACCAATTTACCTGTTAAAGTCATTGTGAGTTGTGATAAGGAGTTTGCTTATCGCACTCTCACGCTTTACCCCAAACTCTCACCAGAGCTTTAGCGTTTGGTGTTAGTGTATAGTGTATAGTTAGTGTATAGTTAGTGTATAGTTAGTGTAGTTAGTATATAGTTAGTGTCTACTGTCTAGTGTCTAGTTAGTGTCTATCTACTTCCTTGTGTATATATCTATTACTCTATTTACAAGCCTATAAACAGGGAAGTGCCTAGGAAGTTCCTAAAACAAGGGAAAGTCATAAAACAGGAAGAAAGTTACCTATAATCATCATAGGAATCCCAAACACATCTCTCTTCAACGTGAACGAACATCGGGTCTTGATCTTTGTGTTATGTTTCTTCGCCAACAATGTACATTCAGTCATCGTAGCCCCAAAGAAATCCCCAAACGCTATTCTCAGAAATAATTGAAAGTACTCCAACACGGATTTATCATCCAATAACTCCACAATTAATTTCTTATCCACGTTTAATAATTCTTCTTTTGACCAGCCCGTAAGAGCACAGAATTCATTCCCCACATAGGCAATTTCTCCAGTTCTTCTCCAAACAATAGTAGGAGTCCCACTGACTCTAATAATGGAATCATAAGTTAAAAGAGTTCTTTGGAAACATTGTTCCATAAATATAAGATCATGTTCTTTTAATGAGTTGGTACAGGCAATAAAGGAAGGTCTATAACTTGCCATGGTTTCTGCCATTTTAACCAACATTTCTTTATTAAATCTTTTTCTCAAGTATGCAATTAATGAATGGTATCCTGGAGTGTAACTATAAGGTCGATTGACTTTTTCATAGATTTCCTCTGGTTCTTTAAAGTAATGTTTAATGTCGTTGACAGGGTCTGAGATTCTTGTGAATGGAGAATCATCAGGGATTATACCAATGGTAACAGAAACCGCCAGTTTGGAGTTTCGTTCATAATAAGTAGAAGGGTCTGTATCTTTTAACATTTCGATTTGTTCAGTGATATCTGGAAGAGAAATCAATTTGGAATAGTCATTATTATCAGACCCTAGGTAATATTGGTTGATGGAGTCGTCACATTTTAGGGTTTTATCGTCGTAGACAGATTTGGTGATAGGTCGTTGAGGAATGTTCAACGGGTTACTTGTGTTAGTCGTGTTATTGGCTCCGTTATGGTATGGTTGGCCCTCATTCAATATAAACGCATCATTAATAGCAGTGTTTGGTGAGGTTACCACCTGGTTCATAGATTGTTGGTTCATAGGTGACAATGTAGGGGAAATAATGGAATTTGGCGTGTGTTCATTGGACGTAGAAGGATTAAAGAAATTATCAGACACTATATTCGATAAAGTGGAATATTCCAAATCAGCCGCTGAGGACATAAATTTACTACGTTTTTTCATTAAATCATTCGAATCCAATGGAGCTTCTTGTTTGATATAAGGCGCCGTGTTCCGTCTTTCTAATTCTATCAGAGGCTGGTAAATCTGAGCCCTAGAATCTTGATTAGATTGAGTTTGAGATAAAGGTGGTAACGTGATCGGGCTTGGATTGGCCCCGGTATTGGTGGGACTGTTAGAAATAACTGGTACTAAAGAACCGGACGACATTTGGTTTGTTGCTGGTGGAGGACTTTCACTTTGTCCAAGAGAACTTCTTAAAACATCCATTGGAACATCGTCCAAATACTTCTTTCTCTTTCTGGGGGCATCTTCACAAGTATCTTGCAAGCCTCTTTGCACACACCTGGAGCACGGCCGATGGGAGTCACATGTCATATGTGATCTATGACAATGATTGCATGCCCTAGAGATTTTCTTCCGTTTCTATAGAGTTAGTATCATTGCGGCCATGTGTTCCCATTAGCTCTGTAGTTTGTGACAGATTGGGTCCTTGTCGTTTGGTAATTGGGTCCCTGGGTCCTTGGACTGCCATTGAGCGCCTGGGCTAGGTCGGTACATACGGGTCTTACGCTGGAATCAGACATATTCACAGTAAACAGTGGGGAATGACTTTAGTCCGAGACCGCGAATACAAATGGAGATAAGCAGGCCTGGGATGGAACTAAGACTTGAACAATTGCCGTACAGTTCCAGTGGTTTAGTATCGCTCTAGGTCCGTAGCCTAGGTCCAGCGGTGCCAGTAGTTCCTCTAGTCGTACAGTTAGTTCTATGTTCTAGTGTTCTAGTGTTCTAGTGTTCTAGTGTTCTAGTGTTCTAGTGTTCTAGTGTTCTAGTGTTCTAATTAGTTTTAGCTAGATCTAGGGTAGAGAAGTTGAGAGTTTAGATAAGAGAAGGTAGTAGTCTCTCTTTGTGTCAATTGTAGCCACTCTAGTATAACTAGGACTGCTGTATCCAGTCCACCCGTCCTAGGATCAAGCCAGCGGGTCCAGTTGTCCTAGTCCCTCTGGCCCTAGCGTATACAGCTCCCATAGCATTTGCAACTTCGCGGCGAAAATTTTTTAACTATGAACAGATTATCAAGAAGTATTAGAACCATAATGTCTGATTTAGTCAAAAGCTCCAACTTAACTGCCGAACAAAAGTCGTTAGAGTCTCAGTTCAACACCTTGTCCTTGAGATTGGATGAACCTGCCAGTTTAACTGCCATTAACAACACATTGAAATTCAATACCTATTTATTAGGCCATGAAATGAATAAGATTGATTTATCATTATTTGATCAACTCTTACCTAAAATCAAACAATTTGGCAAAGATGACGTGGCCAGTTTCAGACACATACTCAGATGGGGGGATTTAATTCAAAATTTGACCGACACAAAAGATAAATTTTCTATTGATTTGGATGCTCCAGTTCCTAGAGAAATCAAAGAAAAGAAGAAGAAAGATGATAAAAAAGATGGGGCTAAACCAGCTGAAAAGGAACAAAAACCAGTGGAAAAAGCCGATGCCAAAAAGGAAAATAAAGGAGAAAAGAAAGAAATGACTGAGGAAGAAAAGAAAGTTAAGGCTGAAGCTGCTAAAGCCAAAAAAGCTGCTAAAGCTAAAGCCAATGCTGAAAAACAAGCGGCTGCTCAAGCCTCTCAAGGACCACCAACTCCATCTATGGTTGATTTCAAAGTTGGGTTCATTCAAAAAGCCATCAAACATCCTAATGCTGATTCTTTATATGTTTCTACTATTGATTGTGGAGAAGAAGAACCAAGAACTATTTGTTCTGGGTTAGTTAAATATATTCCTTTGGAAGACATGCAAGAAAGATATGTAACCGTGGTGGCCAACTTGAAACCAGTGGCTATGAGAGGTATCAAATCTAATGGGATGGTATTATGTGCTTCTGCTGAAGATAAAGTGGAATTTGTTAATCCTCCTGCTGGTTCTAAACCTGGGGATAAATTATTTTTCCAAGACTTTGATGGCACTCCTGAAAAACAATTGAATCCTAAGAAGAAGATCTTTGAAACGGTTCAACCTTTATTCACTACTACTGAAGCTTTAGAAGTCACTTATACTGAAGAGGGTAAAGAACCAAAGAAATTAGTTAATGCTAAAGGGGAATTATGTAAGATTAATTCTCTTGTGAAAGCTGAAGTTAAGTAGGTAATTTATATCATTGTAGAGGTTTATTTGTAGTACAGTGTGTACTAGTGTAGTGCTAGTGTGTGCTAGTGTAGTACAGTGTAGTGCCACTGCAGTATCACCGTGGTACTGGTCCTGGTGTACCACCAGCACCGCAGCCACTAACAGTTGACTCATTATTCAGAATGCGCAGAGCAAAATCAAACATCACCATGAAGTTGTTAAAGCAAGAGTTTGAAAAAGACTCCAGTGGTTACACCGCTGTGGTTCCTCAGGACAAAGAAGACTTGTGGCTGTTGTATAATCTCATCCAAAAGAATGATGAGATCAAACTCCAAACGTTTAGAAATATCAATAAAAAGACGGGAGCTGCTTCTTCAGGTAGCAAAGACAAAGGAAAGTCCGAACGGAAGTTATTAACGTTGAAATTAAACGTAGAAGATGTAGAATACAATCCATCGGATGAAGTAATGAGAGTCAGAGGTAAAACTGTGGAAGCCAATGAATTTGTGCCATTACAAAGTTATCATACCGCCGAAATTCAATTAAATAAATCCATTTCTATATATAAAAACGACTGGGATGAAATCAATTATAATATCATTGTTCAATCTTGTTCGATAGAAGCGAAGGCAGAAATAGGAGCGGTGGTTTTTGAAGAAGGAATTGCCCATTTATGCTTGGTTACTGATAATATGACGGTATTACGAAATAAAATCGAAAAATCAATTCCTAAAAAGAAAAGAGGTGATAACAGTAACTATGAAAAAGGATTACAAAAATTTTATGACTTGATTATAAACACAATGTTAAGAAACTTTGATCTAGAGAAATTAAAAGTCATTATATTGGCATCTCCTGGGTTTTTGGCTCAGTCTTTATTATCTGAAATAAACTCATTATCTCAAAAAATTGATGATAAACTCCTTATAAGAAACAAATCCAAGTTCATTGTGTCACATGCTTCTACTGGTTACTTGCAAGGATTACAAGAAAGTTTAAAGGACCCAAATTTGCAAAGACAATTGTCAGACACAAAATTCGCTAAAGAAATCGTTGTGTTTGATGAGTTTCAAAAAGTGTTAAATAATGATGATGACAGAGCTTGGTATGGGGCCAAAGAATGTGAACGGGCTATAGATTTGGGTGCTGTCAAGTATTTATTGATTACTGACACTTTATTTAGAAATGATGATATCAGTACCAGAAAGTTTTATATTGACTTGACCGAAAGAGTCAAACATACCAATGGAGAAGTATTTATATTTTCTAGTTTACATGATTCAGGGAAAGAGTTAGACCAGTTGACGGGGATTGCAGTGTTGTTGAATTATCCGGTACCTGATTTGGATGAAAGCGATGAAGAGTAAGCCTAGATCTAATAATACATTCTAATAATACATTTTACACAATATATTAAAATAAATAATTCATTTTACTATAGTAATTCGATCACAGTAATTCTATTTACAACAACGTTATCTACAAGTACATTATATCGATTGAGGGTCAGGACTGAATCTAGGATTCTTTATCCCCAACTCATCAATATACCAAATGTTTCCTCCTCTAATCCAAATCATTAAATCCTGGCAGAATCCTATACTTAACCCAAAAAACAATCCCTTTTTCCCATAATTTATCACCTGCTGTCTACTTAGCTGTTTGTAAACCCCATAACCAGTGAAAAATAACGTGGAATTAATGGTGGTATTTATGAAATCAATTTGACCTCTAATTTGATCTAAAAGAGCTTCTGTGGCAAAGAATACACTCATGGCACTCCCATACTTAGCCCCTTGTCTCACACCTGTCTTAAGCCCCTGGGTTAGCATGACATAGTTCTTCTTTTTGTGGTAGAAATACCATCCTCCTACATTCTTAGGGAGTCTGTGGCCGTTCTCTGTCAAATATCTTAGCGAACTTACCTTTATTCCTTCGTAAAAACCAGTGAAAACTCCTATGGTTCCGGCTAGCATGGCGATATTTTGGACTCGTTCCAACGGGAACATATGGAACCGTTCGTTACTTCGGGCGTCGGGAGAGTTCATGCTAAAATGGTGTGAACTGACTGTGAACTTACTGTGCACTGACTGTGAAGCTAGGCTTATTTTTCAATGCGCAGAGCTTCATAGTTAAGAGATTTTAAGGTACACCCAAGAGTTACGATAATGACAAGGGATAAATATCATACTATAAGGCCAGATATCCCTATGTTTAGTAGATGGTCTGTAACTAGGATATATTATTGCTAAATCAACACAATCTATGATCTATTGATCCAAAATAGATTTGACAAATTCTACATAATCGACATTCCCATCGGAAGTCACGTTCACTCCCTTCAACAATTCATCAACTTCACTATCACTCAATTTCTCTCCAATTGAAGTCAAAATGTATCTTAATTCCCCAACTCCAATGTACCCAGTTTGATCTTTGTCAAACACTTGGAATCCCTTGATGTAATCTTCAGGTAATCCTAAAGGTTTGAATCCATCTGGTCTGTCAATGATCTTTTGGTAAGTATCGAAATCAAATTCATTGGAGCTAATCCCATTCTGTAACTCAGAAATCTCGGCTAAGGTAGGGTTTTGTCCTACAGCTCTTAATAAATCTCCTAAATGTTCTACTGGGATCTTTCCAGTTCCCTTTTTGTCGAAAAGGGCAAAAGCGTCTTTATACGTCTTGGTGTTTTGTGACTAAATGGTTCCGGAAACAGTACTGAATGAGTAACTAGACGACAGCGCCTCTCTGCTATAGTTACCCCTCGTTGTGTCATTTCCATTGTGGAACCTCGCTGTTAGTACTAGGTTCTGTGTTACACTATCTGAATTCCAGATAATATGCTTCAAGCGTATAATATATCAGGTACATACCATTTCTACTCGTTATAGATGTAATTAATGATCTGGCAGAAGATGTAAACAAATACCGTTCCTCACCATTTGGCCCGCGCACGCCCTTGACGCGATTTAATGTGTGTTAAAGATCATAGACCAGCTACAAATTGAAACATCTACAGTGGAAGTAACTATGGAGGTGCTGGATTTGGGAGACTTTTCCCAATATACCAATGGCTCTAGCCAGACCAGACACTTATCCAATGGAAATGGAACCAAGCGACAAAAAGTGAACGATGACTTCAAACCTGGAAATATCACCAAAGTCACTATTAAAAATTTCACCACATACTCGTATGCCGAATTTATACTATCGCCAACTTTGAATATGATCATTGGACCCAATGGGACGGGTAAGAGTACATTGGTGGCGGCTATTTGTTTAGGATTGGGAGGAAAATTGGATTTGATCAAACGGAAACTGATGAAGTCTATGATTAAATCAGGACAGGAAACAGGGGAGATTACTATTGAATTAAGAGATAAATCAAATAGTCCCTTAACAATTCATCGTGAGTTTACTGAGAAGACCACACTATGGAAGCTAAACCACTCAAAAGCTCTGGAAAAACAGGTGGTTACCCAAGTGCAACTGTTAAATATTCAATTGGATAATTTGTGCCATTTCTTACCACAAGAACGGGTGGCGGAATTTGCTGGACTTTCTCCTGAAAAGCTTCTATTGGAAACCCAACGGACTTTGAATTCTGGTAATTTATATATAATGCATGAAGATTTGATTAAATTGGATAACGAACGAGATGCTGCCATTGAAGCTTTGAAAACCCTTTCTGATGATTTGAATTTTTTGGAATCAGAACAACAGAAATTGGCTGAAGAAGTTAAAAAATTGCAGCTGTATAATGATAAGGTTCAGGAATATGAGAACCATAAGTTATTACTACCGTATGCTATTAGAGAAGAGGAAAAAGCCTTAAAGGCCCAATTAAAACAGAATCTTCAGGATGCAAAACGAAGATTAAACGAGTTTGATGATCACCACAAACCTTTGAGTGATGAATTGAAATTAACTGAAGCCACTTTGAGTGACAATGACAAAAGAATCAAATCTCAATTGAAAACTGTAGAAAAAGCGGTGTCTAAGCATAAGGACTCTAAAGAAGCAGCTGAAACAATAAGAAAAGAGATTCAAGTGTTTTTGGGTCAATTGAAAACAAGAAAGCTGAGTAGAGAAAATGTTGCTGAAGGTATTGAAAGACTTAAGGTTGAAGTGAGCGATCTCAATGGTAGACTAACTAGGCTTGATGAAGAACATCAGGTCTCTCCTAACCGTCAAAAGGAATTAAGAAAAGAGAGGTCAGGAATTATGGAAGAATTAGATAGAATAAGCTACGAGGCTGAAAATGCCACCGATGACTTGGCTACCAAAAGACGGAGAGCAGAACGGTTACAATGGTCAATAAAACAAGAGTCGTCGAAACTCAATACAAATGACAAGCTTAATATGTTAGCTCCTGGTCATTTTGCTAATCAAAACAATTCTTCATCCCGACTCGTCAATAGTACTTTCCAATTACATAGAGCTTTACGACAGAAACCAGATCTCAAGCCATTTTATTTTGAAGCTCCTGTCGTGACTTGTGAAGTCACAGAGAAGTCCATTGCCGGGCTTGTTGAAAGAATCATCACTGTCAATTCATTGTTGGCTATTACCTGCACCAGCAATGAAAATTACAATAAAATCCCTCACCAACTTTTAAAACAATTTAATGCTCCGTCAAGAATTTCTCAACACACTGCCCCAGCTTCTCCTGCTCGAAGCTCTTTAGAACAATATGGGTTTGAAGGGTTTTTATCAGATTACGTAAAGGGACCTAAACAAGTATTGAATATGTTAAATTTGAACGCAAAATTACAACAAATTCCTGTGGTTTTCAAGCCATTAAGTGATGACCAAATTCAAAGATTGGTGACTCCTGGTCCTGATGGGAGAGTCCCCTTTATGAGATTTGTTGCTGGACAACAATTATTCTCATTAAGTAGATCGAAGTATGGGTCTAGGCAAGTGGTTTATACCACCGAAACCATCACCAATTCCAAGTTTTTTGGGGTTCAAGATGGGTTATCGGCTCAGGCCAGAAGTGATATCGAGAAGAAAATCCAAAATCTCAAACAGGATGAAGAAATGATCACGTCAGAGATTAAAGAACATGAAGAGACGAGAGCATCACTGAAACTGACCATAGATGGTCTCAAGAGTGAAATCAGGGAACTTGAATTAGAGATCAAGAAAATCAGCAGTGTCGAACATAATAGGACTAAACTTACTACGGCCATTACAAGTCGTAAGGAAAAGATTGAAAGGCTCAAAAAAGAATATAATGAAGACAGGAGCGAGCAAATCAAGGCCATTAAGGCCAAGATTATAGAACGTAATGAGTCTTTGGCTGAGGCTCATGATAGTAGTGCTAAGGCCGCTTCGGTGTTGGCACAAGAAACCTTAAACTTGAATGAGTTGAAGTATTTAAGAGTGGATTTATTGAATAAAACTGAATCTATTGGCATTTTATTGAATGAACTAGGGCAGTATAAAGAATCATTGATTAGTGTACATGATGCTGCCAAATCAGAATATGATAATATGAAACAGAGTGATGCCTCTAAACAAATAAGACAGCAGAGAGAGTCTTATACAGAAGAACAAGAAAGCCAGATTGCTGACTTGGCCAAAGCTTATATTGATGATAAAGTATTGAATGAAAAATACATTCGAGAAAAAATCAATTTGTTGCAAGACGAAATGAATATTATGTCTACTGCCGATAATAATTCCATTCACAGATTACAAGAAGTAGAAGATAAAATTCAGGAACATAGAGTTCGGTTACCAAAAGCTGAACAGGTTAAGGCTGGTGTGGATGATAGAATGGCAGCAATCGAGGCCGTCTGGGAACCAGAATTGAGAGAATTGGTTAATAAGATTTCAATTTCTTTCCAAAAAAGATTTATATCTGTTGCCAGTGATGGTCAGGTTCAATTAACAAAAGGAAATAAGTATAAAGACTGGCGTTTAGAGATCATGGTGAAATTTAGAAATGAATCTGACTTAAAGGTATTGGATCGTCAATCTCAATCTGGGGGTGAAAGAGCTGTCTCGACTATTTTTTTCGTTATGGCGTTACAAGGTTTAACCCAAGCTCCCTTGAGAATTGTGGATGAAATCAATCAAGGTATGGACCCTAAAAATGAAAAAATGGCCCATAAATACTTTGTTCATACCGCATGTCAGTCTTCGAGTTCCCAATACTTTTTAGTCACTCCAAAGTTATTAACTGGATTATACTATCATCCAAAAATGAAAATCCATTGTATATACACTGGACCATTAATTGACTCAGCTAAGAAGTCTTCTACTGCTGGAGACTTTATGGATTTCACTAATCTATATTAAGTCTATTTACAAGATTCTATTTATTAGGAGTTTAGGAGTTTTATAGAATATTAATACAAGTATCAATTCTTTGTTTGGTCTCTTCCTCTCCGAGTAATTCTATCAAGTTTGGTATCGATAACCCTGGGGCTCCATTACTTAAAGCGTATCTGATACTTTGGAAAATGTCTTTCTTCTTGAATTTATTTGATTGGACCACTTTGTCTAATTGATAATTCATTTCGATCATTTTCATCAAGATTTCTTTGCAATTCTCGGGTACCTTATCCAAATTATATTCAAACTTATTAAACAAGTATTTATGGGAGTTTATATCATCCAAAGCATCAAAATTTGGTCCTAGCAACTTGAGAATTTTAATTAAATACGGCTTATTGGTTGTCAAATAACTGAATTTCTCTGCTAATTCTTCAAGTCTATTGTCTTGTCCTTGTAAAATGTTCTGGAGGTGGTGCTTATTGAAATAGTACAATTTTGAATCACTAACTTTGGCATTACCCTTGGTCAAATTCTCAAGCGAAAACTTTTCAATCAATTCTGGCATTTGCATTACTTCAGAAACGGTTACTCCATGTTCTGGTCTAGGGGGTGACCATCCAAATAACGCCACGAAATTAACTAAGGCTTCGGGTAATACCTTATCAGCTAATGATAATATTCCCATTTCTCCATCTCTTTTGGAAAGTTTTTTATCTTTGAGTGAAGTCAATAATGGAATATGAACAAAACTAGGAGGAGTCCATCCAAATGCCTTATATAGAGCCACATGTTTAGGAGTAGCACTCAACCATTCTTCACCTCGAATGACATGAGTGATTTTCATTAAATGATCATCAACAACGTTTGCAAAATGATATGTTGGAAGTCCATCTGATTTCATGATCACAATATCATCATATCTTCTATCATCTTTATTGTACTGAGGCTGCAAATTCAAAGTTCCATGAATCAAATCCGTAATCTGATCATACACTTCGGGTGATTTGAACCGAATCACGGGGTTATGGCCATTGCTAGAATGGTCATGGTCATTCAAACACTTTCTATCATATGTCACTGTTGTAGGAGGTTTCAATTGCATGGCTGACTCTCGCAATTTATTCAAACGATCTTTAGAGCAGTAACAGTAATAAGCCAATCCTTTTTGTACCAATTGATCAGCATATTTCTTATAAATATCACCTCTTTCAGATTGTCTATAAGGACCATAAGGACCTGGTTCCATGGGCCCTTCATCGATCTTTATCCCACACCATTTTAAAGTATCATAGATGTTCTGTTCAGCACCTTTAACTAATCTGGTTTGATCTGTATCTTCCAATCTCAAAAGGAACTGGCCTCCGGTGCTTTTGGCTAATAAATAATTATACAAAGCCGTTCTTAAAGATCCCAAATGAAGAAACCCCGTAGGAGAAGGAGCAAATCTGGTTCTAGCAGGAGTTGTAGGATGAATGGTATTAAGAGTTTCTTTGGAAACTTTTCTCTTAAGACTGAATTTTGAATAGGTTCGTAGTATTAATTTGTTCATGCTCAAGGGTTGTTTATTTATTTAGCAACAATTTAGTATCATGAGAAATTGGTCACAAAATCGACTTCTGTGGTATTTCTAAAACGTATATCGCAAATACGTAATTAAAGGTATAGTATTTAAACACTGCGAATAGAAAAATTTTCAAATTTATTACTTCTTTTTCCTTTCTCGAGCCAATAGAGGATGTCATATTACACCCGAACTGAAGTCAATCCTTACATGCCAAATGAGCTTCAAAATGAACTTACCAAGGCACAAATGTTGAGCATTCTTAATAATAAATTTTATATTCATAAATCCTTTGATATTCAATCGGATATGGAGTTTTTACCATACATTCCTGCCTCAGTTCCTAAAAAGACAAATTAGTTGGAACTAGTTTGAACGAATTCCTTAGGGGTATAGCATCTATATTGGTTATGGCATAGAGAAATGATAGAGGGGTGACTTAATAGCATTCCACGGTTTAAAAAATAGGTTATTACCGTAAAACGACGAAATGATTTGGCGACTTATGGGCAGGTACATAGTTTAGTTTAATGTTAGCATACCGTTTGTGTTTTGTTGGTTTCTGTTTATATATACACACAAATAGACATTTTAATTAATTCGGCGTTTAAACCCCTACCTCCTTATATTTGCACTGGTAGTGTTTCTCCATTATTCATCTTCTTCCCGTAACCTGAGGCCGTCGCGGGCACCAGAGAATTTCTAGAAGCTGCAAAAAATGTTGCGCGCTGGAGAGATCATCTAATTTACTCCTTATCCCTTAAAACCATAAAGGTACTTCTTTCTTTAGAAAGGTTACGTTTAAACAGTATGGGCAACGATAAAGAACAGGAAAAGAACGGGGTTTCGAAGTTCGAAACCACTCAAGAATTCGATAAATCCTTACAAGATTTCAAAGACAATTTCAGATCATTAACTAAATCCATGTTTGATTTAACTAGTGAATCTATCAATGTATTTAACAATTCCACTAAGGATTTGACCGAAAACTGGTTTTTTGAAAATAAGGAGGATGACGGTGAATTGAAAAATACTATTAAACGAGTCCTCAATCGTAACAATGAAATGTGGGAATTTCCTGGTGTGTACGAGAGTCATATGAACCATTTCCACAAACACTTTGGATTTCCTAACATTAATCGTCACTTGGCTCAGAAATTCGGGTTGATGTCACATAGTGCCCCATCCGTAAGAAACTATAACGACTGTAGAGACAAAAATGGACAGCAGGTTTGGGATTCTAATGGGAACTGGAGGTGTTTGTTCCCTAATGCTGAGATCCCAAATAAGTTAATGGATTTCAAACAACAATACATGCACGATCAAATTTTAACCAAAGAAGATTTCCAGCAGGCTTTGAGAGATCATAACTATTCTAATCTGGAAAAGAAGCTTGATTTTGGTGAACGGGGAATTTTCTTCAATCAATTTGAAGATTTCATGGACTGGAAATCCACCATGTATAAGAATTTGAAACAGCAAAGACGTGAAATGAGAAGAAGTATGAGAGAAAGTTGTAAGAGGCCAAAAGAAGCAGAAATTTCTCCTGCCTCTAAGTCTAGTAATGAAGTTTCCAACAAATCCTACGGTTACACCAGCAACAATGATACCAATTCTGAAAGAAGTGTGGTATCTCAGAGTGTTTCCACGGACTATTCCAGCAACAGTGACAACGACACCATCTACAGAGAGACCAAAACCGAATATTTCTCTGATGGAACTTCAATCACCACCAGTGTAACTAAAACCAAACCTTTGGGTACTAATGAGTGGAAAGTGTCTGAAACCGTGGAAACTGACGATAATGCCAAATCCAAAGGATGGTTCTGGAATTAAACACTCCTCCTTTTTTCTTGTGAATAGTATATAATGTTTTTTGTCTTTTGTGAATAGTTTATATGAATATATGTTTAACGGTATCAGACCTCCTAGAACTCCTATATATTTTATGCGCAGCCTCAGAAAATTACCGGAGACATCACCGTCTAGGAGTCAGTCATAGATTAAAGAACCGTCACTCGCACACCAGAAGCTGCTGGTTATCACTATAGCAGCACATAGATAAAGCTTGGACATCTTTCAACTTGCCGGGACCCTGAAAGCGTAGCATTTGCAATTGCGAGCCGAGATCTATTAGGGAGTGAACTTCAAAGATAGTACCATTATAGAGAAAGGGATGAATCCGTTGAACAAAATTATATTCTTATCCGCCTTTTTGGCGTCCGGGTTCTTGTTAATCTTATTATCGTGTGCTTTGTTTAATAACTGGAGACCGTTATGGGTTATCTTGATTTTCTTGGTGGCACCTTTGCCTAACATTACAGCTAATTCGATAGAAAGTACCAAAGATGACTTTTTAACTTTTAGTAATGATCATAATAATAATCCTACGGCTTTACAAGAGTTCTGCAAATACTTAACTGGGTTATTAATCGTCAGTGGGGTGTCATTACCCTTAACGTTATATCATTGTCATTTGATTGAAATGGGGTCAATGATTATGAGTATAATTGGGGGGTTAATTGTCTACAGTGATATCATTATTTTCATTTGGTTTTTCAGTGAAGAAGAAGAAGAAAATGATGATTTCAACTTTTGATTGACTCAAGGTTTGGTTTCCTTTCACTTCTCATTTTTTGGTATTACTATAATTACTTGCAGTATGTTATACTTTTTGTTTATTTTTGCATCTCCATAAGGGTATCCCTAGAACTTACTGAAACAGTTTCCCAATACTCTATTAATCTACTTATATCGACTTTTAACAAAATAACAGCAAAATTTAAAAAAAAACACCCAAAAGTCTGTAAATCTATACAAATATACATTATTCATTTCGTTACCTTTAATTCAATACCACCAATAACAAAATTAAAATGACTGTTAAGGTTACGATAGTAATTAAAGATCCATTCTCTTGAACTTTGGTTCTGAAATCAGTTAACCGATTGTTTGTCCGGTTCAAATTTACATGAGAGTTATCCACTCCTCTTTCTAGGTCATTCAACATAATTAAATGGCTATCGATTTCATCATTAATGTTATGTCCCATATGCTTCTGCAACTTGACTGAATCATGTAGCACATCCAAGTCTTGATCCTGTTCTAAGATTTGTTGTTGATGCTTAGCAAACATCTGGTGGTTATTTAATTCGTCTACAGAATTGTCATCTCCCGAGGTTTCATCATCTTTGTAAGGCTTAAAAGCTCTGGTGCCCATGAGCTCATTCCGTAAGTCTTCTTCTGATTCATCTTTAAATCTTACTGACTTAACAGGCCCTGTTCCGGCTCCATTTTCTGGTAACACCGAATTCTTAGGACTTTCAGGTTGGGGCAAATCTAAGGTGAATTTATAATCATTATTATTTATATACATGTCCTGGTCCAAAGATCCTATTGTTGTGTCATATTTGGTAACCAATGCTTTGAAATCGCTGATGACCTTCTCGTTAGGTACTCCATTGTGTATATCCAGCTGAATCAAGGATAAGTTCTTGGTGATTTTCGTAAGCTGGTTGATTAAGTCATAGTTATCATTAGACGAGGGTTCTAACTTTAAAATAGTTACTAGCCGGTCTCTTTCTTCCAACTGAGATTCAAGTTGACTCAACAATGGCTTTGTCCTTAGAATCAAGTTCTTAATATCGTTTGTGGCCATTGTAAGGTATTTATACTCGGGGTGAGGTTGGAAAGATAAGATAGGCTGTTTCGCACTGAGCCTCCGTGACCATACCAGGAGATATGCTGCTAGTTATATTGTAATCCTGTGATCTTTATAGGACTGGACTCTATGAACTGACTCTATGGACTAACTCTATGGACTGACTCTATGGCACCATGTTCCATTACACTACAATACTGTAAATAGTAAAAACTCATATTAAATCTATAAATAAAACAAACTAGAATTGAAACATTAACCACATAAATCGTAACTATATTACTTTAATATATTCTTGAACACAAAGGTGTTATTGGGGACGCTATCGCTGACATCATTAACCAAATCATTAAGTTGTTGGAGAATTTGGTCATTTTCTTGTGCTATCATATCCTCCATACATTCTAACATCAGTTTACTATGGCTGAGCCCGTCGTCAAGTACCCTAGAAGACTGTCGATAGCTTTTGAATGATATTTGAGGTTTTGCTGATATTTGGGGTCTTGGTGATACTTGAGGTCTTGCTGAAGATGTTAGTGATTGTTTTGGGGGAACAGGAGGATTGGAGTGTTTGGAAGGAGTGGTTGGTAAAGGTTTTGATTTGTGCCCTTGGTTCAAAAAAGTATTAAACGACTCTGGTGTAGTTGATACGCTTGCATTATCACCAGTTCTTGAATTATACCCATGGTCAAAATGATTTGATCGCGTCCTACTATAGAACGGAGACCCACCCGAGTTTGTCAGATCTGACAGGAAAGAATTAGACGAAGAATGGGAATTGGAACTATCATTCAACGTTCTATCGTATTCTTCTGGATATGACGTGTCAGTATAGTAATCCAAGTCAAGATCATCTTCCTCTTCCAAATAATCCTGTTTTAAATAATCCTTCTTAGGGGTTGTAGGATAATCTGAATTCAAATCAAACTGTAAACCACCAGATAAATCATCTAGTTTATCAAATAAATCTTGTCTTTTCATGGTACTAGGATGTTATATCATCCACCACTAGAACCCAAAAGAATCAAACAGTTCTAAAACCAATAAATTCAGGATTTCCCCCCATCATATAACCTTAAGCCAAACAGGCACCCTGCAATTAGACTTTAGACGAAGCCTCTTTGCAGCGACACCATTTTGAAAATCGCGTCATTTTACCGATTTTGGTTTTTGCAACAATAGAACTGGTCTATTGATCTTTCTGATTCTTTGTTTTGGGGCCATTGAGGCCAAAAATAGTCTTAGATCTGGTCTAGCACGTCTGTTTACTATGGCTGCTTGGTTTAAACAAGACATTTTCTTTGGGCCAACGGTTAGTTGTCTTTTGTTTTTTGTATTATCCTGCCTCCTTGCGCTAAAAAATATTCTGAGGGAGCAGACACTAATGCCTGGCAGGAGATGCCTGGCCTAATTGCCTGGTACTATTGCCTGGTACTATTGCCTGGCGTCTTGGTATAGACTCTGGAGGCTTGTGTCGGCTTTGTAAGCCTTTGTGGCCCTTGTCCATGGACTTTGTCCTTAGACCTTATGTGGTAGAACTTATTGACTCTGTTTAGATCCTCCGCAGCTCGTGTACCTGTCAAACAAACCCTTTGTTTGTCGTCAAACTGTTTATTTATATTTAGAATGGAAGTAGACGGTCCTTGGAATACGACGTTGCATCACGAATATTGTACTACAGTTGTACTAGATAATTGTCTAGAGAATTGTCTAGAGAATTGTACTAGAGAATTGTAGAAAATTGTTCTAGAAAATTGTTCATAATTGTAGTGTGTTTGTAGAGCGTTTGTAGAGTGTTTGTATCAAGAGCTAATAACAGAGAACCGGAGACTGGGGCACCGGTTGGGGACCGGTCGGAGCCTGGGAGACTGAAAAAAAATGCCGGAGATCTCCTAAGATAACGATAAAGATAACTCTAAACAATGTTATCGCTGGCCTATGACCAATTGACACCAGATATCAATTTTTCTGTGCTCAAATCCCCAGGAATTCCCTATAAAATATCAAGGTCCTTTGGACCTCTTTATATACTTTCCGTTATCTAGTGAAAAATTTCTCGGTTCACACACAAGATAAGATTTTTAGTGTGAGCGTCCGAAGGATGCACCGCCGGAGCCTTGGGTAGGCTCATTAAGTCATAGGCTCCGCAGTGAAATTCTTCGCAATCATTTTGCACTCCAAAGGACCCTATACTTCTGACTCACAAGTATATAAAACCCCAAATATCTGCCATCTTCTAACTTCTTTTTTGGATTTTTAGATAGAATTGAACTTCAGGAAGTTTAACAGTAACCTATTGGACAAGTAGTAATAAGGGATACATTTGTTGGATACATTTGTTAGATACATATTGAAAGAAACAAGTACCTACCACGATGTCAATTGATAAGTTAGAGAAAACCGTTTGTGTTTTTTGTGGATCTTCGTTTGGAAATGATCCTATCTACGAAAAAACTGCCACCCAATTTGGAAAGTTGTTATCTGAAAAGAACTGGGGGTTAGTTTATGGAGGAGGAACCACTGGAGTTATGGGTGCAATTGCTAAAGGTTGTGCTAGCAATGGTGGATATGTTCATGGGATAATTCCTGAAGCTTTAATTTCTAAAGAAAGAGATGATTCGGATAAAGTCAATGAAAAATTAAAAGAATCAGTGGATAATCATGTTGGTGCCTCGCCAATGCCTGATGTTAAAGAATATGGTAAAACTACTATGGTTAAAGATATGCATACTAGAAAAAGAATGATGGGTGAAGAAAGTGATGCGTTTATTTCCTTACCAGGAGGATATGGAACTTTTGAAGAATTATTAGAAGTCACCACCTGGCATCAATTAGGAATTCATTCCAAACCTATTGTATTATTAAACATTAATGGGTTTTTTAACACGTTTTTAAAATTCATTGACGAATCTATTGCTGCTGGGTTCATAGCTCCAAAACAAAGAAAATTATTAAATGTTGCTAATACTCCAGAAGAAGCCATGGAAATCATTTTGGCTTATACTCATGATGCTTCCGGCCTGTATAAATTAAACTGGAGTCAATCTTAAATATAGATTTATAGAGATCCAACAACGTCTTAATAAATATTTATTTACATTATATATATCTCTATAAACCATTCAATGTTCTAAATCAGCATCATCATGAACATGGAAAACATCTGAAAATTCATCATGGGGGATTTCAACTTCTTTTAAATAACCAGTACTCACATCATAAATTAAACCCCAGACTTCAATCTCATGATTTTTCAATGCCAATGAAGCAGATGGATGTCTTTTTAAAGCCATAACGGATGAAATAACATTTAATTCTGATAATTTCACCGATTTTTCCTTTGGATCTTTAATAGATTCTAATAATTTCACATTCGTAGCTCTAATATGTCTAATTGGATTTAACCATAAATCCAATACTCCACCAATTCTTTTAGAAGACATGGATGCCCATACTCCTCCACAATCAGTATGACCACAAACAATGATTTTCTTAACTTTCAATACATCAACAGCAAATTGAATAACCCCTTGACTACTTAAATCATTAGAATTAATTATATTAGCAATATTCCGATGGGTAAATACTTCCCCTGGTAAGACTGATAAACAACTTTCCCCAGCTCTAGAATCAGAACATCCAATCCATAAAGTATGAGGAGATTGACCTTTCCCATTCAATTCAAATATTTGTGATGAATGATTATGATTAATAGAATCCACAAAATACTTATTATTATCTAAGAAATCTTGTAAAGTAGATTCTTTCAGCAATGTAAAGGGGAAATTGGCGTTTTTCACCTTATTGTTGATATTTCCCTTGGTATCTGGAGCCTTTGGGATATCAGTTTCATGATCATGCTCCAATTGATAATTGACAATGTTTTCTCTACCCATTTTAACTGCACTGGTATTTATTAGCCTTCTGGTGAGGGTTGGTGCAACCTTGCTATGCCTAATCACTTTTGCTCACGTTTATCTACCACAAATAATACACGGATCCCAGATGTTAACGATCCAGAAAATGGTTCGGATTGTATTACCTTTTGTAAATGAACTATCTACACAAATAGAACGAAAATTTTTATTCAAGATCCCATCTTAACTTTATATATAATATTATCAAAAAAAATCCAACAAAATGTCTGCAAAAACTAAAACGTCACCCTCAACCTGTAAATGTTATATTATCAAGCGATATGTGTTCATACCTAATCTGCACTTTTCGGTCAGAACCGAAGTGAGAATTGGTCTGGTGGGGGCGCTCGGGGCATTACCACCGACATGCTCCGGAACATTTGAGTCACCGATGACTAGGGGTTTTTTACAGGTTAAGTTTCTATTTTTTTTGTCCTGGCAATGTTAGTAGTGTGGCAGTAAGACTAGTAGGTGTACTCTGTGTGTGGGAAATCTTGATATTTGGTGTATTACGTGTGTTGGTAGTAGTTTTCTTCATTTTCTTTAACAATAGCAAGTGCTGATGGACCCTTCTAATACACTAATAGTACAATTCTTTTAGTAAGCAGAAGTTGCTGCAAAAGAAACGCGGTCGCGTTATCAGACACTTTTTCACTCATAGATAGCGAGATGACCGAGTTAGAAACTACCCCAGAGTCTGATATTTCCTTGACTGAAGTTAACGAGACCACTATGGATGGTGTAGATGAGGATTACAGTGATATTGAGCTAAAAAACTCTGCTTCAAAGTTACTTAATGACTCTGAAGACGCGGATCAACAAGAGTTTAATAACTTGTCTAGTGACAGTAAACTTGAAAGATTAGACAATTTAATCAAAAAGTCCCAAATATATTCCCAAATTATAGCTGATCAGATCATGGCCAATACCAAGTTAAAACAATCAAAGGCTGGTAACCCAGACACTGATGAGGGCAGTGGTAATAAGCGTCGTAAAAAAGATGTATTACAAATGTTGTCTAAGCCTAAGAAATCAGATACTAAACAGCCAAAATTAGTTACTGGAGGGAAATTGAAAGAATATCAATTAGATGGGTTGGAATGGTTGATTACTTTATATGAAAATGGATTGAATGGGATTTTGGCTGATGAAATGGGATTAGGTAAGACTCTTCAATGTATTTCATTTATTAGTTTTTTGATTGAACATGGTATTACTGGTCCTTATCTTATTGTGGCCCCATTATCCACTATCAGCAATTGGTATAAAGAATGTCAAAAGTTCACCCCTACTTTAAAAGTACTACAGCATGTAGGGAGTAAAGAAGAACGGAAAGCTATGTCATTTAAAGATTATAATATCGTGTTGATTTCTTATGAATTGTCTATTAAAGATTTCAATAAATTAGCGGGTCAAGATTGGAAGTTTTTGATTATAGATGAAGGTCATAGGCTTAAAAACATTGAATGTGTCTTGATTAAAGCTTTAAAGAAATTAAACGTTGCTAATAGATTATTGATTACTGGAACTCCTTTACAGAATAATCTAAATGAATTATGGAGTTTGTTAAATTTTATATTACCGGATATTTTCCATGATTTACAATTGTTTCAACAGTGGTTCAATTTCGATGAGATTGTTAATTTAAGTAAGAACCCCCAAAGTGGTAAACAGGATGATGAAGTTAACAAATTCATTCAAAAAAATTTAAAAACAAATTTAATCAAAAACTTGCATACTATTTTAAGACCATTCATATTAAGACGTTTGAAGAAGGATGTCATTAAGAACTTACCTCCTAAGAAAGAATATTTGATTCATATTGAATTGAGTGATTATCAGAAAAAACTATATTATGATACTTTGAATAATGAATTGTATCAAGGTATCTTTGAGTTATACTATAAGGACTATCAGAAATTCAATTTACCAAGCAAATATAAGAATAATGCAAAGGCTAAATCACAGTTAACAACTGGAATCAATAAAACCATGAAGACTTTGAAATTACAAAATTTGGTTATGCAATTAAGAAGCATTTGTAACAGCCCATACAATTATTACGATCCGTTACCAATAAATAATGAGACATTAACTAGTTATGATAAACTGCCAGCAGAGGATAAGAGAGAATCGATATTTATTGAAGAATTGATTGCCAATTCCAGTAAGTTCAAGGTACTTCACCAGTTTATTGGCCCACTTCTCGATAAAGGTCATAAAGTGTTGATTTTCTCTCAATTTACAAGAACTTTAGATCTCTTGAATGATTATTTGAATTATCATGATATAGGTCTTTGTAGGTTTGATGGGTCCACCCCTCAATCCGAAAGAGATGAACAAATCAAGCTTTTTAATAATAAAGATCGCAAGGTATTTTTGTTAAGTACAAGGTCAGGTGGATTAGGTATTAATTTAACTCAAGCAGATACCGTTATTATATTTGATAATGATTGGAATCCCCAAATGGATTTACAAGCTATTGATAGATGTCATAGAATTGGCCAGTATAAACCAGTGAAAATCTATAGGTTTTTAATCAAGCAATCTATTGAAGAATTATTAATTATAAAGAATTATTCCAAACGGTTTTTGGAGAAATTAATTATTCAAATGGGAGAAAATACTTTCAATCAGTTATCCAATTACGAAATTGAGTTTACTAATTTGATAAAGTTATCAAAGCAGTTTGGTTTTATGGGTCAAACTAAAAATCAAGACAATAAATTTGAGTTCAATTATGATAAATTAAATGAAATAAACCTTTTAACACAAGAAGAAATTAATGAATTAATAGATAGATCTGATACCAGCTTCAAAACTAGCAAGAATTATGAAAACATATCTGTGTTTGAAACTATCAATAAATTAGATGAATCTTAGAGACTACTTTCTAGTTATCGTCACATTAAATCACATAAACACATAAACATCTATAATCAATAAACATCTATAATAGTTCTAAACTCACTTGATAAGGGGCATAACCTTAGATCTCCATCTTATGGCATTCAATAAAGCACTATAAGACCAAGTCAAATCTCTAGCCCCTTGCATAAATCCGTGGTATTTATTGAACTGCTCGGAAATACCACCATTGGCATCGACATGATTTTTCACAATAGCCAAAAATGAATCACTTAATTGCAGTAAATTGGATATCAAAAGGTTAAATTCTTTTGATTTATAGGTAATTATAGCAAAGTCAGGATTCAAGTCATCAACATT
This sequence comes from Yamadazyma atlantica, assembly GCA_030561325.1. Taxonomy (NCBI): domain Eukaryota; kingdom Fungi; phylum Ascomycota; class Pichiomycetes; order Serinales; family Debaryomycetaceae; genus Yamadazyma; species Yamadazyma atlantica. The sequence continues at coordinate 92,898 of JAKTXA010000009.1, forward strand.
CAACACTAATCTGTAGAAGCTTTTATTGTTGTTGGTGATAACTATATCCTTCTGCTCAGTCAATAACTTATAAGTTAATTTGTAAATCAATTCAGAAGCAGTAGCAGTAGAAATAAACCATGGGTTACCCTCACTAGTACCATACCCATCATAAACATCTTCAGGGTATCTTCCTAACCCAACTGCCAACCAATTAGTATTAATATAATTCTTATTAATTGGGTATCTTGATTTCATATCATTAATCAAAGCTACCAAATGATTGATAATTGAATTATGGTTAATATTGAAAGGAATGTAGTCATCATATTCATTCATATCATGAGAGTGGATAGCCCCAAGTAAAACAGCAGCATCTAAACCTGATCTTTTATGAGGAAATAACTTAGGAGATTCAATTACATAATCAGTATTTGGGCTCACATAATAATCTTCAACAAAAGCTTTCAAGTTATTGTAACCTTTTTTCAAATGATGAATAAAATCAGAATCAGTTTCATTTTCAAACTTTTCAGCAAATTTTAATCCATCAAATAATCCTTTAAGTTGCACATTTGAAGTAAAGAAATGTAAAGAATTGATTTCTTCCCATAAATCAAAAGAATCTTTAGACCAATTATTCAAAACATAAACCAAATCAGGTTTGATAATTTCATGATAAATAAAAGTCACATTCAAGTCAGTAATAAACGTAGGATTCAAGTCCAAAAAGTTAAGAATAGAAGTAATTCTTAACCCAGGACCATCATTTTGAGGTCTACCCCAATTCAAATTAAATTGAGTATTATTAACCATAAATTTAGGTTCACCTAACCCTCCACCTTCACCATTATCAAATTTCCCAGAATTATTGGGTAATCTTTGTAAATGATAATTATTCCAAATATACTGTTCCACCAATAATTGTAACTCAGGGCTATTTAAATCAAAATCTTGTAAATAATGAATCAAAGTTCTAATAGTTAAAGCAGAATCTCTAGTCCATTGATAATAATAATTTGGTTGAATCTTGGATGGGGAGGCTACTATAACCCCTGGTAATAAATCCTCATCATTACAATATGAAGAGTTACCAATATTCTTCAATAATCTTTCCCAAGCAGCATTATACTGGTCATGTAACCAGGAATCTAAACTTGATTTATCAATATTTGACAGATCAATATCATTTACCCCATATTTTTGATCTTGAGTCACCCCCTCTTTTCCAGCAATACTCCTAGTAAACCCAGAGGAAACTTGATCATAAAGGGCATTCACGGTCTCATGGTCTAACCCCACATTCGCTAACGCTACGTTATCTAATACCACCTGTTTATTAATCTGTGGTGGAACTAATAATCCACAAGTACTAGGTATACTAGCAATCAAGAGTAATACCGTACTCAAGGTTGCTGTTGGAAACATTATATGCTAATAATCACCTTAAAATCACTAAAAACTATGGGATCAACTGCAAAATCCCTATAACAAACCCCGGATAGTTTTTATATACTCTGGATCAACAAAAAAAAAAATATGTTTATATATCCAATTGTAATATTTGTGGATGACTGTTTTGATTTTGCACCCCGGATTTTTTCTTTTTCTGCTCATCTCATATGAAATTCATGACACATGACGACAGAACACGAGAAACAAAAGGGCTGATGGGATGGTTGAGGGGGTGACGAGATCCGGTGGGGGTTGTTTCTATGGATATGGATCTAGAAATGTGTTTTGGAACTTATTAATGAAGCTAGGTTGATTTTGTGGTTTCGGTAAAGTGTATACTGGTTTGTAACTTTGATCTGATTTGGAGCTCTACCGACAAATTACCGAGGGCTGGTGCGAGAAATGGTCTGTTGGCGGGCGACTGGGCCCAGCCTGGGCCTAGCCTGGGCCCACAGCCTGACAAGGATATTTCGGCGCGCTTCGTTCATTCTACACCTTTTGAATTCTTCAGTCAGTATCCCTTTGTACACTTTGTCACTTTGTCTTTGTCTTTGTCTTTGTCACTTGTCATTTGTTGCAGAACATGCTTGGCTACCTACTCGTCCTCCATTGCATCTACTCGTCTTACGAGTACAACCAACTAAACCTCGATTCATACAACAAATCAGACCTTGCGTTGGAACTTGCCATTGGACTTATCCTTATATTCATCAGCACTACCAACGGAGTGTTGAACCAAAGTAATTTGACCTTAGAAAATGAAGTCATAGCCAACCACCAATACCTTCAGTCCATAAAAATCAACCAAGCGTTGCTGCATTTGAATGAATTCCCCAACGAATACTTAAAGTACGACAATCGAGTGGATTTTATGGATATCAAGAAAATAAGGCACAATTATCAAGAGTATTTAAACAAGCAATAGGTTAGTTATATATTTTATTAGGTACATAATTCATATACAAGTACTGTGTATGGCTACTAGTAGCTCTTTTTAAATGCTAGACTAATCAATCTTTTTAGATTTTTCAGCTTTTAATCTCATTTTTTGTTCTCTCTTCTTTTTAGCTTCAGGACCAGCTTCAGTATCTAAAACAAAATCCCACCATCTGAAACTACTACTGTAACTACCAATGAAATAATGATGATGTTCATCGTGGTGATCAGCCCCAGCCCAAAATGGTAAGATATGATGTAAAGACCAAGGGAATTCATATCCAGAATGAGCATCAATGGCTTGGAATAATCTTAAAGCAACCCATAATTGAATGGTGAACAAATGTAAGTTAGAAGTAATCAAACAATAGACAATAGGAATTCCTACAGTTCCAAATCCTAATAACATCACTTCAATTGGATGAGCATATTCAGCAGCCAAACCAAATGGAGCAGCGTATCTATGATGTTGTTTGTGAATATACTTGTAGAAAACCCCATAATGTAATCCTCTGTGTAACCAGTAATGCCAGGAATCTTCTAATACGAAAAAAATCGCTAATTGAGTAGCAATAGTAGTCCAGCTTGGGAATGGAACTTGAAAGGCAATACCAATTTTATAACATAAAGGATGGAAAAACCAAATAGGAAACACTTCCACTAAGAAATGAGATGTCAAAACCGATTTTAAACATTCCCATTGTTCTTTCTTAGAAGGAACTTTGGTTTCTTGAATCTTGTACTTTTTGAAATAAGGAATGCTATCAATTATCATCCAGGGGATACATCTTCCGAAATACATGATTTCGTGGTTAAGAAAGATCATTAACCCGGTGGCAAACAAATCGTTATTCAAGTAGTAATAATAAGTAGCCCATAATTTTTCAAATACATTTAAATCAGTAAGCTCATTGAAATTATTATAGATTTCCATAGCAGTGGTAGCATTTTGATTGAAGTTGGAATAGTCATGGTACACTTGGGATACCGCATCTCCCGTCAGCAAAAATGAAGCAAGCGACATTTTCTATTTAACTGTTGAAGTAATAGATACCAACAATTCTTAAAATGTCAAAAGATACTTAGACGTATATATACGGATTCTTGATATGTTCCCGGCTCATAGGGCAGAAAAAAAAAGAAACAGGTCGTGCGCGCCACGTGTTTTTATACGACGACCGCTCTTCAAGGCTATACGACTAAACGACCATACGACGAGGGCAACGCCTCTGAGAGAATTGATTCTATTTTCTCTGGTAGTGTGGGTACCGCTAATATTGGTCGTGTACGTGATAACTACGGATATTGGTTCCGTCTAATCGGTGCACTAGATGTAAGGGACAACTCTAACCAAAGTCCAGAGGAATTAGTACTTGGATGTTAGAATTGATGATTTTTAAATCCTATATACCCTCTTGTCGACCTCCCTTATATGGATATTATTTTTTCCCGATTTTTACGACCTTCAGAACAAAGGTATTGGAGAAGTTGTGATTTTTGCAATTTCTACTTATCTTTCCATGTTTCTAGTGCTATATATAAATTCATTCCTCTAGATTTTTCCTAAACTAATTTAATTTTCACTCAAATTTCACTCAATACATCCAGCCTTACCCCAGCCTTGCCATAACACTATTACTACCCCAAAACCCTACCGTACTCTGCAGCTTATCACTCAGCTACGGAACCGGAGATTTGGTTGACGGCCCAAGGGATCATAACCAGATGTAACCCTCACCAGGAAAACGAAAATGAATTCCGTTAGTCATAAGGAGAAACCTTTCAGACCATAATAGAAACAGTATTGATGAGCCAACCATGAGTGACTCTAAGGATGCCAAAGATCACGACCACGAAACCCAAACTTCCGTTCCCTCCTCAAGCCATTCCCCTGAATTGGGGCCAAACCTGGGGGTTTCAGGGTCTTCTAGTGAGGCTGACAACAAAGACAATAGTACCAAAGGTACTAGACAAGAGTCTGGGTATATAAACCACGGCGAAGATGGGTCGGTTGTCGGGTCCCTAAGTGACGATGGGTCCATGCTTGAGAGTTTAGATAGTGAAGGATCAGACGATGAAGGAGGAAATTTCAGAGGGGCTGAGGGACCAACTGCAATTAATGGGGATGCAAATGGAGCCAATGATGATAGATATCAACCTCAGGCCATTGCCATGGAGGACTTGGCCGATTATAACCGAAGCAGCAATGTTCGAAGAAGGTCATCTATATTTAGATCAATTACACCACAATCTTTTGATTCCAATAAACTTAATAGAAAGACTACTAGTTATAGTACTAAAGACATTTATGGGGATTTGGAAGATGATCGGATCAATTTAATGAGAACTCAATCTCAAAGAACCGTATTAAAGACTTTAAGTGAAAGATTAGATAAAACTGATACTTATAAAGATGTTCCTGATATTTCAGTTCCTACTAAAGATTTTGGTAAAGAGTTTGAAGAGGTTGATCCTGAATTGATTACTTGGGAGGGAGAAGATGATCCGAACTACCCTCGTAATTGGCCTGTGTCTACAAAAGTCTACCAAACCGCCATTGTTTCTCTTTATACTTTGATAACTCCCATGTCATCTACTATTTGTTCTCCTGCCATGGGGGCCATTTCCAAAGAGTTTGGGATTACAAATGTCACAATTAAAGCATTGACAGTTAGTATTATGGTGTTAGCATTTGCTCTAGGCCCTTTGATTATTGCTCCTCTTAGTGAGTCCGATAAAATCGGGAGAAAACCAGTGCTTAATATTTCAATTTGGATTATTTGTGTGTTTAATTTAGCATCTGGATTTACTCACACTACCACCCAGTTGTGTGTTATAAGATTCTTGGGTGGGTTAGGAGGTTGTGCTTCATTGAATGTAGGAGCTGGGACTATAGCTGATTTATTTGGTGATGATACCAGAATCTATGCCATGGCTTTATACTCTATATGTCCAACTTTAGGGCCCGTGATCTCGCCAGTTATTTCCGGGTTTATCGTGGAGAATTTAGACTGGAGATGGTGTTTCTATATCATTACTATTGCCAATGCTGTGGTGGCCGTAGTAGGGACTTTTTTCTTTAAAGAAACTTATTCTCCCAAGTTATTAGCTCAAAAAGCCCAATTTCTTCGAGAAGAAACTGGAAATAATAATCTTCATACGGTGTTTGAACTTACCAACAACCCTAATGGGGAAAAACAAAGCTGGAGTTTAAAAGCAGAAATCATTAAATTCACGATTCTAAGACCCATTAAGTTATTATGTTTCCATCCAATGGTGTTGGGATTAGGGTCATTTATGGCATTTACTTATGGGTTTTTATACTTAATGTTGGTAACGTTCCCAGCCGTATTTGAAAACAGTTATGGATTTTCTACTGGGATTACTGGGTTAATGTATATACCTATGGGAATTGGGTATATAATTGGAACTGTTGTATGGACAGCATTAATTCAATTAATTTACAATAGAATGGTGAAGAAGAATTTCGGTATCGCCAAACCAGAGTATCGATTACCATGTTTGGTATTTCTGGGAATTGGATTACCTATAGGATTAATTATTTACGGGTGGTCAGTAGAGTATAAACTTCCTTGGATAGTACCAGGAATTGGGTCGGCGATATTTGCCTTTTCATTCATTGCTGTGTTTCAAACAATTCAAAATTATTTAATTGATATGAATCCAAGATTTAGTGCCAGTTCAGTGGCAGCAGCAGCGGTGTTTAGATCCTTACTTGGATTTAGTTTCCCCCTTTTTGCTACTCAAATGTATGATAAACTTGGGTATGGATGGGGGAATACTCTTTGTGCCTTGATTGGGTTATTCTTAGGGATTCCCTTCCCAGTATTTTGTTTAAAGTATGGAGAATCGCTAAGAAAATGGGCTGATAAAAGAATTGAAGAAGATCAACGGAAATTCGATGAAAAGTTATTACGTAAGAGATAATCCGGTCTCTGTCCATATAGGGTAATAACCACACAATAGGCAACTAAACCACCGATTAGATCACATACCAAACCCATTAGATCATAGATCTAGTGAAAACCGGAACAATATTACGCAATGGAAAAATTCAAAAAAGAAAATCCAATTTCATCATTATGATATCATAGAGCGTCTGACGCCGCACGACCAACCGTTTTAACGGTTTCGTCAGGAACAAAGACAAGGACATTACATAGGGCTAGATTAGCACTAGATATACATAGTAGGGAGTAGGTAGTGATCAATTGAAAAGGTAGAGCAGCCAGCATTTGTAATACCAATGACCTGAAGGTCATTGGCAGGTCGGCAGGTCATCGGTAGTAATTCTCGGTAATAAAGCCCGGCCAGCCTTAAGCCAGACCGGAACTCAAAGGTGCGCAGCTCGCCTTACCACGCACCCCCGGAACTCGACTGGGGCGGGCTCACGGGTTTGTGTCACCAAACGGTGTTTTCACCAAAATTCATCCCGAATATTTTGTTTCCGTTTACATCATCGCATTGGAGTTTCTTTTTCTCCAGATTCATTTAAATATGGGTCAGTTCCCACAAAAAACGATTCAAGTTTATCAACTAATTTCTTTTAATACTTAGTAACATATAATACACACAATGGACTATTCTTATCAAAACGTGGTTCCAAGCTTTAGATTGGATGGGAGATTAGCCATTTTAACTGGTGGTAGTGGTGGTTTAGCTTCTGTGGTTTCTAGAGCTTTATTAGCCCAAGGTGCTGATGTGGCCTTGATTGATATGAACTTGGAAAGAACCAAACAAGCTGCTAAAGATGTCACTCAATGGGGTGAAGAAACTTTGAAAGGAGCTTCTAACCCAGTTGGAACTGTTTCTGCTTGGTCTTGTAACATTGGTGATGCCAACAGTGTAGATGAATGTTTTGAAGCTATTAACCAACATCATGGTAAAATTGCCGATTTATTAATTAATTCTGCTGGTTATTGTGAAAACTTCCCAGCTGAAGAATACCCAGCTCAAAATGCAGAATCGATTATGAAAGTTAATGGATTGGGAGCATTTTACGTTTCTCAAAGTTTTGCTAAACCATTAATTCAAAATAACTTGAAAGGGTCTATTGTGTTAATTGGGTCCATGTCTGGTACCATTGTCAATGACCCACAACCTCAATGTATGTACAACATGTCTAAAGCTGGTGTCATACATTTGGTTAGATCTTTGGCTTGTGAATGGGCTAAATATAACATTAGAGTTAACACTTTATCTCCAGGTTACATCTTGACTCCATTAACTAGAAATGTTATCTCTGGACATGCTGAAATGAAAGATGCTTGGGAATCTAAGATTCCAATGAAGAGAATGGCTGAACCAAAAGAATTCATTGGTTCTATTTTATATTTGGCTTCTGATTCTGCTTCTTCTTATACTACTGGTCAAAATTTAGTAGTTGATGGAGGTTACGAATGTTGGTAATCAGCTAAAGAGTCTACTACAGTGATATTAATCAAATCACTAGAATGTCTTAAAATTTTAACGTATAGGGTATATTTTTAGATTAATGATAATGATTGTTTTGCATTAGTATCTGCTTGTAGGAAAATCCGGGGGAATTGGATCATTCTTGGGGTTGAATTATCGGAGCTGGTTATCTATGATGAAAGGGTCTCAATCTGCCGACTAACTCTCCGGGGCTGCAACCGGTCCGCGCACGTCTTTCCTCCCTATTATTCCGATAGCTTTATGGGGAAAGCGTTGCACCAGAGCTGGCATGACAGTGTGGAGACATAGAAACTCTTGGAAAGTTCAGGTCATATTGTCAACAGGTTAGTGTTGTCAATGTTGACAAGAGAGGATTGGCCGGGCCGGGCCCGGGACATGGCCGGGGTGTTTGTGGGGCTAGCGACCGGGATCGTAGGTTATTGGCTCCCGGAGTAATAAAGGAGTGGGGCATTACTTGCTGTGAACCCTAGGCCCAGCTGGGCCCACTCGGCCAGATTTCTGGGCCCAGCCTCGCCCGCTTTTCCTGCCTAATTTAGCCAGCTACTGCCGGTCCGTCATGTCCCTAATTAGTGTGTCCTAATTAGTGTGTCCGAGAGTTCCAGATATTTCTATTGCTTTCTTTCAGTTCCGGTCAACAGCCGAGTTTCGACCTTCGATCGACAGGGGACCGACCGGATGTCCCACCAGACCATTTTGCCTTTTACGTCATTGGAGGAATGCTCCGAACTAGTTGCCGTTCCAAGCTTTGATAAGATAGGGGCGCCCCACCAAAATCACCACCAGGCGTACTATTGAACTACACGCCTAGTTACTACTAAAAAATACTACTAAGCCCTACTCTCAGCTGAACGCCGTGGCTTTAGCCCACGCCCTAGCTGGACGCCCACGCCTCTATGCTTATGTATATTTACAGGGTTCTTCATAATTACTTACAAGGTCAGCTGACCAGTCAGCTGACTGGTCAACTGATTCACTCTTTTTGATCTATTTTTGATCTTTTTCTTTTGGATCTTCTGGCTCTTCCTTTGGCTCCTTTGGCTCCTTTGGCTCCTTTGGCTCTTCATCCTTTAACTCTTCATCCTTTGGGGTTGACTCTGGCTCCGCTTGAAATGGAGGCTTGCTATCTAAATACTTATCAAACGCATCATTGGTTTCTGGAAATGGTCTTTTTCCTAATAAAGAAATCATATCTTGTCTAGTAATAAATTCCTTCTTCAATAATTCATCGGCCACTTGCTCAACTTCATGTTTCTTGGTGGTCAATAATTCACGACATTTACTGTAACATTCTCCCACAATTCTATGGATTTCTTCATCCACTAATCTATTGGTTTCATCACTAAATGGTTTAGTTAAATTATCTTGTGATCTAGTATCAGCATAATTAATCATACCAATTTTTTTAGACATTCCAAATCTTAACACCATAGATTGAGCCATTTGGGTCACTTTTTTGAAATCATCATGAGCTCCCCCAGTGACTGATTTAAAGAAAATTTCTTCCGATACTCTCCCTCCTAAAGTCATAATCATTCTATCAATCAATTGTTTGGTAGATAATAAGTATTGATCTGGTGGCAAGTATTGAGCATATCCTAAAGTTCCTGATCCTCTTGGTACAATAGAAACCTTTAATAATGGATGAGCATATCTTAAAAACCATCCACAAATTGCATGTCCAGCTTCATGATAAGCCACGATTTTCCGTTCTTCTGGAGATAAAACCTTGGTTTTCTTTTCAATTCCTCCAATTACTCTTTCAATGGCTAATTCAAAATGTCTTAAATTAACAGATTGTTGGTTATATCTTGCTGCTATTAAAGCTGATTCATTACAAACATTAGCAATATCAGCCCCAGAAAATCCCGGGGTTAGAGTAGCTAATCTACCACTTAAATCATGATCAATGTTTTCAGATAATTTGATTTTTTGTAAATGAACATCAAAGATTTCTTTCCGATCTTTCAATTCAGGGTTATCAATAGTAATATGTCTATCGAATCTACCTGGTCTCATCAAAGCTTTATCCAAGATATCAACTCTATTGGTACCAGCTAAAACCACCACATGATCACTACTTTCAAATCCATCCATTTCCACTAATAATTGATTCAAAGTAGTTTCTCTTTCATCATTAGATCCAGTGGCATTACCTTTAGATCTTGATTTCCCAATGGCATCAATTTCATCAACAAATACAATAGATGGAGCATTCTCTCTAGCGGTTTTAAATAAATCTCTAACTCTAGATGCCCCAACCCCAACAAACATTTCAACAAATTCAGACCCAGAAACAGAGAAAAATGGTACATTAGCTTCACCAGCAGTGGCTTTAGCAATTAATGTCTTACCAGTACCGGGACTACCAGATAAAATGGCCCCTCTTGGAATCTTGGCTCCCAATTTTTCATACTTACGAGGATTTTGTAAAAATTTCACAAATTCCATCACTTCTTCTTTGGCTTCTGCCATTCCGGCCACATCTTTAAACCGGATTTTCACATCAGTTTCTTGATTGAATTTCTTAGCAGTAGACTTTCCAAATCCTAATGGACCTCCCATACCTCCCATATTAGCAGCTCTTCTAGTCATATAGTAAATGGCTCCCAAGAACAATAAGGTGGGCAAAAAGTTGACCATTAATTTACCCATTGATCCTTCAGTTACATAAATAACAGGGATTCTCATGGCGTCATCAATATTATATTTATCTTGAACTGATTTCAAATTCTTTTCAAATACTTCAATAGAACCGATGTTGAAATAAAAGAATCTTCCTCCATAATGTTGAGATCCATTATCATTCAATTCAATGTTAACGGTTCTATTGTTACTAACTACTAATCTTTGAACAAAGTTCTTTTCCAAAAAGTCAGTAGTGAATTTCTGGAAAGTGATTTCTTCGTAGTTATCTTGGTATAAAGATAAAGATAAAAATATCAATAAACCAGCAATAGCTCCAAATTGAAATAAGTTAGTAGGAGTGACATTGAATTCAACTTGGTAAGGTTTTTTACCGGAGTTTTTATCACCAGAATTGGTATTCTTCCCGTCAGTCTTACCTTTACCGTTGCTTCCACCATTTTTGAATAAATTACCATAGAAACTCGACAATTTATCTTCAATGTTGTTCAAGTTCTCAGTAATATTTTGAAATTTAGCATATTCATTTGGACAGATAGTACAAGTCATAAAGTTACCATCGCCTCCCGTCATAGGAGTGGATTGTAAAGTTTGGAAGATTTCAAACCAATTGTAAATGGTGGCAGTTTCAATATCCATTTCAGTGGCAAGCTGGTCTATCTTATTCTTATACTCTATTATATCAGCAGAAGAATCATCAACAGTTCTTTTAACCCCAGAAGGAGTATTCTCCATCTCGATGTCTAAATCTAAAGCATTAAGTTTCTCATATTCACTCATTAAACGAATGATGGTAGTATGATCAAATTTCAAATCTTCAAAATACGTCAAGTTGTTAGCCAAATCATGGTATATATGGAAATAAAATAAAAATTCCTCTTTGGCTAAAGGTTCATATTCAGGGAAAGTTTCATCAAATTCTTGAATCAAATCATTCAACAAGATATTTGGATTGGTGATGTTCCGGTTTTTATACTTGTCACACTCTCTTATAAAACAAGTCAAATTAAACCGGTACACATCCACCAAGTATTGGGAATAATCTGGATCTAATGGATCTAGAACCGTATCGGATTTATTGTCATGAAACTTAATCTCAGGGGTTTTCAGAATACTGGATTGATATAATTGAGCATTTGATACTTTGGCTTCTTGTTCTATCAACTGACTTTGGATTCTAAATTTGCCAATGAAATTGGATTGTTTGAACTTTTCTCTTAATTCCTTCAACTTTCTGATCTCATCATCCAATTTCTTTTGCCTTTCATCTTCTTCAGCCAATAACCGGTTCGAACTGTGTAAGTATCTGATACTGGTTTTAGCGGGAGTTCTGGTGGAAGTAATGGCTACCAGACTCAAGAGTCGGCTCTTTTGATGGTGAATGAGAGCTCCACTACCACGCAACCCAGTTTGGTGCACCATAATGTCTTTGCTGATCGGTCTAAACATCAGCATCATGGTTTTATGGTGGTACTTGGTGACACTTTTGCCTCTGGTGAGGTTTTGACATTTTGAAAAATTTTGGATGAATCGCGGGTCGTGCAGAGGCCGGCCATTTACTGCAAAAAGCCTGGCTAGTATTACAAAATATATTACATTAACCCCACTACACACATAAGCTATACACACATAAGCTATAAACTCATAACACATAAGCTATACAGTGGGATATCTATTAAATCATTAAAATAAGTAGCCAAAAAATATTAAACAAATAAGCAATGGAACAAGGTTATGATTCAACCTCCAATTCCACTATTACTGGTCTATGATCACTATATCTAAACCCTTCACTAGTCCAAGTATCTAAGACCTTATAAGAATTTATAAGAGTCTTTGCAGTTTCTTGGTTGACTAATTTGTTACACCAAACAAAATCAATTACCGTATGTGTATCAGTAGGCTCAAACCCAGTATAAGTCTTTAAATCTGATCTGGTAATAGCAGCAGCTTGTCTTGAATCCAGCAAGTGTTTTATTAAAGTTTGATAGGAAGCATCAGAACTCACGGAATTGAAATCTCCTGAAACAAAAGTTTGATGGGTATTAGGAATTTGGTTAATAAACTCTATAATTAATTCTGAAGATTTCCCTCTAGCCAATTCACTCATATGATCATAATGAGTATTTAAAAGATTTATAATAACTCCAGTTTGCTTGTTTTTGAAAGTGGTGATGGTGACAATTCTAATATTAGCGGCACCCCAATCTTTAGATGGTTTATCCGGAGTAGTACTTAACCATTTAGTAGTCCCATTGAGCAATTCCCATTTATCGGACTCATAAATTATAGGAGCATATTCTCCCTTTTTATGACCATTATCTCTCCCCACCCCAAAGTAATCCCATTTGGGGGTTTGTTCTGGACCAGTAGAACCACTTATCTCATTCAAACCATTTATTAAATCTCTAAGTTGATTATGTTTCAATTCTTGTAAGCCAATCAAAGTAGGTAAAGTTTGCAGCTCTTGATAAAGTTGATTAATAAGGTCATATTTTCTTTCAGCCCATCTATGTTCATGATAAAACCGGTTTTTTGTGTCTGTTCTAACATTACTACTAATGATTTGGAACTTCAAAGTTTGAGTTAAATCTATTGGTAAAGCGTGAACCATCACTAACAAAAATAGTATGGGGAAAAATATCTTCATTGTACGGCTGAGGTAATGATGCAACGACCTAAGCAAATAGGAAACCAAGTAGGTAAGATCAAGTAGGCACAAGTAGGCACAAGTAGGCTATGTTTCCACTTTATAAATATACACGGCTGTATTTATAAAAGGTTTAGACTCACTCATTATATATTACACAAATCACCACACGTTGTTTGTGGTTATTTGCAACAATTACCTACACGTGCAAACTGAAATCTCGGTCGTTCCCTTTACAACCCTACATGTGGGGGATAAACTATCACTAATATGTATAAATACACGCAGATCACAACAAAACTCCCTCCTTCCTTCAACAGTCAGTAGTTGTATTGTATTAGAGAAGAAGTATATGAGGCAGCATTAATATTAGCACTAATATTAGCAGCGCAGCACTAAATAAATCACCAAATACCAAACAAACACCAAACACCAAACACTTTTACCATCCAATCAAATGCTTTGAATCTGACCTAGCATCATAGTAATTCATAGTAATCTAACATTGTCAGAGTTGTCAAGGAGTAGCAGTTGTAGCAGTTGTCAAGCGTGTCATTGTTACTGTCATTCTCTTATCTAATTAATTTGCGACTCATACTATAGAAAACTATAGCAACAGGGTCCAGAACCACAGTCTCCGTATAACCGTGCCCGGTCATTACATATACTATACGTTCTAACAATAGTTATCACACTATACTGTTAATAGTGAATCACAACTACTGCTTTAACAATAATCACAGGAAACAGTTCAGATCACCTGAAAGTCACCTGAAGCTTCTCAATATGCACCGAAACGTCCCCCGCTTACTTAATCGAATAAGGTCATTTGCAACCTTTCAAGCTTTGCGACTAACTTTTATCTTCACATTTGTCATTTTTTCAGCACTAACTTTCACTACTAATCAAATCACAAGCACCAGCTGCCCGTATCGTTGCTTGTTGCTTGCTAAGTTTGACGTATTTTCTAAACTCTAATTCGGAACTGCAGGCATCATCGCATCGAATTTTTCTCAATACGAGAGAAAAATACCGGCTATATAATAGACCTCAAAACCGGTTCTTGCTACCAAACCATGTCACGAGTTTCCGATACTCCTAGTCAATTGGACCGGAGTGATCAAGAAAAAATCAATAAGGATATAGTTGGAGAAGAATCTTCTGATTTAGAAGACTCTAAACTAGAACCTGATTTGAACCCATCCACAGATCTCGGCACAGAAAATCCACTGGATCCGAAACAAATTCCAACCGGGGGTAATCCAAGTTCTACCACCATGATTTCTGATACGACACAAACCATGGATCCTTCCACAAATACTGCAACCTCCCCAAACACATTGCCACTGGGAATGGATCAGCTGGGCAATGCAATGGATCTGGCCCCCAAAGATCATCCGGCCCCACCGATTCCTGGACTTATGGCCGAGGATATACTTGACACAGAAGATGAGGATGAATATGAAGATGATCTGGAGGAAGACGAAAACGAAGTGGTGGATTTCAATAAGATTGAAGGCACCGAAAGACTTGCCAAAGATGAACAACGGGAACTTGACCAGCCAGGGTTGAACCGGAAGTTGTCTCACACAGATGCAAATTCTTTAGTTGGGGGTGAACAATTGGATGGGTATAACAGAAAGGTCTTTGCTTTCCATTTGCCATTTGGTGGTACCATAGGGGGCAATATAGGTGGTAGACTTGCGAAATACAAGAGTAATTTCTATAAAGAATTTCAGAATCAATTGTCAAATTTTAATTTCTTTAATAATGTGGATGAACAAATAACTGAAGACTACCGGTTAAAGTTACAACGACAAGAATCATTAAATACGTTAAAGGAAGCTGATTATTTCAGACATTTGAAAACAAGAGACGACGTTCGATTCAGAGCCGTCAAGCATTCTTTGGCTAATAAGTATAATGAGATGTTACCCCACAAAAATAGTCAAACTCAAAAACTCTTGCCTGATTATGAATCTATTTACCATAAATATTCTGGAAATATTGTTATTTTAGGTGGTTACAGAGGTTCGGTATTAAGAGATGCTAAAACTCATAAGAGAATCTGGGTTCCATTTAAAGCGGGATTCAATTTACGGAAAATCAATTTATTATTGGGTCCTTATAAAGAAGATGAACTTACTGCCACCCAATTCCTTTATCCAGATGGGATCTTGAAGAACATTGGACCTATTGATCTTTGTAAGAGTTTAATCAAGAAGCTTTCCCAGAATCCCAATATCAATTTGAAAGAATTTGGATATGATTGGAGATTGAATGGAGAATTCTCTGCCAATAAATTGGTTAAATTCTTAGAAGATATCTATGAAGAAACTGGTGAACCTTCTTTGATTATTTGTCATTCTATGGGAGGTCTTGTTACCCATAGAGCAGTTCATAAGAATCCTAAGGTATTCAAATCTATTATTGATGTTGGTGTTCCTAGTGAATGTTTAAATATCTTGGGTCCTATTAGAACCGGAGAATCGGTTTTGTTTCTGGATAAGATTTTAACCGCAGAGGCAAACTTTATGATGAGATCTTCTTTTGATTTCTTACCGTTAAGTGGGAAAGTTTTCTACAATAAAGATACCCATAAGCCATATGTTTTGGATTTATTTAACCCTGACACTTGGGTAGAATATAACTTGAATCCATTGGTAGCCAAAGAGAGATTGTTGAAAAAACTGAATACGTTTTTAACCAATAGCTCAGGGTCTACTATTTTAGATCATGGGATCAATTCTATTAGTTCCAGACTTCGGTCCATTAGGGCCAGATCTCCATTATCAAGATCACCTAAGAATAAATCCCCTAAATCTGAAACATTTGATTTAGAAAATGAGAGTTTACCGGTTCCTTCCTCAGCATGTTTTGCCAAATCCCCATCTCCTGGATCCCCGTTATCGGCGTCTCCAAATGGTATTTCACTCCACCCTGATGCAATGGATGAAGACACTCCTAACAACAGTGTTGCCAATAGTAAGAATAGTACTCTCAGAAGTCGTAACAACAGTTCTAGTGGAGAAACCACCATAGATGAAGATGGGTTTTCAGTAACCTTTGAGCAAGCGTATGAATATTTGGCAGATTCTTTAAAGATGGCCAAAGAGTTTATATTGGATTTACTGTATAAGCCAGAATTAGAAGACAAATATCCCCCAATGGCCATAGTGTATGGGAATACAGTTCCTTCTGTCAGAGGATCAGATGTTAGACACGAGCAGGATATTAGAGATGGAAACTATTATGACTTTTTCTATGGTCATGGGGATGGAGTGGTCCATCAAAAATGGCTTATGCCAGAGCGTAAAGGATACAAAGTGTTTGATCCAGAGACTGGCAAAGGTCAAGTAGTAGGTAAATTTGCTACCACCACAGGGCACGTGAATTTAATGACAGATTTAAAAGCAATGGGAAAAGCCTTGAATGCCATTTATGAAGCAGAAAAGATTTGGAATTATAATTAAAATTAAGCATTATCGCATCTTATAGCTAGTCTATGTACATGTAAATAAAATGATTACTCGCTTACTTCTTCTGAGTATTGAACCTTTATCCACAAACTACAATCATTACATTGGACAATAATCTCATAATCTCCATTCCCGTCGGTAGTCCCATTGATCAAGTCGTCTTCTGTTAGCATTATTGCTTTGTTACTTCGACACCTGGGACACTGTTTGAAAAAGGTATCTTCCAAGAGATGGAAGTCTTGTAAATTATATATATCCAACCCATCACCATTTAGAACCAATCCTTGTTTCTTGATGCTGCTCTTTAGTAATTCATCGTAATTTCGGCGACCTTCGGCATCAATTAGGACCTTATATGCTTGTTGTATTAGGTTGATTTCAGTATTCATTTGAGTGGATTTATCAGGATGATTCTGTAGTAGCTTGTCTTTATAGGCCAGCTTTATTTCAGCTTCTGTGCTGTTGATAGGAACATTCAACACTTCATAGTAATTCCGTTTAACTATCGCTATATCATCTACGGGAGTATCGTTCATGTTAGCTTTGATAGTGTATTCAGATTCTGATTAAACATCGCCAAATCGTCTCAAACACGACCCCATTTCTCGAGAGATGAGATGCCAAAAAAAAAAATTGAAAAACTCATAAATCGCAGACACTTTACAACCTCAAAGGGAGAACCTTAACAAACTTTCCAATTGAACAAGGGAGGCGACACTAATAGCATAAACACATAATGGGAAAGGAAAAGAGTAAGACCCAAAAAGTTGACGATGAGATCAATGTGAGCTCATTTGCCGAAGGCTCACAAATTGCAGTAGGAGCCTTTTTCAATGGGTTAACGATTCCTGAAGAAACTGAATTTGATCTTTATAAGCATAAATCCAAACCTCAATATGAATTACATGGAGAAAATGACACCTTGGAGTACGTAGCCAACAATAATAATAACGGAGATGATGATGATAATGATGATGACTTTGACCAAAAAGCAGCTAAGAAACGTCGTATAAATGTAGAAGACGACTGTAATTATTGTGTGGGGATTTATGACCATGATACCAACTCCATAGAGTTATATGAAGCTCCTATGTTGAAGGGGAAAGTTATTGCCAAATCTAAAAGACGTTACAATGGACCAAGAATTAAGCTGTTGGGTACTAGAAATAACATTCAAAGAAACGCTTTAGGGGAAGCATTTGGTACTAAGAAAGCTAAAAGTGCTATTAGTAGTTTGGAAAGAAATAGAATTGATGCAGACAAATTACAAGATATGGAATTAGATATTATAGATTCTGTTAAAGAAACCACTCAAAAATTACCTACTAAACAACAAATGGATCAAGAAAGTAGTGATGTCAGACCAATTCCTCCAATAGATTTAAATGCCACCAATGTGGAAGATATTTATCCTATTAGTGGAATCATTCCAAAACCTGATTTCAGTACCATCAGAATCGTAGATGACATGAGTAATTTACCATTCAACAAATCTACTTACATAGACGATTTCTACAAGAGTGACAAACACAAAACTGATACCAGTTACAAATTGATATATTATTTGTCGATTTTATTGGCACTTTACCATAACAGAAGAGTTAGAGATAAAACATCCTTCCTTACAAAACTTGAACACCAACCACCAGAATCCTTAACCAACAATATTTTAAATACTTTCACTGTTGGAAAAGCCGGGAAATTTGGGAAATCTAAAGATAAAGCTTTCATCATTGATCCTCATAATGAAGATAAATTATTATGCTATATTTTAGTGATAATTCTTCATATCGATAACTTCTTAGTCCAAATCCAACCTTTGTCATATGAATTAAACTTGAAACCAGCAAAATTGGTCAATTTATGTAGAATAATGGGTGCTAATGTTAAACCAGCCACTTTAGGACAAGCTGAAGCATTATCTATTCCTAAGACTTTAGCATCTACTTCCAAATTAGCATCTTTAACGGCTCCAGTTAAATTACCAGATATGAGTAAAAGAGTTAGAAAAGGTGGTCGTTAGACCGGTAGGATAATAGAAACAATACACATGCACATAGCAATGACCTACAGTAGTTCTTTATATACTGAGGACTTTTGCACCTATTCGCGAACCATATTGCGATGGCTCAAAAGTTCAAGATAACTTGATTCAAACAAAAGGTGCAAGGAAACAATGAGTGAGGAAGAACAAGGAAAGGTTATAGAACAGAGCCTTGTTAAGTTGGCGGAATGTGAAAAAGATATGGATAAAGCTGAGAGGGATGCCGAGCTTTATCGAATTAAAAAGACCCAATCGATCTTTCAAAACAGAAGACAAATTCTAATTAATATTCCAAAGTTTTGGTATATCATATTGGCAGAGAACGATGATTTTTCAGAATATATCAGTGTGGAAGACTTGAAATACTTAGAATCCATCAACGATATCTATGTTCATTATAAAATCACCGACACAGAAGAAGGACAATTAAAAACCCCTAAAGATTTCACCATAACTATTAGCTTTAAACATGAAGAATCCGATAAAGAACCCATGTTACCTGATCAAACCGTTACTAAAGAATTCAATGTGTTCATTGAAGATGGTGAAGAAAAGCTTGTTTCTAAGGCTGTGGATGTGGAATGGCCCCATGAGCTACAATCAATTAGCCCTCATCTTATCAAACAGAAGAATTCCAATAACGTGAAGAATTTTTCTAAGGAAGATAAGAAGAATTATCGATTAGGGATGAGATCATTCTTTTCCTGGTTCTCATGGACTGGAGAGAAGCCTGGTAAGGAGTTCAGAAGCGGTGAAGACTTAACCAGATTGATAATTGATGATTTATTTCCATATGCCGTCAAGTATTACACCGAAGCTTTACCAGGAGCCGATGAAGATGATAACGATTCTTCAGACCCCGAAGAATTGGACTTGAGTGAAGATGAAGAGGAAGAGGAGGAAGAAGAAGAGTCAAGACCAAGCAAGAAGCAAAAGAATTAGATCACATGGAACAGAGCTTGACTTTTACTACAAGTCAGTATACCAGTAACAGTGTTCTATCAGGGTATAGACTTTTAAAGTGTAGCCCATCAACAGTGTAGACTATCAAAAACTAAAAGTATAGACATACTAATAAAACCAGCATACAAACTCAGCTTAGTAACTCTCACCAAATATGCGCGAAAATTTTGAAGCCTTGAGAATGACACTCAAGGATCACAAATCTGCTGTTTTCTACAACTACAACCCATCTACTAAACGATATTGGTAGACATAAGGTTAGGTTCTGGTGAATTTTCGGCGGGAAATCAATACATAAGTGCTTAGTAAACCATAATCTGTCATCAAGTGTGGTCACAGTCGTGTTTTTCCCTGATTCAGAGGTTTGTTTTATTTGATTAATTAACTTTAATTGAATTGCTGACAAATAGACCCTGGCGATATATATTCAAGTAACGGGTCAATAGAATATTGTTGATTTTGTTGTTGCTTGTTTGAATATCTGTTGACACCAAAAGTAATTTGAAACAATGAGTGTTCAAACAGCCACCAGTGAAGAACCATTTACGGGGCCAAATTTAAATATTACCCTTAGTTGTCCTGATTGTAAGCAATTCCCTCCAGATTTGATTGAAAGATTCAGTGAAGGAGATATAGTTTGTGGTAGTTGCGGCTTAGTCCTTAGTGATAGAGTTGTTGATACGAGATCTGAATGGAGAACCTTTAGTAATGATGATCAAAATGGGGATGACCCAAGCCGTGTAGGTGATGCCGGGAACCCCTTATTAGATCATGAAAACTTATCTACTATGATTTCTAATTCTCCTGATAGTATGAAGATTGGAAGAGAATTAAATAGAGCTCAGGCTAGATCTTTGGTTGATAAAAAAGATAATGCTTTGGCAGCTGCTTTTGCTAAAATCTCCCAAATGTGTGATGGGTATCAATTACCAAAGATAGTTCAAGATGGGGCCAAAGAGGTTTATAAGTTGGTTTATGAAGAAAGACCATTAAGAGGTAAATCTCAAGAATCTATCATGGCAGCTTCTATTTTTATTGGATGCCGCAAGGCTAAAGTCCCTCGTTCTTTTAAAGAAATTTGGGCTTTAACAAATGTTCCTCGTAAGGAAATCGGGAAGGTATTCAAAATCATGGAAAAAATCATTAGAGAAAAGAATGCTTCTAACCCTAGTGCCTTCTCCTTGGTTGAAGATAATATCCAAACCACTCAAACTTCTGCTGAAGATTTGATTAGAAGATATTGTTCTCACTTGGGGTTACCTACCAGACTTACCAATGCTGCAGAATATATTGCTAGACGTTGTAACGAGCTAGGGGTTTTGGCTGGGAGATCTCCAACCACTATTGCTGCCACTGTAATCTACATGGCCAATGTTGTATTTGGAAACGACTTACAACCTTCTAAAATCGCCGACAAAACCGGTGTTTCCGAAGGGACCATCAAAACCTCCTACAGAGTAATGTGCGAGCAAAAGAAGGAATTAATAGATCCTTCTTGGATAGATCATTCAGCTAGTATCAATGGTAATTGATAGAACATTAAAATACTGTGAAAAGAATGGAAACCAGAAAAATGAAAAAATAACAACCGGAACTGTGAAAAGACAAAAAAAAGACCAAAAAAAAAGCAAAAAAACATCGGGCTAGTATTTAATCAGATTACTATGTAATTATGTAATTAATCTAATAAAAAGGGAAAAAAATTGAACTACTCTATCTCTTAGTTAGAATTGTAGGTTTTGCAACCGATAAGATTTCACGAGCGTCGCGAGAAATGAAAAAAGCACTGTTAAAGCTTGCTAAAGGCAGATAAGAACGACACAAACAGATCCATGCTGATACTATTGCTGCCAGTGACCAGCATTAGATGCTCTAGAGGGGCATCCAAACTTGTTACACGAACTTGTTTGAGATTCCAAAGTACATTGGACAAGAAACTGTTGGTATTAACAGACCAGTTTGCCAGTTTGCAACAACAATACT
Source organism: Yamadazyma atlantica (assembly GCA_030561325.1). Taxonomy (NCBI): domain Eukaryota; kingdom Fungi; phylum Ascomycota; class Pichiomycetes; order Serinales; family Debaryomycetaceae; genus Yamadazyma; species Yamadazyma atlantica. The sequence goes on from JAKTXA010000009.1 coordinate 114,487, forward strand.
CCCCCACAAAACACCCAATAGTATTATGTCATGGGTTTTCTGGATTTGACAGTTTGGTGTTGTTTTCAAGACCCAAGTTTCTAAGGCTGTACCGAGCAAAAAAGGCCATCAAGCGGGGGATGTTGAAAATCGATTATTGGGCTGGGATTGAAGATACTCTCTCAAACATTGGCTGTGAGGTTTATGTGGGGAAAGTGCCGCCATTCGGGGCTATAAGCGAAAGAGCCAAAAGCTTGAATGAATTTTTGGATCATAACTTTCACCAGGTTAGAAAAGATGACACCAATTCACACGTAGAGCCCATAAAGGTTAATATAATTGCCCATTCAATGGGAGGATTAGACTCACGATACTTGATTTCCAAATTACACAATAGCAATTATAAGGTTGTGTCTTTGACGACCATCTCCACACCCCACCATGGTTCAGAGGTAGCAGACTTTATAATGGATACTGTTAATCCTAAATTGATATTTTCTCAAGCGATTCCTCAATTGACCACAGACTATTTGAAGGAATTCAATGAGGAAGTTCCAGACAAAGAAGACGTGGCATACTTTTCATATGGGGCCCGGTTCACCCCAAGGTGGTTTAATGCTTTCAGAACTCCGTGGAATATCATGCGGCATAGAATAGACAGAGATAACAATCGAAATAAAGAGTACAAGTCATTGGATAACGACGGATTGGTTAGTGTAGAGAGTGCCAAATGGGGCAAGTATTTGGGAACTTTAGACCAGGTTGACCATTTGGATTTGATCAATTGGACCAATAGGCTTCGAACATTCATAGATTTATACCTTTTCAACCATAAACCCACGTTCAACGCATTAGCATTTTATTCACACATTGTCAATAGCTTATCGAAAAGAGGGTTTTAAGTATACATTAATCATTTACAAAATTAGACTCCACTATTCATGGTAATAACCTTAACGTATGAGAACTCTTCTATACCCCATTTACCATTAAATCTTCCATATCCACTCTTTTTCACTCCTCCATGAGGAGCAGTAGCTTCATCGTATAACGTAGGAGCATTAATATGAACACCACCTGATTCAATGGATCTAGCTAACTTGACTGCTGCCATTACATCTTTAGACCAAATTGAGGTTTTTAAACCATATTGGTTCGAATTTATAAGGTCTATTACCCCAGAAACATCGCTGAAAGTCTCTACACTAACAACAGGACCAAAGATTTCTTGTGAATCAATACGCATATCCTTTTTGATATTTCCTAATACCAAAGGACCAATAGGATTGTTTTGTGAACTCAGTTCAGGGTTTTCCCCATAGATTATCTCTGCTTCGTCCCTAAGAGCATCTTGTACCAAACCCCGGACCAGATTAGCCAAGGGTGAAATTCTATGGGGAATGGCAGCATCAGACTCATCAATAACATTAGGTCCTATCTCTGACACCAACTGTTTGAATTCTTCATAGCGACTTTCATGAACATATATCTTATCCGTAGACATACAAATCTGGCCGTTATGACCCCAAGATGCAAATAAACTAGCCCCTACTGCCGACGGAAGATCACAATCCTGGTTTATTATGGTACAATTCTTACCCCCCAATTCCAATAAACAAGGTTTAAGATGAGCAGCTGCTTGCTGGGCAATTTTCGAACCCGTGGCGGAAGAGCCAGTAAAAGCGATTTTTCTTACACTGCTATTACTAATAAACCGGTTTACGTACTCCACATTATCCTTCTGGTGAACATGAATCAACTGTAACGCCAATTCTGGAACTCCACCTTCATGGAAAGCTTTGACCAACAAATACGCTACTTTAGGAGAGAGCTCAGTTGACTTTGCAATTACCGAACATCCTGCTGCCAATGGGGCAATTATTGACCTACCAATCAAGATTCCTGGAGCGTTCCAAGGAGCTATCGATAGAACCGGGCCAATTGGGTCTCGTACCGTAATGGCCATATCGGCAGTCTCTGTTTTAATGACTTCTCCCTCACTATTAGTTATTTGGCTAATATACTCTTCTACTTGACCTACCATTTGGTCCATATTAAACCCCTGGAACCAACCTGGAAGTCCTTCATCCTTGAAACACTGTTCGAATTCGGGCCGCTTTGCTTTCAAACACTCTAAACTTTTGAGGAGAATCGTCTTTCTTTCGGAGTATTTCATTCCGGACCACTGCTTGAACCCTTTGAGAGCATCATTACACACCAGGTCAACGTCATTGACATTTTCTAGAGCACTCACGAGGTAAAGCACTTCAGGGGTCGGGGAACAAGATGGCACTTCATACTTCGACTCAGTAACCACCTCCTGGCCTCCTATAAGAAGAGGAATTTGCATTTGTGAATAGAGTTTAGACTGAGAATTTTCAGCGAGATGGTGTTACGATAAGGTTTGAAGCAGGATACAATATGTACATTTTGACCTATAACAGAACATAAGCTATAGCTCATACTTAAGCTTAGATAACGCTAGATAACGCTAGATAACGCTAGATAACGCTAGATAACGCTAGATAACGCTAGATAACGCTAGATAGGGCAGATAAGGAAGATAAGGCAGAAGCAGATAATGGCACAACAGTTAAGCCTCCTTATAGGTCATGTGACCTCATATGCCTAAATAAGATTAAGGGCTGAGAACTCTTCAGAACATACCCCACAATAATCCTTTAAGGTATTTATTCCTTCAACTATTGAAGGGTCATTTTCAGTTATGTTCTGGCTTTGTAGCATTCCCTTTATATCAGCAGATTGCACCAAAGCACACCTTCTTAATTCACTGATTAACCAATTCCGGTACTCTCCTTTTGCAACCTCTGACTCCATTTGATTCAAGATATTGAATTCAATTAATAGTTTATGACGTTTAACCCCAATTTCTTGAAACATCTTCTTAAGGTTTACTGCTGCTTCTCTGGTGCTATAATCAAAATACTCTTCTTCCCAATTGATGGGAGATTCGAAATTCCGAACAAAGGATTTTTTGTTGAATGATTCAAGGGCTTGGGAGTCACTTCTGTTACTGACATTGATTCCATCCACACTGAATTCACTGATTTCATGTAAATCTTTAAGATAAACTGCTCGTTGAAGCATTACTGGTTCACTATGGAACATTTTATCTGCCATTTTCCCTGCTTGTCGAACCGTCCAATAGGCCAGAGTGGTTCTGGAAGTCAAAAGGAAATTAAATCCAATTGAAATGGTAAGAATAAACAACAATAACCGTTGGGCCGTAATTTCCTTTAAATAGGACAAGATTTGTTTCCAAAATTCCACCAATTTCCCACCAATAATCCTTAGACCCGATAAAAATGGCACTTCAATATTCTCATGGAATACCAGCCGAGTCCCAAATATACAAATAGGAGCTTGGGGTGGATTAAGTTCAGGTTGTTCTGTAACTGACAACTTCCCATACAAATAAACAGCTTTGGCCACAGGTCCTTTGCTTCCAAGCTGCTTACAAGCTTCTATCAATGCCGAGTGACACTGATGCATTTCATTTTTCTGGAGTCTTCTGGCAAGATATCGGATTATGGCATTGAGTGGTTTAAGCTTCTCGAACTCTATGGTGGAATAAGATATTAATTTACTGACATCGGCATTGTCTGCTTGGATAATAAACCTGACACAATGGGAAAACTGGGACCCAAAGAAGGAAAAGAGTTTCCGAGTGTAAATGATGTTATAATATTGACCATCAACCATACTGTCAATAATAAATTCCACTAAGAAATTGTCCCGATGAAACCCGGGCTTTTTAATGGCGGTAACAAACAGTCGGGCCAACCTGCCATCAGGAAGCTTACTCCAAGGCTTGATCACATGATCCACGGTTCTTTCGCTATCTAGATCCGGTATAACAATGGAATTATCTCCAAGCAATATATGGAAAAGAGCCTTTGCTGGGACTTGGAATCTTGTGCCTAGACTTAAAGTATTGGGGGCCCTATAATCTAGCCTACAATTATTCACCTTATTATCTTTGGTAGTAACCATTGAAGGGATAGAAGGAACGGCCTCCTGTCGAGGGGACTCAGTCTCATAAGACAGATTTCTAATTCGTTCCAATTCTTGAATAACTTCTTCCAAGGGTTTTGATTTTTCCTCTGCTCTATTATTAATAAGGAATTGCAATTGTTTTTGGCACGTCACCCCATCTTCGACATATACTCTCACACTTATGCTATCATTTGGGAAATAAATGGTTAATAAATCATGATCCTCTTGAGAAACACATTCAGAATGAACTACTCTGCGAACAGAAGATTTGAATAAAGATCTGAATCCAAGGGCCTGATTACAAATCAAAATGTTTTTGTTGGTGACAAATATTCTGGAGCATAATTCTTGTTTCTTATTGGCAGCCCATAAACAAGAGAACGTCATTAAGCAAAGTTCCCCCACTTCAATTTCACTTTCAAATAATGCTCTCATTTCAATATCAAGGGAAACCAAGTAGGGAGGATACCCTTGAGGATAATTATCTCTGACGAAAAGCCTTTCAGAATCGAATACTTGCGTACTATCATCAGATTGGTCGGTGGACAAATTATCAGAAAGGGCTTTTTGGATATAATAAATCCCCCAATTAACACTTCCCCAAGTATTAGCCGTCAACGCAGTTGGAAGAGAAGTAGAAGCGGCAATGGAGTAAGATATAATGGCAGACTTGGTATTACTCGTCATCAACGGAGGCTTTATCAGGGGGATTTGGTGATAAAGATATTTCTGGAAATAGTTTTCTTCCAGCTTGATTCTCGAAGACAAATTACTGGAGGTAACTATTTGACCATTTTCGTCTCTTATTTTTGTGTTTGTAAGTTGCTTATCAACCAAAGTATCGGTAGTAGAAGCAAACTCTGTAATAAGAGGAGGATATCTCGAGTTAGCTATAGTGAATACCTGAGATCCAGAGTCTTCATTTAAGATCCTAGCTTTCTCATTATCAAAAACCTTTAACCAAGACTTCAATTCAAGTAAAGTCTCAGCTTGAAGGGTAACCGTCATATCGGCTGTTTTGACTTCGAAACAGAATCTTCTTTCCTCTTGAGCAGCATATCTGGTATTAATTAGAAATAACCCGATTTTATCAGTTTCTTGAACAAAGGTTTTGGAAGGACTCAATATAAGCATCCCGAAAACCCCTCCTTTAACAAACACCCACCGTTTTACCCAAATCGGTTTAGTCAGAGTACTGATCCAAGTTTTCATTAATAAATACCCATGTTTTTCACAAGAAGATTCACTAATTTCTTGTAAAGAATGGCCATTGATTAAAGAGGCGTCATAGTCATGATACTCTCTAGAAGGTTGGAACAAATCAATTGAACTCTCTTCCACTTGATCTCTAGCCTGTTTAACATCATCTTTGAATCTGCTCATGGCTGATTCAAACGCTATAGCCCAAGCACCAGTCCGTTTAATCCGTCTGGTTTCCTTTTGGAACCCGGCCAAAAAGCCATTGTCACCACCGATTCTAAGTTTCTCCGACCACAACGCTATTCCAATTCTAATAAATTGAGAATCAACACTAGCAGAAGTCTCGTTTAACACCACCACCAAATCAAGTGCTGCTCTGAGATACGCCTTTTTGACGATAAATAACTGATAGGCGTCTTCCACCGCCATCTGGGGGTGTTTTGTCTTGGGACTAGACATGAAAATATGAAGATACTTATCAAATTTCTCTTGGGTAGAATCAAATTGCCTTTTGAAAGTTCGATAAGTTGTAAGTAAGGAATTGATTTTTTCCGATAACTCCAAGATAGGAGCGGTATTAACAGTCAAGAACGCCACACATAACTTATATAGCTGGGCGTTACATGAAGATACATCTTTTAAAAACGGCACTGTAATCTCTTGGTCTAAAATCCCATCCTCTGCGAAACTTGGTAGAAGATGCTCAGTAAAGGAGTTTACAAAAACCCGTAAATCTTGAACTCTCTTGGGGAACTTAACCAAGGACGCCGCCAAAGCATTTGCCCAATGGGAAATGTTATTCAATTGGCCATCTAAGTGGTTAACCGAGGCTCTGAAACTGGGAGAGTCTAAAGCTGCTTCTTTGAAATTCACCGAAATCAACCGGAAACTCCGATTGGCCACCGAGTTAGGATTCGCCAGCGAGTTAGTCTTATCCATTGAACTTGTCAATTTGTTGTAATATGTTTAAAAGAGCACAACTCCAGTATAATTCCAGCAACAATAGAATATATAACGTTAGCGAAGAATGGCTTACGGCTTCCCCATAAACCGAATGCGAAAAGTTCCGGCAAACCCAGACGGGTCTAAGACGGCCAGTGCTGAGAGACATTCGTAGAAGGATCTGGAGAATGTTAGCACTAGGGACTAGGAATGAGGACTGTGTTATATTACCTACTACTAGTAATTACTAGTACAGGGATATGGTCTTACCAGGGTAAGCTCCCCTATAGGGTATGTCATTTCTATGCTTCTTTTGACACAAGGTGCATGAAAAGCGACACTCTGGCGTGCCCTCTCCAAGCGCGTCAAATATAAACAAAACGCATCAAATCAAGCAAATAATTCCATCAAACTACACAAATATGAAGGTTGATGAGTTGATTATTGATGGGTTCAAGAGTTACGCCACCCGTACGGTGATTTCCGGCTGGGACTCGCTGTTCAACGCCATCACCGGGTTGAATGGGTCGGGGAAATCCAATATCTTAGACGCCATTTGTTTTGTATTGGGGATTGCATCAATGGCTACCGTTAGAGCTTCAAACTTACAAGATTTGATCTATAAAAGAGGTCAGGCTGGTGTGACCAAAGCCAGTGTTACTATTGTGTTTGATAATAGTGACATCGCCAAGTCTCCCATTGGATTTGAAACTTGTAATAAGATAAGTGTTACCAGACAAATCATCTTGGGAGGAACTTCCAAGTATTTAGTCAACGGTCACAAAGCTCAACAACAAACTGTGTTGAACTTATTTCAATCTGTCCAATTAAACATTAATAATCCCAATTTTTTGATTATGCAAGGAAGAATCACCAAGGTGTTGAATATGAAACCCACAGAAATCTTATCATTGATTGAAGAAGCAGCAGGAACCAGAACGTTTGAAGATAGAAAAGATAAGGCCCAGAGAACCATGAACAAAAAGGAAGCCAAGCTCATTGAAATACGAAACTTATTGCAAGAAGAAATCGAACCCAAGTTGGAAAAGCTTCGGTCTCAAAAGAGAACGTTTTTAGAGTACCAACAAACCCAATCTGATCTTGAGAATTTGTCTAGGGTTTTGGCGGCCTATAGCTACGTGCAATACTCCAGCAGGTTTGAACAACACCTGAATTTGTTAAACGAGAAGGAGTCGGCCATGGCTGACTTGAATGCTGAAGTTGACAGAGTGAATATTGAAATTGAAAATTTGAATCGAGATTTGGCTCAAGTTAAAGAACAACGTGAGAAGGAAATGCAAAAAGACGGGAAGATCAAAGAACTTGAAGCGGAAGAGACCCAACACGCCGAGGAAATTACCCGTTTAAATACTTCTAAAGATATAACTGAAGAGAACTTGAAGGAAGAACGTAAGAAATTGAAGAAACTAGAATCTCAAATCACTAATCTTAAAGAATCGATTGATAATAATTCGGATATTTATAGTAACCATGAAAAGAGTTATAAAGATTCAAAGCAAAAATCGGCTGAGCTTAAAGATGAATTCAGTAAGAAAGAAGAATTGTTATCGAGTTTATCTACCGGTATTTCTACTAAAGGTGGAGCCTCTGGTGGGTATATGGCTCAGTTGCAAGAAGTGAAAGAGAAATTAAATGAATCTTCCACGTATGTCAAGCAATCACAATTGAAAATAAACCACTTAAACCAACAATTGAAAGAAGATGAATTCAAGTTGCAAGAAGCTAAACAAGAGTATAGTGTATTACAGAAAGATATTGAAGCTTTCAGAACCAAAATTGAAGCAAAAGAGAAAGAACTCTTTCAGTTTGGGTACGATTCAGACCGGGTCAAGGCATTAAAAACCGAAGAAGCATCTTTACATAACCAATTAAACAAATCTTCTACTCAATTGGATTACCTTCGAAGAGATGTTGGGAATGTTGAGTTCAACTATTCAAAACCTTATGCCAATTTTGATCCTTCTGTGGTTAAAGGTACAGCCGTCCAATTATTTACCTTACAAGAAACCCAAAATGACAAGGCTATGGCATTACAAGTTTGTGCTGGAGGAAGATTATACAATGTGATTGTAGAAAACTCAGATGTAGCGTCTCAATTGTTAGAAAAGGGGCAATTAAGAAAAAGAGTTACCATAATTCCATTGGATAAAATCAATGCCAGACCTGTAAATAGTCAGACCGTGGATTATGCTAAGAAGTTATGTCCCAACAAAGTAGAGATTGCCATAAACTTGGTGGAGTTTAATGAAGATCTAGAAAAAGCCATGCAATATATCTTTGGGAGTACATTCATTTGCGACAATCCTGATGTGGCCAAAACCATCACCTTTGATCCTAAAATCAGAGCTAGATCAATTACCTTGGAAGGTGATACCTATGATCCAGAAGGAAATCTTTCTGGTGGTTCAAGAAAGAATACTTCATCTCTTTTGATAACCATGCAAAAATATAACAAGTTGCAAGAGAATATCAAAAAATTAACTGATCAGTTATATGCTGTTCAAGAAGAGTTACATAGGTTCGAAAAGATCGGGGAAAAGACCAAGGTGTTACAAAAGGAACTTGATTTGAACAAACAACAATTAATCATCTTGGAAAGGAAGTTGGACAACAACCAAGCCACGATAATCGTCAGAGAGTATGAGAGAAAACAGACCGAAGTTGAGAATTTGAACAAACAAATTGGAGATGAAAAAGTCAAATCTGACGAATACAGCAAAGAAGTTAAGAAGATCGAAACGGATATGAAAGAATTCAACAGCGACAAGGGAACTAAATTGAAACAGCTTGAGAAGGAAGTCTCGAAGTTAAGAGATCAAGTGATTGAGAAGGAAGAAGAAATCCAATCCAAAGAAGATGAATTCCAAACTATAACTGTAGAAACCGAGCAGAGAAAGTCAGAGCTAGAAACCTTAAACGAGAATGTGGTGACAAGCAAAAACACCATTCTGGAATATGAACAAAGTGGTACAAGCTTAAGCCAAAAGATTGAATTATTGGCGGAGAAATCCGAAGAAATCAGAATCCAATTGGAAGAGGAAAAAGCCAATTTGTTAGGATTAAACGAAGAGATGAATGAATTGACATCGATCTTGCAAGCCAAGAATGAAACCTTGAATAGTTCCAAGTTATCGATTCAAAAATTAAACCACGAATTAGAAAAGTCTGGTTCTATCACCAAAAACCTTAAAGATCAACTAGATGGGTTAATTGAAAATTATGATTGGGTTACTGATACTACGGTGGTAAATAGTATAATTCAAGAATACCCCCATTTCGATGTGGACAAAGGATCAGAACAAATGGCGGTGTTGGAAGAAAAATTCCAAGATATGAAACGGAAAGTTAATACCAATATCATGAGTATGATTGATAATGTTGAAAAGAAGGAGACATCCTTGAGACAAATGATGAAAACCATTGAAAAAGATAAATCCAAGATCATTAACACCATTGAGAAATTAAATGGGTATAAACGGGATACTTTGAATTCTACTTATACCAAAGTTTCGTTTGATTTTGGGAATATTTTTGCTGACTTATTGCCAGGATCCTTTGCCAAATTAGTGCCTGTGAACATGGAAGATGTTACCAAAGGGCTTGAAGTCAAAGTGAAGTTGGGGCCAGTATGGAAAGAAAGTTTAATTGAATTATCGGGAGGACAACGGTCATTAATTGCCTTGTCATTGATTATGGCTCTTTTACAATTCAAGCCTGCTCCTATGTATATTCTTGATGAAGTGGATGCGGCGTTGGATTTATCTCATACCCAGAACATTGGTCATTTAATCAAGACCCGGTTTAAGGGGTCTCAATTCATTGTAGTGTCGTTGAAGGAAGGGATGTTCACCAATGCAAACAGGGTGTTTAGAACGAGATTTCAAGATGGGACTTCTGTTGTATCTGTTCTTTAGGGTACTGGACAGTACTGGAAAGTACTGTACTAGAGTACTAGAACTAGAGCACTAGAGCACTAGACCAGTAGTAGTAGAACAGCGAACACGAACAGGAGATACAGTGTATAGTAATGTATAATAGAATTTGCAGCCGCATCGCGAAAACTTTAAGGTTTCTCAAGCTAATATCAAGGTTAACACACGGGAATAGATGATACCAAGGGCTGTAAGGGCTAGGACGAGGACGCTAGGAGTCTGGTGCCGGACTGGTACCAGTCAGTTGTCGAGGGCCCAGTTTCCAAGGACCCAGTCGACTAGGGCGTCTTTCGAACGGGCTGATAACACTGGAGATAGTGCAAACACAAATGAAACCAATACCACGACAGAAACATTAAAACTCATCAAAGAATCCAAACGAAGAAACAAGTACATGGACTTGGAGAACCAGTCGCTTGACTTGAACCTCTCCAACGACAAGCTCGTCAAAGTTATCACCAATAACTCGCAGTATAGAATGCAGAGCCGGTTCAAGAAGATGTCAGATCGCTGGGTCGAGCAGTGTGGCCAGTTGGTAGACGGAATTCCAACATCGAAGTTGCTTCCTCAACACAGAAAGGACAAGCACAAGCTGCTGAAGGAGCTGTCCAAGGGGTCCAAGGGGTCCAAGGGGGTAGATTTGGTGAAGAAAGAGTTTGAATACTATTTCAATAACGCTAATATGTCTGCCAGTAAGGTAGCAGAGCCCATTTGCGTAGGGGATTTGGTGACAATTAGTGAAGGGGGAACCGAGTTTTATATGATTGCAAACTGTCCTGACGACATAGATTCTATGAATTACACTTATATAAACAGTAAGGGCCGAATACTTTTTGGGCCTAGTTTTGCGATAAAGTTTCGGATCCCAAAAGTTATACCAGAGCATTACGTGGGGGTAGTTAAAAGTATGGTTATGGTAGAGGAGAAGACATTGGATGTGGCGCCGATAGGAATAAGTGATAAGAGTAATAGTCGGTCGAAGGAGTCGATGCCTTTGGAGTTGAGACAATCCAGAGCCAATTTACCTAATGAGTCTAAGGCTACAGAAACTAGTGAAACTAGTGGAGAAAATGATGACGACTTTATTGCCTCTCAGGCCTCGTCCAGACTTCTTACCAACACAGATGTCAACACGTACGTAGTGCCAGAGGCCGCCCGAGCCGTCTACTCCAAACCCTTAACAAAACTCTCCATCCAAAGTAACGACAACTATAAAAACCTTTCGATCAAGTTAGAATTGTTACACCGAATCCTCCAGTTTGAAGAAACTGGTGATGTTCACGGATGTTCCAGAAATATGTCGATATTTCAAATTCTTCATTTCGTGCAACAGATCAAAATTACCCCTGCTTTTGACCAATTAGACGTGGTGGCCTTGAAGGAACTCAGCAAAACAGTGAATAGAAGTTATGGGCTGCACTCTCGGTTGACTCGGTCCTCCAATTTGGGGAAACTTGTGACAGACACCAAAAACAGCCCCAGAGGAATCGATGCCATCGAGAGTCTGACCTACAACTTGCCCCTCTACTTTGCGGTGCTACTTATTCTCCGGAAACAAGCGAGATTGTGGAAGATCAATGAACAGAACCTGGTAAATCCTGTCACCAGTGTGGTGGTATTGCCCATTGGCAGCAAGGGAAGACGGGACCAGTTGATACAACATGTGAAGAAACACCATGGGTCTTTAGTGGAGTATATTGTTGCACGGATCACCGACAGTAATTGTGACCTAGTACCTCCCAAGTACTATGACGAGTGTATTGATTTATTCAAAGACTTTATTATTGATAATCTCCGTAACGACTTCGAGGCAGAGACTTTAGTTACCACTTTGATCCGGAAAATCGATAGCCAGTTGCAATTATCTGATAAATACTATTCTTATGAGTATGGGAAGTCCAAGTGTTACGATATCTTACAGTTGTTGCAGGTGTTTGAGGGGGAATATGAAAACCCTGTGATGTGGGCGTCTGGATTGGAGCTAGGCACGCCAAAGACGGGGTTGAATGATGAGTATTATAGCTTTTTGGAGACAAATGGGATGAAACAGGGGCCAGAACAAGATCAAGGACCAGAAGAATCGGGAGAAGGAGAAAGAGATCCAGAAGATATGAGAAAACACTTTGGTTCAGAAGAGTTCACCACATTTGAGCAAACAGAAATCGACGACTTGTACAAACAAGATCCTATGGAAGAGCTCAGACAAGAGTATACGGACCCAATTTTTTGTATTGATTCCGAAAGCGCCCATGAAATCGACGATGGGATTGCAATCAGGTCAGACGACACCAAACACACTGTGACCATTCACATTGCCAACCCTTCGTCATATATCAAACCTCGGTCTTCTTTGAGTCAAATAGCCTTGAACAAAGGAGTAACCACATACTTACCTGAAGGGCCCATCAAAATGTTGCCTGAGTTCATGAGTGAATTGTCAGGGTTAGGGGTCAACCGGCCAAAGGAAGACCCGATCAAAACCTTTGCCATAGAGTTTTCGGTGGAAAAGGATTTTGGGAAGAAGGACTTGGGGGATTTGTTGAAGGAGATTGAGTCTAGTGCTCAGATAAAGTTCTATAATACGTACAATTATCCTACGGGGTACACTTATGGGAAGGTGGATAGAGTTTTGGGGGACCAGGATGAGGGGGACGAGTATAGTGAACAGTTGAAGACGATCTACTCTCTCAGTAAGAAACTCAAACAAATCCGGCTTGACATAGGAAACGGCCACGACTTTGAATTTGGCAATAGCAGTATCAATGTGGAATACAAGTCAGGGAACCAACCAGGGACTGGTCACCAGTTTACTATCAAAGACGGGTCCTATGAACTAATCATGGACAAACTCAAAATCTCAATGACCAGCAGTTCTGGCACCAGTATGTCGCAAGTATTGGTGAGTGAAATGATGATAATTGGCAACTATTTGACCAGTATGATCAGTAATAGGAACGACATTCCTATAATCTACCGAAACCAGATCATGGACCTTCCTGCTAATATTGTGAAACAGGTGCAACATATTCGGGAAACCCTGAAGCCAGGAGAAGAGTTCAAAGATATGGTGAAAATCTTGAGAGTCATGAACAGTGCTAGGATTGATAGTAACAATAAAGGCCATGAATCGCTAGGGTTACAGAACTACTGTCAAATAACCTCTCCGTTAAGACGGTACACGGATTTAATCAACCAATGGCAGCTCCAGAACTATTATCTCCAGCAAAACTCTAAACCGGTGTCAGAAGAATCCACTTTTGATTTGGGCAACATCATCAACCATTTACAAGCCAAAGACCTTATCAATAAGCAGTTTTCCCGGTTTTCGAACCGATTCTGGCAAGGGATTTTGATCCGAGAATACTTCAAACTAAGGGAACTGTTACCAAAAGACCAGCTTATGCCTTTTAAAATGTTTATCAACCATGCTCTCAGTAAAGACAAGTATTCTGTGAAGATTGATAAGCTAAGCGAGTTTAAAAGTTACATAGAAACCACGGATGGGGGCTTTGAGCCGGAGGAGATTGTGAGTGCTAGGGACATTGAATTGCAAAAGATTGATTTTATTGAAAATGAGTTGAGTTTTCGGTACAAAGGGAAGACGAAGGAGGAGTAGAGACGAGCGACTAGGACTAGTGGAGATTGACTAGACCTTGTACTGACTAGACCTTGTACTTGAGTACTTGAGTAGAGATCGAAGTAAAAATAGAATGTAAATAGAATGTAAATAGAGCAAATAGAGCAAAGACATGCAACCTATTCGGATCAAACTTTCACTATTATAGCATTAAAGTTTGGTTGTGTTATCAATGAAACAGGCTTTTGGTGCAGAGTACATAGAGCGGACATAGAGCAGTGCCAGTGACAGCGTAATACAGTGTACAGCTAAAGCTGTACAGCGTTATTCCATTTCACTATGACTCGCAGCTCGTGCATTAAATGTGTCTAACCAAACGAAAACATCAAGAAAACGTTGAGATCTCGATGAGCAAATTTCACCATAGTAAAGCACTTCGGAATTATCAGGTCGTGAAACGCCAATTTCACGTAAACGAGAGTAACCAGATGAAATTATGAGAGATTATGTAGAGTTAAGCAGGGGAGGTAAAGCTACGGGAGATGAAATAAACGAAGAGAAATGAAGGAAGAAGAGAATGAAGAGAGAAGAGAATGAAAATGACAAATGAAGAGACAAATAAGAGACAAATGGAGACAAATGAAAAGACAAAACACATACAAAGACACATACAAAGAAGATAATAGAAATACAATATTGACGGCACAAAGACAACCCAACGCCAGTGATGAAGCCCAAACAATGCCGCTCTATAGTTCCAAAAATCGGCAAGGCACAATTAAGACATCCATAGATAGGAGAGAATTAACAATCAAATAATTACTAAGGTACAAAAGATTGTTTACTTGATTAAAATTATAAACAATGAAAATCCTAAGGGTGCCGTTATATAACCTATTATTAGGAACTCCTGCTCGGATGAAATTGCTTCTATTATCAAATCTATTAGGCAATTGGGCTCCCGTTTCTGGACACTCGCGTTTGGGAGGAAGGAGAAGAAAAACAATATTGGTGATGTAACCAATTGAGGTACGACGGGTAATCTAAGCCTGCTAGCTTGGAAAGATGACCTTTGGACTTGGAAGTTGGAACCATTGGCAATTGACTTGTTTGAAACATGTTTCGACAATTCCTCTACAATTATCAAACACCAAAAGGCAGACCCCAAAAGCAGGCACGGTCAATTCGTGTTTAGAATGTCCGTCAGATTCATTTGATAGTATGCACGACTCACAGGAGCCGTTGCAGATTTCATGCGGGTGACGCAAAATTGGTTGCCCCTCGGGTTGCGAATCACGATTTGGCCTTCGATGAGCCTCATTGGCGGAGCTACTATCCTCGAACAATTTGTATCTCCGTCGTTATAATATGGAGCGGGAGAGCACTGATGGTTGTATCCCTTGCCCATTCAAGCCTCTTTATTAATCCTAACCTCTTACTAATTCTAACCCTCTATTGATATTTCGGATACTAGAGACGCCTGCTCCGAAATCTGCTCTTATTTTGCGAGCGGCACATGGTTCGAGTCACGCACACGACCCAGATCTATCAACCAGCATTCTGTTTAATAAGGTGATCCCTTCGTCTTATCTGAACGTGTTTAGCCCCTTAATCTAAAGTAGACAGGTGGGTGTCTGGATACGTCGTAAAGACTGTAAAAGACCCCAAACTGATTGAAATGTAAATATGTCCCTCTGCCTCTATACCTTTAACAATCAGCCTCAAGTCACACAATATGCAATAATAGGAGTTACAATCAAGGTCGTAATTCTTAGTAACAAGTGGTTATTCGAGTTCTGAACCCGAAATTCCATCTATTGTTACAAACCATAGAGAAAGCAAAAGAACAGAAGAAAATTCGTACCAGTAGCGCAAGATTACAGAAAGCAAGGGTGGTAGGAGTTACCTAGCTAGTACTGAGTGGGTCTAAATATGGATTTAAGCATGGTAGTGTACTACGTAGTACACCAAACGCCAAAACCCTTATTTGGCATTCTCAGTTGAGTCAAAGGGCCAGCAATCATGATTTCAAGGATCTGATGAGACTAAATTCATTAAACTTTGATCCAAAGAACCTAGTCCCTTAATGGAAGAAGTTATCTCTTCGGAAGGGTTATCAGGTCGAAAGGATATCAGGTTGGGGGTTAAGCCATTTCAGGTCCGGTTACAAAATGCCCTTCAATTATTCTCTAACCATGAATTCCATTCAATATTTATCTTATCGTCTTAAAGGAACTAATGAGCTGGGAGTAAAATGCGTGAGGTGCATGATGCATAGTCCGCACGCCAATAGGACGTCCTAATTGGGCCGATCTTACAGGGATATTGGCCTAAACAATGGCAAATCTCATACAATAGCCCTGCACATAGACCTTGTTGCTATAGGAGTGGCAAAAGAAATTTTACGCATTCATGCAGACATGCATTGTTACCCTATGGCACCAAACTGTCCCCCCAATTTTGCAATCTACTATAAAGCCAGACAGATTTCAGCCTTTTATTTTTAAATTTTAGTTCTGAAGACCTGAGTTTTAATTCATTCATCCGCTTATATATCGAAATGAAATTCACTTCTGCCCTCGCTAGTGCTTTCTTAGTCGCTGCCACTGCTGCTGCTGACGTTGCTTGTTTAGTTAACGGTGAATCCGTTGCTGTTGTTGACTCTGAATCTGGTGTTTGTCCATTCACCATTCCAGAAGAATACCCAGTCAACTTTGAATTCACTTCTTTAGAAGACTATGACGTCACCTTCTACTATGCTGAACCAGAAAACACCAAATACTTCACCGACATTGTTAACGCCGGTAGAGTTATTGAAATCCCTGCTTCTATCTTATTAGGTGCTCCACCAGTCCCAGTGTTCCAAGTTCACTTAGAAGAATCCCCAGCTGCTAACTCTACTACTGCTATCAGAAGAAGATTATTGAAATCCGGTCAAATTGCTCCAAGAGATGAACAAGACCAATTCTTAGCCATGGCTGAAGCTACTGAAGGTACTGCTTTACCAAACGGTTTAGAATTCTCTGTTGAACCAGTTTCTTCTTCTTCTGCTGCTGCTTCTGGTGAAATGACTTCTTCTGAAGGTATGGTTACTGAAACTAACGTTGAAACCACCATTGTTACCATCACTTCTTGTTCTGATGACAAATGTGCTGCCACTACCGTTCCAGCTACTGCTTCTGCTGTTACCACCACTGTCGAAGGTGAAGAAACCATTACCACCACCTGGTGCCCAATGACCACTGTTGTCACTATCACTTCTTGTGCTGACGACAAATGTCACGAAACCACCGTTCCAGCTACTCCATCTTTGACCACTGAAACCAAAGAAGGTGAAGTTACTTCTTACTACACTTACTGTCCTTTGACTGAAGAAGACTCTACTGTCACTAATGTTGAAACTTCTGTTGTTACCATCACTTCTTGTGCTGATGACAAATGTCACGAATCTACTGTTCCAGCTACCATGGGTGAAACTTCTTCTACCATGGAAGGTGGTGAAGTTACCACTTACACTACCTGGTGTCCAGTTACTTCTACTGTTGCTGCTGAATCTACTCCAGCCACCGAAGCTGCTGAAACCACCCCAGCTCCAGCCCCAACTACTGCTGCTCCTTCCACTGTTGCCGGTGAATCTACCACCATGGCCACCTCTGCTGCTTCCATGCCTTCTGGTGAATCTCCTATCAGTACCTGGGAAGGTGCTGGTAACAAGGTCGGTTCTTCTTTGATTGCCGTTGCCTTGGTTCCATTAGCTGGATTATTATTCTAAGTTTGATTGACTAATAGATCGTCATTCTTAAATAACCATTACTCCATTCCCATTTCGTTTTCGACCATATTTCGTATAGGTTTATTCTTTCGTTTTCCATCCGGCTTGACGTCCGTCAGTCTTTTTCACATAATCTTTTTTTCGAAATGAATCTGTATATATCAACTCCATTGTGTATCCATATTACCAGGAAAAAAGTTTACTATTTTCGTTCGGGATCTGATGATACCCTTTTACGTTTTCTTAATGACTAATTGTATAGTATTTCGTTAATATATTTTTGTATATTCATATGGTAGCCGCTGGGGTAGAATTGAGTCTGGGGCTAGTCTGGACCTAGCCTGGACCCACGGCGCTGATCAACTGGGGCGAGCTGGGAAGATGGTTGCAAAAAAAAAAGCAATTGGTCGTGCGCGATCGGCTGCGGGCGCTGG
Source organism: Yamadazyma atlantica (assembly GCA_030561325.1). NCBI lineage: Eukaryota > Fungi > Ascomycota > Pichiomycetes > Serinales > Debaryomycetaceae > Yamadazyma > Yamadazyma atlantica. The sequence goes on from JAKTXA010000009.1 coordinate 132,361, forward strand.
GCTGCATGGACACGAATTGAGGGAAACTATAAGAGCGATTGACACGGAATTAGAGGAATTAGTAAAGCATAATAGAGTTAGTCTGAGACGTGTTGGATTATAGAGGTAGACGTGTTGATAGACTGTGGTAGACTGGTGTGTAGACTTGTGATGTAAGTCAAAGTAGACTTGAGGGTAGAGTAACAGGTAGAGCAGCCAGTGTAGATTTAGTAAGGAGTAGAGTAAGAGCAGTGTAGACGACGCAGAATAAGATGCACCATGCACCAGACAACGCACCATGCACCAGGCAGCTGCATCATGTACCAGACAATCAGCATTCAAGGGAATGCAGCTGTTGGCGATTGGAATAGACATTTATTGTCCCCCCTCGTCTAAGATCACATGTCAAGTATTGTCCAAATGCCACAGACAATAATGCCACGAAGTAGTCAACTTTGCAAACAGCCAAACAGCAACAGCCAAACAAACAGAGGTCAAGACAACAGAGTCGAGACAAAGTCAAGAATCCAAGAAGCTCAGACACTGACATCAACATTGCAGAAACACGAGAGACATTGCTGGGCTCCCACGCGTGTCACCTTCCCCAGCCCTGGTCTTGTCAAAGTCTTAGGCTTTGATACTTTTAAGGTAAGTCACCTAGCCAATTCGGTTAAGGTTTTAGACGCGTATTTGACCGACAATCATACACGAGTGCAGGGTACATATGCGGGCGGGACACGACCTTTAGTGAACCGATTGGACTCCTTAGAGCCATGGAAATGGCCCCAGAACCATGGCCCTAGTCAATGGAGCAATAGAACTAGCCAAAGGACCTAGCCATTCACCTAGGCCCATTGATGGTCCAATACAGGTGACCTAATGTAAGGCCAAGTCCAATGCCAATTGTCCTATCCAATTGTTCATTGTCGCGCTATTTTGAATTGGCCTAATTGGGACCCAAATCGTGTAGCAACGTAAACAAAGCCCATTGTAATTCGTGTCGAGTTATAATACCGTCTGAGCCTTGGCCCCAACACGGCACTAACCCCAGGCCCATGGGGGTGCAATTACAACGGTAGTAAGGCCAGGCCCGTAACCCCTGATTGTCTTAGCCACTGGTTGCTCCTATTTGTTTTTATTTTATAATTTTCATATAAAACCACCATTTCCCCCATTTGTTTTTTAACCAAACGCTCTTTTGTTCCTCACCCAATACATTCCTTTCAAACTAAGATGAAGCTTACTACACTCGTTTCCACCGCCGTGGTGGCCGCTTCGGCTGCTGCCAAAGATGTGGTTTGTATGGTCAATGACTCGCCGGTTGCCACTGTTGATTTGGACACTGGAGTTTGTCCCTTTGAATTACCTGCTGACTCGCCAGTGGCCTTTGACTTTGAAAGTTCTGAAGATTACGACATTACTTTCTACTATGCCACCGTCCAAGGGTCCAAATACTTCACCGACATTGTCAACGAAGGCTTAACTATTGATATCCCTGCCAACTTGTTGTATGGCGAAGACGCTGCTCCTTACTTCCAAGTGTCTGACTCCAAATCTCCAGCTGCTAACTCTACCGCTGCTTTGAGAAGAAGATTAATGGGTAAAACCATGTATGCCAGAGACGAACAAAGCGATTTGGTCGACTCTTTGATGGAAATGGATGGTACTGAAGTTCCAGGCTCTTCTTTTGCTGTGGTTGATGTGGAAGATGTGTCTTCTGGCGCTGGTTCTATGACTGGTTCTATGACTGGTATTGAAACTGTCACTGAAGAATCTACTACTATTATGACTATTACTTCTTGTTCTGACAATATGTGTCATGAAACTACGGTTCCTGCTAAGGAAACTGTTACTACTGTCACTGTGGATGATGAAGTTACTTCTTACATTACTGTTTGCCCACTTTCTACTGAAACCGTTGAATCTACCACCGTGGTTACTATCACTTCTTGTGCTGATGATAAATGTCATGAAACTGTTGTCCCAGCTAAAGAAACCGTGGCTACTACTACTGTTCACGGGGAAGAAACTGTTTACACTACTGTTTGCCCATTAACTGAAGAACCTACCACCATGGCACCAGAAGCTTCTACTGCTGCTTCTTCTGAAGAATATGAATCTACTTCTACTCATTACGTCACTTCCTACATCACCGTCACTTCTTGTGGTCCAGAAGGTTGTGAAGAAAAACCAATGAAAGAAACTTTAACTACTGTTACTATCAATGGGGTTGAAACTGCTTACACTACTTTCTGTCCTGTTGAAGAAGAAACCACTACTTCTGAAGCTCCAGAACCAACTACTGAAGCTCCAGTTACTACTGCTGCTACTACTGAAGAATGTGAAGAATGTGAAGCTACTCAAGCTCCAGAAATCACTCCTGTCTCCAACTCCACCACTGTGGCTCCAGTGCCAATGACTTCTTCTTTGAATGTCACTTCTGTCACTCCAGGGGCTACCATTGTGTGTACTGGTCCAGACTGTGCCCCAGATTCCACTGTCACTGTTCAAGAAACCATAACTTACTCTGTTGCCCCAACTTCTGAAGCTGCTGTTTCTGTGGTTGAAGGGTCTGGTAACGTCAATGCTTTCACTTCCTTCATTGCTTTGGCCGTTGCTTCTTTGGCCTGGTTACTTTAAATCTAATGAGCATTTACCCGTTTCTGTTGTCTTAACTAGAAACCACTCATTAGACCTTACACGACACTGGATTGTTTTTTTTTCTTACTTTTTTTATCACCAACTTAGGTTGAATTGATAAATTCTGATACCGTTACTTGAAGAATATCAGTTAAGGGTCAAAAGTATAATAATACCCCAAACAAAAAGTATTGTGTATTATACTGTATTTTTCTACGACATTATATATGTTTATATATCATGATTTCATATCGGGAGTTTTTCATTCGTTGTTCTAGACAATTTATATTTTCTATTAGCAAATGTAGACCTGGATTTGGTGTAGACCTGGGATTTGGTGATATGACCTGGACCCTGAATGGTGGCCTGGTCAGATAAAGAGGCGATAGATCCAAGAAGATTTGGAGCACGTGAGGTTGAGGTTAAATCAACATACGGTAACCCAGATTACTCAATCAGATCAGGGAGTTGCTTGTATATAATGAGCCTTGTAAGGGTCTTGTAAAGGTTTAGGGAGCATTGCTTAGTAACAATACCAAGACTGGGGTCAGTATTGTCCCAAGGGCTTAGACCCTGGGTTGCTCTGCTGTATACAATCTTACTTGATACAATCTGGTTTGAAGTTATTTGTTTGGAGCTCCATGTTTGGAGTTACTGATAACAATCTCTGATCTATATTTGGAATGCTGGCTGGGGGCCGATTTAGATTATTTTTTTACAAGTTTGCGTCTAGTGCATATCCCTTGCAGAGTGGGGTCAGACAATCTGGCATGGGACACGACCGCGAGCATTGATGTTTAATTCAAAATGCGATCAAGCCAGAAATATCTAACCAGACACATACTAAACAGCTACTAAACACCATACTAAACACCACTAAACACTCTAGTAATGTCCGAATCGGTAGATTTGAGCCAGCTTTCCAATATCACCACCAAACCACACAGTTTCAAAAACCCAAATAAAATAAAAGCCGGAAATAAACGGTATAAACCTGCCCGACAATTGATCAGTGATGAAATCAAATATCTTCAAGCCAAAACTAATTTGAAGTTTGATACCCCCACATATACGTCGATAGGAGCACCGCCTAGCTTAAAACCCACGAAGAATTATTGTGACATCACGGGATTGGACGGGAAGTATAAAAGTCCGTCCAACAATTTGCGGTTCCATAACGTGGAAATTTATCAGGAGGTTATTAGACACATGCCGCCTAGTGTGGACCAAGAGTATTTATCTTTAAGAGGAGCAAATGTTGTATTGAAATAATATCAAATCAGAATTTATTCATATAAATACCAATTGTACAATACAAATTATATCAAATATATCAAATATATCAATTATCAAGTATATCAATGAAGGTATCAAATTCAATATATCAAATGTATCAAATGAATATCAATTTGAATATATCAAATGAATATAGTAAATGTGTAAGGATTATACCAATACAAATATTACAAGGTTAAGTCATTAATACATATCTATAAATTTTATATGTGTCGACGTACAGATATGTATCATGCACCATGCCATGTATCATGCACCATGCCATGTACCATACATCATATGTACATCTTGCGTGACGCAAGATGCACATCATCATCTCAGACCCAAAGTCCATATTACTCTACGTTCCTTAACGCTCTCAACTATTCCACTTTGTAACAAGTTCCTTAATCCGCTTATCAAATGTCGGCGTCTGCAACACTTCCCCCTCCTCCCCCCCCACTTCCAAAAACGGATTACATATCGTCTTGATATAAACCTTGTGAACATCACCAAAAAGACCTTTCAAATCTTTAGGTGTTACACTACTAACATTATCAAACCCTATAAGAATCTTAAGCCCGGTGTTACTTTCATAGCCATAAACGGTGACGTCATCTTGGATCACCAACAACACCGCCCCGCTCTTAATGTCGGCTTCTTGTTGCTGCTCTCGTATACTGATGGAAGAAGGACTGGAGATGATATCGAGGGCCATATGGGAAAGGAAATTGAACTTGAGAAACTGGTTGGCGTTTTGCGTGTCCGGCTCAAACGATTGGATGTAGAGGGGCTTGTCGTCACGTGAGACAAATGAGATGAAACAGACCGATTTATCTTCCATCGTGATCTGGACTATGTGTGTACGGGCTGTGGTGATTTATGGGTTAGTATTGTACTATGAGTTAACTATGCGCGCAGTTAGTATTGAGTTTAGTATGGACGATGTCGCGGTAATGTCGCGCGAGCCTTACTATGAGCTATGAGATTACTATGGCCTACTATGGAACTATGTCGCAGTTAACTATGTGTTAACTGTATGTTAACTGTGTGCTAAATAACTATGTGCTAACTATGTGTTATGGGTTAATGTCGCGCTTACTATGTGTTAACTATGGGACCTTAACTATGGGACCTTGACAATGTCGCACTATGAGCCTTAACTATGAGACATAGATCGCGACTCACTAAACACACCAAAGGTGGATCCACCTCAAGCTCGCCCTAGCGTCCCTACATTCCCGTTCCTTCGCCCTAGAACCACCGGCCTGGCCCGCTCTACGCCCATTCCGTCCCACCCTCCGGCCTCGTCCCCACAATGTCGTCGCCCTCCTCCCGAAAAGTCGACGACTTTCTCTCCAGTTTGTCCCAGCTTTCTCAAGAACGGCTAAATCAAGACCACCAACGGTACAGAGATTTGGAACGAAACGTCGAGTTGCTTCGCCCTAACTCGCCTGGGTCGCCACGGCACTCGCCACGGCACTCGCCCCGGACTTATTCCCCCGACGCTCCCCCAAAACCAGCCCGGCCAGCCCGTCCAGCTGGTCCAGCTCGTCCTAGCACGGCGGTGGACTCAGACGAAGGACCTGAATTACCACGAAGACGGTACCAGGCCTCGCCGTCCTCTGCCGAGTCCCAGGTCGAGTCCTCTGCCGAGTCCCCTGGTCCGGCATTACCACGAAGACGGGACCACCCGCCGCCCAAACCAGCTCGTCCTGCTGAACCAGCTACCACCAAAGTACCACCGCCAAAACCGTCTAAACCATCCAAACCAAGCGAGTTCTCCATTGATTTGGTCCAGCCCGTGGCAAAACCACCGCCAGCCAACTCAACACCACCAAAACCTAAGCCCAAACCGTTCCAAGCTAGCACCAGCGGTACCAGCGCCCCAGGCCCCGTGCCGGCGCCAGGGGTTCCGGCGCCAGGGGCCCGCCAGTACCGGTCTTTTGCCGACCTCGAAACCTCCATCAAACAGTCGAAACCTGATTGGTTGAGTTCCAGCGTGGCCAATAAGAAGTCTACTGCTTACACCACGCCCAAAGAGGTCAGAATCTCGCCTAAACGGGAATCCAAAAGCTGGTTGGACAGTGCTGTGTCCAAGTCTCCCCAAAGGCCAGGGCCAGAGCTGAAACCCAAACAGGAAATGTCCCCGAACCCCAAACCAGAGACTAAGCCTAAACCAGAAAAGTCAGACACTAAGCCTAAACCGGAAACTAAACCGAAACTAGAGACTAAACCCAAACCAGAAATCAATTCAACCAAACCGGCAGTTAAACCCAAACCGGTAGTCCAACCGGTCAATTCACCCAAACTGGAAACCAATCCAGTCCATTCACCCAAACCGGAAACCAATCCAGTCCAGTCACCCAAACCGGAAGTGAAACCAAAGAATTTCAATGGCCCCAGCCCCCGTGACTTCAAACAACAAGATAACCAACTTCTCCTCCACCAAATCACCAAAATGAAGACCCAAAAACCCCCCAAACCCCCAAAAACCTTTGCTCAACACGATAATGATGAGTTAAAGAGTCATATTCTGAGGTTATCGCCGGTAAAAGCTGCTCCTATTAAGCCTACAAAGCCTGATGTGATGAAGTATAAGCAGCAGGATAATGAGATACTTAGTAGGCAACTTAATAAGGTCACCAGTGGCCCTGGCCCTGCCAATGGAGGCGACTTCAAAAACCATTTATCCTCCATAATAAGAGCAGGAACTGCTCCGCTACCGCAGAGTCGAGGATCAGCTCCCGAGAGAAGCCATACCGAGCCTTCTTTAGCTGGACCTGGACCTGGACCTAGATCTAGTTCCACTGGCCCTAGCACTGGCCCTAGGTCTGGTGGGACCGGTCCTAAAAGGAAAGACACGGTTTCGTCTGAAAAACTTGCCCATCCCAACAAGTCACGAGCCAAGGGACCTAAGAGAAAACTACCGGGGAGTTTGGCCAAGGGTGCTAGCGCCAGTGGCGCTAGTGCCGCCAGTGGCGCCAGTGCCGCTAGTGGTGCCAGTGGTGCCAGCACCAGCACCGGTGGCACTGGCACTGGCACTGGCAAAAAACCTCCGCCCGTGAACAAAGCCAGTAAGCCCAAGGTCGAGAGCAGTCTACAGTTCAAGGGAGAGGTATTTATATAGACCAGGCTAGCGCCAGCTAGCCCTAGAACTAATACCAGGCCAGCACCAGCACCGGCCTAGACCTAGCACCAGGCTAGTACCAGTGGCACTAGACCAGACCAGACCAGACCAAACACTACCATATAGACACTAGAAATATAGACCCTGTCAGTAGCCACATGACCAATATCACGTGAGCAATAGTAAGGACACAGACTAGCCTAAGCCATGGAACTAGAACATGCAAAAGGTGCATGATTTATGCATGGAACATGCACAGTCATGCAGGAACCATGCACCGAACATGCACAGAATCCACACCATAGTGACCATAACATCACAGGCTAGTGGCCAGTGGTGACCAATGATAGTTGCTAAGGGCCCATAGTAAACTCCATAGTAAGCCGGCTTTGTGTCACTTGCCAATTTCACCAGCAACGCGCGCCGACACTAGTCCAAATAGTACCAGCTAGTCAGTAACTTAGTGCCACTTTAGGACCAGAATTAGTGCCAAAGCCAGTGCAATAGTGGTAGTGTCAGCAGGATGGACAAGTTAACCAATCAGATCAACGAGATCAAGGCCCAGGTGCCCAAACTTGACCAGGTGACGTCATACATCGGCGATTTGAAACATCATTTGCCTCAGGAAGTGGAAGCTTACCTAGAAAGAATTGGGGCTGTTAACAAAGACGACATTTTTCTGGAGTTTAAACAAGTCAAAGTCACTCCTGTGACGATTACGGTGGCTTTGGTCAGTGTTACCACGATTTTCGTGCTAGGAAGAGTGATTTTTGGGTCCAAATCCGCCAATTCTGGCCCTACCAAAGCCAAAAAGACTAGAAAAAAGGTTTCTAAGGCCCAAAAGACTAATAAAGCCATTCAGGATGTGTTGGACACGTTTGAGACCAAATGGGTACCACAAATCAATGATTATTTTGCTAATTATAAGAATTTAAAGCCAGAAGAAGTGGATTATAAGTATACTTATTTTCAAGAACTGCTTTTAAAGGAGTTGTTTGCGTTGGATGGGATTGATACGTTGGGGAATGAGATTATTCGGGAGAATAGAAAGAAGGTGATTCAGTTTATTCAAGATCATCAGAAGAGATTGGATAGTTTTAAGAAGGAGATTTCCTGATTACCTAATCGGGACAGGCCCGATTAGGTAACAGTCCCTTCTATCTATCAATTGGTCAATTGTATTGGGCCAATTGATTGTGGTGACATGTTATGTATACATTAACTAGATAATATATTGAACTTGGAGAGACTAGATGGTGCTTGCACCATTTAGTACTAGCCGGCACTAGAGCTAGCACCGCTGGTACTAGCGCGTACTAACTCTCGCACCAGCGGCACTAACTCTCGCACCAGCGCGCACTAGAATTAGCACCAGTGGCACTAGAGCTAGCACCAGCGGCACTAGAATTAGCACCAGCGGCACTAGAATTAGCACCAGCGGCACTAGAATTAGCACCAGCGGCACTAGAATTAGCACCAGCGGCACTAGAATTAGCACCAGCGGCACTAGAATTAGCACCAGCGGCACTAGAATTAGCACCAGCGGCACTAGAATTAGCACCAGCGGCACTAGAATTAGTACCGCGCGCACTAAATGGCACCAGCTCTCGCCCTAGCACGGCGCGGCACCAGAACTAGCACCGCCCTAGCACTAACTGCGTTAGCGCTAGAGCTACCAATCCTCTGGCAGTATTCTCCTCCCCCCCCTCACTCCAAACTCGGGTATCCCCGGCTCCCCCCCCTCAAATACATCCGTCAAAAGTGTCAATTTCTCCCCCAACCACAACGCCCGCTCCGTATGGTCTAACAAATCGTCCCCCGTTTGCGGGTGAATTAATACCGACAACGGCCCGTGGTGGAGCTGGAACCAACTTAACACCTTGACAAAAATCTCGGGCCGACAAACATCCACTTCCCAGAATTGCGTGGGGTGTGGCCCTATAATGTTCTCGTCTGGTAACTTCTTAACTATGAGAGAGCCATTGGTACAGTCTGGCTCAAACTCTGCCATTAATTTAGTACGGAGTTGGGTCGAGAATTGGTACGAGCGGTCGTTATGAGCGTAGTAGTAGACGTGGAAATCGTAGTATTTGACAGGATGGGTGAAGGAGGATCCGTTTTGGGAGGTAATACTGATCCGAGGGTCGGATTTGTCTAGGTTTGTTAAGTATTCCATACTAATTAAATGATAGTGAGTAGAGGAGAGGAAATAGTTGAAAGTGTGGGATTAGGGTTTTATATAGGGCCGCGCAAGCGGGTGGGGGCGGGTTTGGGCGGCCGCTTGCGGCTGTTAACCGGCGGCTGTCAAATGGTTGCAAAATATGCATATGCATATGCATGCAGATGCACTAGATGCATATGTATATGCAATGTATATGCACAAGTAATGCAATATATATATATATGTATGTATGTACTACATGCATAATGCAAGTGATATGCATCACTTGCATCACTGTAAATCCTTTCTCACCATATTCCTACAAATTGGATGATACAAACTCTCAAACCGGCCAAATGTCTCCTCTGCAAACTCTCCACTAACATAATCTTTCAACAATCTATACCCCGGTCTAACATACTTCATTCTCCCCACAGTCCCTAACCAATCAGCAAACAGTTTCACCACCTGATCCTCACGCGTATACTTGCCATGTTTGATTAAAAGAGAATTAAACTCAAATATAATCTCAAAGTTTCCACTGTTTTTGTAGTAGGGGTAGATAGAGGGGAAGGAGCGGATGGATTGGGGGTCGAAGGAAATGTCGTCAAGTTTGGTGGATAGATTTTCGAGGAAGACGAGGTGTTGGTTAGCGTCGAAGGAAACAATGTCGGCGTTGCCAAAGGTACTAGAAATGGTACCACTGGTGCCAGAATTGGTGCTAGAGAGGTGCTGGACCCACTTGTCAGATAATTGTGTACACTCGTCCACCAAACTCGTATCAAAATCAGGCTTCTCCGGCAACCCCGTGCCGTGAAGCCAGGCCTCAAAGTCAACCCCGTCCAAAACATCCTTACTCCCACCAAAAAAGTCGTACAAACTCTCAATAAACTGATAACTATCAATGGACGTATACTTAAACCGCTGGAAGTAATATGGTATAAACTTGTCCCATTCGGTCCGTCCTAGCTTCTGTTCAAGGTAGAATAAGAACACAAATCCCTTGTCGTACGGGACCCGGGAGTAGAACTCGTCCGGGTCGCCGCCGTTTAGGTCCCACACCAAGGACGTGGCTGGCCCCGGCGTGGCGGCCATGGACTTGGCGAGGCCGTTCCAGCCCAAAATGGCTGCAAAATGGCGGTACTGCTCGCCTGCTGCTGCTGCCGCTTCCGTGCTAGCCCCGGCCCGCCTGGCACTACGCTCGGCCACGGCGCCCAAGATTCTTCGTTCTAAGTAAACCGTCCACCCTTCGTTCAACCAGAAATGTTCCCACGAACAGTTTGTCACTAAATTCCCGGCCCAGGAATGGGCCAATTCGTGGGCCACCACCTTAACTTGGGATCGGTCCTTACAAATTAGGGACGGCGTGGCGAAGGTGATGTTGGGGTTTTCCATACCACCGTAGGGGAAGCTCATTGGTAGGACGAGGATATCGAACTGGCCCCATTCGTAGGGGAACACAAGGGATTCAGCTACTTGGAGGAAATCTTCCATGTCACGTGAGAATTCCCATTGGCAGGCGTCGATGGTGGGAGGTTCTGAGTAGACGGAGGATCTGGGGCCGATGGGGGCGGGGATGAAGGGGCCGGAGGCGATAGCGAGGAGGTAGGAGGGGATGGGGATGGGTTGGGAAAAGTAATACACATCTGTGTCTGCGTTAGCAGATACAGATGTCCCTGCATGATCTGCACCTTCACCTGCAGCTGCAGGTGCATGAGAGTCTGCATTAGAGTCTGCATTAGACCCTGCATCAGCTGCAGACCCTGCATTAGACCCTGCAGCATCTGTATCTGCTGGCGCAGATACATCTGCAGACACTGGCCTCCCCGACATCAAAACCGCAAACCTCGACCTAACTCTCGCACTAAACGGTGCCTTCACCGCCGGCGTATCAAAACACGGGACCATCGACCTAGCATGAATACTCTGGCACTGTGAAAACAAGTACGGCCCCGTATCTCCCCTAATAAATTGAAGGGCCGTACACTTTTCTGTAGTACTATACGTAATCTCTACCAAAATTGTGTCTGAAATGTCGGAAACACTCCCAATATCCACTGGGTTAAAGGTTATCTCCAACGGCGACCCGTACGGCTCGGTCCTAGGCCGTACCACGAACTGGGCCGACACTCCGTCCACGGCCACCGCCTGGATATCCAAATACGAACTATCAAGGATCAATTGGGTGGTGAGTTTATTGGTACGTTGAAGTTTGTATGACACTTTACCAAAGATTCGTTTGGTGTCGAACGATACTTCGATATCGAGGGAAGTGTGGACGACATTGAAGTCGGTATAGTTGGAAAGGGTACACGGGTCAAGCGACATTATACCCCTGTTCTAGCTGGTTTAATACTGTTCCCTGTTCTAATACTGTTCTAGCAGTATTAGTTGGATAGTAGATATGTAAGGAGCGCGACTGCGACATTGTGTCGGGTATACATCTACTATAAATACTATTTAGGTGTCTGCAGCACACATCTCTACTATAAATACTATTTAGGGTATGTCTGCAGCATGCAGACATGCTGCAAACATGCAGCAAATGGGACAGAGTTATGCACCGTTCTGCACCATTCATGCACCATTCATGCACTTCATGCACCGTTCATGCAACAGAACATGTTCTACGAACATGTTCAGGTTGTCTCCTTCTCTGGTTTCTTTCCCCTCTTCTTCGAGGCTTCTGCCACCAACTCCTCAAACACTCGAGCCTCTTCCGCTTCATCGTCAGTTCTGGAAGTAGAACTAAACACTTGTCCAATCAATCTCAATCCCTTTGCTCTAGCCACTCGTTTCTCTATAGGAACTTCTTTATTATATAATAAGTTATCACATACTCCTCTGACAGTAGCTTGGATTTCGAATTTTGATCCAGACCAAGCAGCTGCTAGAACTTTACCCATTAGATATTTTTCCATTTCAGCAATTTCTTCATCCGTATGTTTTTCGGGTACTTTCTCAGTACTAGATTCAGATTTTTCAGACTTTTCAGTATTAGTACCAGCATTAGTACCAGTATTAGTGTCGGTATTGGTGCTAGTTTTCAATTCTTCAAGCTTCTGTTCGAGTTCAGCCACTTCTTCTTGTTTGGCTTTTGCTTCAGCAGCAGCAGCTGCCATGTCTTCATCTCCAGGAGCAGTTTCTGTGTCTGTGCCAGGAGCAGTGTCTGCAGGGTTAGTAGCTCCAGTACTTGTGTCTGCATCTGCAGCTGACGCAGCAGATGCAGACGCTGCTGCATGATACTCATTATCCTCCTGCATCTTCGTATACTCTTGCATCGTCAGCTGCGCATCCAACGCACTAGTAATCGTCTTAAACGTATCCCTAACAACCCCACCCTTCTCCTTAAAACTCCACCAAAGCCCCCCAAACCCCAAAAATGTCTGGTTTTTAAGGAATATCTTCAGTTTTAACTTATAAATTGACCCGATGGTGTGTAAAATTTCCAACCCAAAACTCTCCATTTTCAAGGATTCTGCTTCATATTTCAATTTGGCTTGGAAGGATTCCGCCACGTCCTCGGCCATGTCGGTTTCCGTGAAGAGGGAAAGTTTGTCGGCCAATTTTTGGGTGAGTTCTTCTCTCATTTCGATTTTTTTGAGGCGACATTCTTCTTCGAATTGTTCGAGTTGTTTCTTTTTGGCGTCGGCGGCGGCGTCAGCAGCGCTGGCGCCAACGGCGCTGTCGGTACCATTTTCGAGGTATAATTTGTCGCCAGGACTAGCGCCGCTGGCGCTAGGACTGCCAGAGCTAGCACCAGTGGCAGTAGAGCTAGGGCCAGAGTTAGAATCAGTAGGGCCAGAGCTGGCACTGGCCGTGCCAGCCTCGTTGGCCCCCGACTCGGCTGGCGCCTCGTCGGTGGCCAACTCTGCACTTTTTGTCAACTCCTGAATCAAACTCAACTCTCCAATCCAATCCCTAAACGCTTCCCCCCCAAATATCATCAGAAAAAACTCCGACGGATCCTCAAACCCCTCCGTCGGAACACTCTCTTGTTTCCCATACTTATCATACTTGGCCCGCAAACTGTCATCACTTAACACCTGATAAGCTTCCCCCACTTCCTGGAACTTAGCAGCAGCTTCTGGATCATTGGGATTTTTGTCGGGATGTAATTTGATGGCCGCCTTCCGGTACGCCTTTTTGATTTCTAGGGCGGTGGCCGTGGGAGCTAGGCCGAGAAGGTCGTAGTACGTGGTGTCTACTGCCATCTCTGTGGTACTATCGTTGTGTTGTATGGTTCTAGTTCTTGTAGGTTTGTGTTTGGGATGTGATTTTCGCGAAGGGCCCACGACGAGGCGCCAGCCGAGTCGGGGCGGCACCCAGGCCGGGCTGGACCCAAATGGACCCAAAATGGACCCAAAACGGACCCGCGCTGGACCCAGGTCTCGTCACACTGGACCTAGGTCAGACACTGATACTTAAGGCTAGATTCTAGCACCGTGTGGTACCAGTGCCAGTGCCATTGGTACTGGGATGGGTCTAGTGTTATAGTGTTAGTGTTATAGTGTTGGTGTTAGTGTGTGTTGTCTGTATTCTGTTAAGTACGTGTCCGGGTAACGAGGGTCTTGATAACGAGGGTCTTGATAACGAGGGTGTCGCCAAACTTGTGTCCGGGTAATCTGTGTCCGAGAAAACGTCGTGTCTGGTAATATGAGTCGTGTCCCCACCATACCCCTGCAGCCACTGGCATATTTTCGCAGCCCATATATTTGCAGCCATATATAACCCTCCCACCACTCAAACAAAACACAACTAATAATGCGTTACTATATGAGTAATGAAGATAGGGCGGATAAGAAAGCCCGGCTCGAGGCTCAGGCCCGGGTTCAGGCCCACGGCCCCGCCCGGCTTGAGCTTTGCACCCGTCTCTTAGCAGACCATTTCCATACCGCCCAAGCCCAAGCCCTGGCCCACCACCAGGCCCAAATTAACCGGATAAAACACCAAAATGACACTGCCACCGACCGGCACACGGCCCGACTCAAAACCTTTCATACCAGCATCTCCTCCGCCCGCCAGAACCATACGCTTGACCAGCTCCAACACCAGCAGGAGCAAGAATATCATTCTTTCGACACCACTCTCGCCCAATTAGACACTCAACGACAAGCGGAACTTGATTCCTACCACCACACGACCTCCACCCTTCAACTTCACCAAAAACAAGCCACTACTTACTTAGAAGATGTGGCCAAAACCAATGAGTTACGGCGACAATGGCTTGGGGCCAAACCGCTCGACCATTTCGTGGCGCGAGTCGCGGACCCGGCGGCCCTAATGGCGGCCCTAGCCTGGCCCGAGCACCAGGCCGAGATCCTTTTTGGCTTATCCTTGCCCGGGATTTGTTGTCTGGAAATTTTCAGCCGGTTGCCGTATTATCTACATGAGTACCACTGGCCCGACCTGGATTTAGTACGCCAAGTGTGCCTGGTACTATTTCAACTCCCGTTATTGGTGCTTACTCCGCCAAAGGTGTTCTGGGTCGATGGGCCGCCGCCGCCCCGCGCCAGGCCCATCCCGGGCTACGACGCGGTCGAGCTCGACCTAGTGGCCCGGGAAATGTCCTTGACGGTGCCAGACCCGCTAACCGAAATGTCCCTCCCCCACCCGTTCCTTCGCCCAGCAGACCCAGCGGGCCCAGGCGCAGGCCCAGCGGGCCCGGACCCAAACCCGGACCCAAACCCGGAGGTGCTAGACACCCTCACCGCCTTATTTAGTACCATGCCCTCCCCCACCACCGCCAATAAGTGGAATTTGGAGTTGGTAACTCACCATATCCTCGCCCATTTGGCCCGGCTCGTGCTGGCCACACGGCGAGTTGTTACCGTGGTGCCCCAAAGTCCCATTGAAATTCACCCCGACACCAAGCCCGACTTTGCCCCACATGAAGATATCGTTCCTGACTTTAGTATGTTCCGTGAACGGAGGTTTATGGTGGTAGAGTGTGTGCCGGGCATGGGCCCGCTGGACCTGGAGCCGGACCTGGCGCGGGCGGGCCTGGACCTGGCGCGCGGCCCGCCGGTGCCATTGCTTACGCCTGAAACCAGGGGAAACGTCGCGGCGGCGTTAAATGACCGGCTCCGGCTGGTGCTAAACCGGTTGATAATTGCGATGATTGAGGGGGATTGTGGGTTTGGGATGGTTTGTGATTGGACCAGTGCTATTTTGATAGAGCTCGATTTAGAACGAGGGCTAGCACGAGGGCTAGCACGAGGCCGTAGGCCGAGTGGTAGCACCGCGCGGACCCATGGGCCCGCACTAGACGAGACGTTGCGGGACGAGACCTTGCTACAACTCGGCCTGGGGCCTCGTCTCGGCCTGGGGCCTCGTCTCCCCATCAAGTTCAAGGTCATTGACATCATGTCCACAAACCCATCGTACCTCCAAAGCCTCCACTCGTTCATGGGCCGAGCCATGGACCGACAAGAAGAGAGTAGAGAGGAAATGAGGAGATTGAAGCTTAAGCAGGAGGTGAGACGGTGGGCCCGTGCTGGGGCGAGGCCGCGGGCCGAGCCTAGCACCGGGGGCACTGGCCTTGGCACTGGCCCTGGCCCCGTGCGAGGACGGGGCCCTAGCACCGCAGAGACGGTGCGAGGACGGGGCCAGGGCAGGGGGGACTCGGCCCGCGGCCCGGTCCCAGCCGGCGGCCTCGTCCTAGCCCGTTCGTGTCCCCCCCGGATCCGTCAACCAGCACCAGAACTCGAAAACGTCACTTATATCCTCCAATCGCCGTACCGGTTCAAACCTCAGTCCACCGCCTCGGCCTACATTCCCTGGGACTGCTGGCTCCAGACGGGCCCAGCGCGGTACCAGATCTTCCTCACCCGGGCCCGGCACCTCGCGGCAGTAATTACCGAGGACTTGGACCCAGACCAGCTTGTGGTAGGCAAGATCTTTGGCCCCGAAGCGTGGGACGACCTGGGCCTGGAAATGGCACGACGGCGCCGCCAAGTCGACGAGGATTACCACGCCGAACGGGCCTGCACTACCATCCTAGCCCAAGACTCGCGGTTCAACAACTGTTATATCGCCCACCGCCCGTTCCGGGCCGCCATCGTGGTGCCACAATGGACCTATCTCCAGCCCCGCTGGGTGTCCAAGCGGATTCTGGGCCGGTGTATTCTCAGTAAATGTATTGGCCGTGGCACGGACCTAGAGCGGAGTAGGGAGAATTACCACCAGGCTAAGGAGCAGTTGGCGGTGATTCATGAGAATGGGGTTGTTCACGGCGATGTGGCAGGGAGGAATCTTGTTTGTGATGGGAGGGTTTGGTTTATAGATTTTGGGCGGGGCTGGAGCTGGACGAGGCCGCAGGCTGGGACGAGGCCGCAGGCCGAGTCTAGCACCGGCGCTGGCACCGCGGGTGCGGGCACTGGCACTGGCACTGGCCCTAGCACCGGCACTGGCCCTGGCCCTGACCTCGACCTAGGGTCTCGGCTGGGCCTAGGGTCTCGTCCCAACACCGAATTCTACCGGAAGCAGGATAGGTGGAGATTGTGGGAAGCGTTTGGCTTTCCGGAGGGGGAAGAGGCGTGGGTGCTGGACGGGCTGGACGAGGCCGTAGGCCGAGACTAGCACCGTAGCTGCCTGGTCCAGCACCGTAGCGGTCTCCCGGCTCACGTGACACACCACGTGACATGGCAAGTGCAGGTAATTTATTTAACCTATATATCTATTTACAGAGTCTAGACAGAGCTGGCTAGAAAGTAGACGAGACAGAGCTGGTGCTGGTGCTAGACAGTGCCGGTAGCACTGTCTAGTGCCAGGCAGCTCGCTGGCAGGCTAGGCCGAATAATATACCCTCCTCAAATCTACCAACTTCTTGCCTCTCCCCCCCGCCAAATCCTCCAAACTTCTCTGCTTAGTCAATGCCTCCACAAACCCCTTAATCACATTCATAGGATTCCTCGACTTATAAACCTTCCCCTTCAAATCCTTAATCCCAGCAGCCTGACAAACTTCAAAGATATTCGAATTCACTCTCAAACCAAACCCAGAAGGAGCAGACTTAATAAACAACTTGACGGCATGAAACTTATAGTCAATGTCGCCCAAGATGGTCCGGTTCTCGTACCGTTGGACCGGAGTTAAATTCTTCACGGCATTCCAATGAGCTTTAATTAAAGCCGTTCTCATCCCGTCACGTGACTTGCCTTCTCCCAAACCGATCATGCCATTTTTATCCCCCACCACCGTCAAGGCATAGAAATTAGGGATTTTCCCCTTAGAGGTTTGGCAACTGACCCGTTTCATCACCACGGGCCGGACGTAGAGCCGGGAAATGTACCCCTGGTCGAGGCCTGTCAATTTGGCCAACCCTTCAGCGATTTCTCTGTGAGTTTTCAAGGGATTTTTCTTAACAAAATCGGTTTTTGGCGTGAACCGTAACTTTAGGTCCGTCCTATCAGCGGCCTGGACCTGGGGGATGGCGGGGAAGGGCGTTTTATCCTTTGGTTGGTTGGGATATAAGATTGGTTCATCCCATTTGGGGTCAGTTTTGGAGTAGTCCACAGTATTGGACCCGAACTTGGACCGGGCCGTGGGGCCCTGCTTGGCGAGGTCTAGCACGGCGTGGGGGGGCACCAAAGATTCAGTGATTTTGATAGACTGAAGGAGTTCTGGAGTGTAGAATTGGGAAAGGTATTTCAAATGAGCTCCAGTGCTTGCACTGGTGCTCGTACCATCACTAGCACCACTGGCACTGGCACTGGCACTAGCCCTAGGGCCAGTGCTGGCCTTGCTTCGTATGGCAGAGACATTAAAGCCCCTAACAACTGGACTCTTGAACGCTTTGAACATGTTGAAGAGTTGAAAATTTTGCGCACACTCACTGCTTAACTATGAGCTTTACTATGAGAAAACATCCTTACACCGCGCATAGAAACATCCTGACACCCGCAAAACATCCTTACCCCCCGCTTAAAGTGCTAAACATCCTAACACCATTACTTGCTCTATGGACTCTAAGAATTAACTATGTACTATGTCTATGAGACTATTACTGTGCTTACCTATGGTTAAATATGCTTACTATTCTTAACTATGGTCCTTAACTATGGTCCTTAACTATGGTCCTTAACTATGGTCCTTAACTATGGCAGTTAGCAGTTCGGGCACCTGACTGCTAACATCTGACTGCTCTTGACTCCACGCTTAAGAAACATCCTAACACCACGCCATACTTGCTTAACTATGGCAAAACATCCTACCCGATTACTTAACTAACACTTGACTAACACTTAACTGACACTTAACTATGAGCTACTATGGCTTAACTATGAGTTCTTATGTTACTATGACACAATTTCTATGAGTTCTGCTAGAGCCAGTGCTAGCCAGAGCCAGCCAGAGCCAGCCAGTGCTAGCCAGAGCCAGCCAGAGCCAGCCAGTGCTAGCCAGAGCCAGCTTGGAACTAGCCAGTGCTAGCCAGTTCTAGCCTAGGCTTGCCTAGGCTAGTGGGTGCAAGCACCCCCTACCTCCTTAATAACTCCCCCCTCCAACATCTCATCTAATTCATCCCCCTCCCCCAACTTCACCACCTTATCCGGATTCAAAATCCCCCTGGGGTCCATCAGGAACTTCAATTTCCTCATAAGATCCACCGAATTCGGCCCCAATTCCATCGGTAAATACTTCCGTTTCCCCACCCCAACCCCATGTTCTCCCGTACAAGTTCCCTCGTACGCCAAAGCTCGTTTGACCATTCGGTCCACCACCGTTTGAGCTTTGGCATAGTCTGGCGTATTGTACACCAATAGAAAGTGGCAGTTTCCGTCGCCAATATGGCCCATCGTAGCAAACCGGTTTTTGAACCCCAGAGCTTCAAGATCTTCATGGGTTTCGGAGATGACTTCCGCTAGGCTAGAGAGAGGCACGGCGATGTCGGTGGTCCATACTTGCACGTCGTTTGGGTCCGCTAGAACCTTTGTTCCGTGGTCGATGGTGGACCAGAGCCCGTTCCGGCGGGCGCTCCATAGTAAGGAGTTTTCTTCTTCGGAGTGGGAGGACGTGAAGTTAAGGAGGTTGTGGGCAGTAGAAATTTGTTTGACGAGGGAGGTGGAAGTGGCGACGGCGGCGGGGGTGGGACCGCCGAGTTTGAGAAGTAATGTGGCGGTTTCAAGGAGCCTGGACCCACTGGACAGGGCCAGGCCGTTCTCAGACGAGGCCAGGCCCAGATTTAGGTCCAGATTTAGGCCCAGATTTAGGTCCAGGCCGTCCTCGTCCCCTGCCGGGGCCTCGGCCAGGTTAACAAACCCCACCATCGTCCCGTCAAGCAACTCCAACGCATTAACCTCTACTCCACTCCGTACAATCTCCGCCGCCGCCGCCGTGGCCGCCCCAATACTCTCAAAACTCGCTACACTAACAAATTCCACCACCGGCTTCACACTCAACTTCACCGTCACCTCTGTGATCAACCCTAGCGTCCCCTCCAGCCCTATAAACAACCTTGTCAAGTCGTAGCCCGCACTGCTCTTCCTAGGCCGTTGTTTCGTCTTAAGTATGGTCCCGTCTGCCAAAACCACCGTCAAATTCACGACATTTTCCTTCATGGTGCCGTATTTGTACGCATTGGTGCCGCTGGCGGACGTGCTGGCCATGCCTCCCACGGTAGCGCCCATGCCGGGGTCGGGCCCAAAACACAACCGTTTTCCTTCTTTGGTGGTTTGTAGAAACTCGTCCATTTCCTGCCACCCTACGCCCGGCTGTACCACCATGTCTAGGTCCAGGGGGTGGAACGCTAGCACCGCATCCATCCGGGCGAACGAAATGGCCACGCTGTTGGGGCCTCTGGTGTGCATGGTATGGCCTTCTAGTGACGTCATTCCAGAATTTGCAACTATGGGCACTCGGTACTTATGGGCGATTTTGACGATTTCAGACACGTGACTTGTGGTTTCTGGGTAGACAATTATCCCTGGCTTGTGATTGGCTGGATCGGGCGGCCGGTGGGTACTGAAAAATAGGTCTGAAGCGGCGTCAAGTTCGGGCTGGGATTCTGTGAAGTCGACGATTTGTTTCATTTCCGTGACGGCTTTTTGGAAGGTGGCCGTGTCGGCGTAGGTTAGGGCTCCAGCCTCGGCGAGTGGAAGCGTTGACCGGTCATTTGGTGATTGGGACTGGCCGATATAAATTCCTGTGACGAGAGCTGCTCCGGTGAGAATTGCCATAGTAGCAGTGGCACGGGCTCTGGCGCCAGAGCTGGCACCAGCTCTGGTGGTAGAATTGTAGGGTCTAGCACGGGGAATGGAATGGCTAGGCCTAGCCATTGGCCCAGCAAGGCTAGCTCCAAAGCCAGCCCTAGGTCGAATGGTTATACCTCTTATCATTAGTTAAGTTCAAAGAAGATCTCAAGATCTCAAGATGGTGATATCGCGAGTCACGTGCTGACTAAGCAGTGACCATTTGCTTAGTGAGTGCTTAGTCAGCTTTTGACACACATAACAACATCTCACGTGAAAAGTTCCAATCTGCGCCAATGATTTCTTCTTCATTACATCTTTCTACACTAACACTAACAAAGGACACAACTAGTACTAAAGAATGGCCCCCCACGCTTTAGCACAGAGCGAATCGCCCAAGCCTGCCCCCGGCAGCATCAGTGGCACCAGTCTTAGCGAATACGACAACCAAGCTATAGTGAAAAATGTCAGATTAAACCCGTTTGAAACCACTGTGGACCCGTTTGATTTGAAAAAAAGTAGCTATACCAACGGCCTCAGTATTTTGAACCAAGCGGTGTTCAGCTTGGCCAATCAGATCTTCAGTTTCGACACTTTGGGTGACGATAACTTGCTTGATAGCCATTTGCAACTTTGGATTAAAAACTACCACCGCCAGAACTCTTTGGGGATTACGCCATTTTTCCATAAGTCTCAGGTTCGATCCGGGGCTGGGAACACTTTGCTTGGATTTTTAGCCGGAAAAACCCCGGAAAAACCCGTGAATGTCATGATAGATTCCAATGGGTTGAACTATTTGTACCCAAACTTATTGGCTCACAAGGATTCCAAGCTTCCAGCGGCCCTTTCTGTGTCTGCTATTGACTTTGACACCGACTCCAACTCTTTGGTGTCGAATTACGAGAAGGTCCTAAACATTTCCAGAGCCTTGAACTTGCCAGTGTTAACTCCTACTGATTTAAACTCAGGAGCTGAACTTCAACATTTGGCAGTTTTGAACCAATACTTAAGTGCTGTCACCGGAAGACCCAGCGTGAACTTGGTCGACGGGTTAGAGACGGCCCGGACCTTCACCAAGTACACTGACTTGTTAAGTGTGGAAGAAGTGGCCGGTTTGTACCAGGATTTGTTGAAACACGCTCCAAAGTCAGGTGACTTGGGCGACTTAGTTACCGATGGGTTAAGTAAATTGAACACTTTAACTGGTTGTAACTACACCCCATTTGAGTACGCCGGAAGTAGAACTCCAGAAACGGTTTTTGTGGTGTATGGAACCCATGAAGCCACGAAATTCGGGGAAATTATCGAGAAAATCGGGTTTTTGAATGTGGGAGTGGTTAAGGTCAGAATTCCATTGCCATTCAATGTCCATGAGTTCTTGGGCACTGTGCCTGACTCCACTAAGAAATTGGTGTTCTTAACTGGGGATAATCGGTACAATACTTCGTTCAAAGCAGATGTTTCTACGGGTTTATTTATTACTGGAGCTTATAATAAGTTTGATATTCAAGAGTTTAAGTATGCTTTAGACTTCCAGTGGACTCCTGTGACTATCACCAAGATCTTAGACCAATTTGTGGACAATTTAGACCCAAGTTTGGTGTTAGCTGGGCCTGAAGACGGGATTATTGGCGATTTTGCAGCCACTTCTGCTCCTAGCGGATCTTACTTGATCTGGGGAAAAGACCACGGCGATTTCTTGAACACCAGCAACAAGTTGGCGTTTGCTTTATCGTTAGACACCACAAAAGCCGTTAGTATTAGAACCAAGTTCGACAATGTCGCTGGCGGAGGGTTGTTCCAATCCCAACTTGTGTGTGGAGCCAGTGGTTCCGTGGACAGCGCCGACATTGTGGTGGTGGAAGACATTTCTGTGGCCAGCGAGTACGACATTCTTGCAACTATTAAACCAAATGGAACTTTACTTGTAGGAAACCATAAGCTGTGGAACCAAGACGAGTTTGTGGCTAAGTTAAGTGATGAGTTCAAAAACACCTTGGCTATTAATAGTATCAAATTGGTGGTCGTGGACTTTACGATTTTCAACGAATTAACTGATTTGAAAGATTCTACTAAAGGGTTTTCCAATGAGTTTTTGATTCAGTACGGGTTCTGGGCTGCTGCTGCTACGGATGACGTCAGTTACTGTGTCAATAAGTTATTACAAGCCAATGGGAGTGGGTTTGAGTTATTAGCGTCGGTTTTAGATAAGTTTATTGCAACTGTGCAAGAGAAACAAGGGTTAAAACCTGTGACTGTTCCAGAGGAATGGAAGAAGTTAGAAATCGATACCGATCAAAGTTCCGGGGCCTTTTTCCCTAAGGAAACCTCTTTAAATCCAAACCCTCGAAACGAGTATGAGGTTGTGGAAGAGACCAATCACAGTGGGTACTTGGAATTAGCCAAAAAGTTGACGTTTAAAGAAGCTTTTGAAACCACTACCGACTTAAGACCTGACTTGCCAGTACAGAACTTTGTGGTAAAGGTCCAAGAGAACATCCGGTTAACCCCAGACGAATATTCCAGAAACATTTTCCATATAGAATTTGATGTTTCCAATACCGGTTTGACTTATAGTATTGGAGAAGCATTAGGAATCCATGGAAGAAACCACCCAGAAGATGTGGAAGAGTTTATTGAGTTCTATAAGCTTGATGGGGATTCGTTAATTGAGATTTCTAACAAAGACGACCCCAGATTATTAGAAATCAAAACAGTCAGACAATCTTTAACTGAAACGTTAGATTTCTTAGGGAAGCCACCCAAGAGATTCTATGAGGCGTTGGCTGAATTTGCTGCTGATTCCAAAGAGAAAGACACGCTTAACAAGCTTGCCAGTAGCGAAGGAGCTGCTGACTTGAAGAAACGTCAAGAAGTAGACTTTTCCACATACTTTGATATCTTAGAAGAGTTCCCCAGCGCCAAACCACCGTTCCAGGAGTTGGTGAAGATCGTGTCGCCGTTGAAAAGAAGAGAATATTCCATTGCTTCTTCCCAAAGAATCCACGAAAACGCCGTCCATCTTTTGGTAGTGGTTGTGGACTGGACAGATTCTAAAGGAAGAAAGAGATGGGGCCATTGTTCCAAGTATTTGAGTGAGTTAAGTATTGGCGACGAGTTGGTAGTAAGTGTCAAGCCGTCTGTGATGAAGTTACCGCCATTATCTGAGCAGCCAATTGTCATGTCCGGGTTAGGAACGGGTTTAGCTCCTTTCAAAGCGTTTGTAGAGGAAAAAATCTGGCAACAGCAGCAGGGTATGACTATTGGCGACATTTACTTGTTTATGGGGTCCAGACACAAAAAGGAAGAGTATTTGTATGGGGAATTGTGGGAAGCGTATAAAGATGCGGGAGTTTTGACTCATATTGGGGCAGCTTTCTCAAGAGACCAGCCGCAAAAGATATATATTCAAGATAAGATCAGGGAAAGTATTGAGGATTTGACGGATGCCATGGTTACAAAGAATGGGAGTTTCTATTTGTGTGGACCTACTTGGCCCGTGCCTGATATTACTGCTTGTTTGGAGGATGTGATGAGAAATGGGGCTAAACAGAGAGGAGAGGAGATTAAGGATATAGGGAGAGTTATTGAGGATATGAAGGAGGGGGGAAGGTATATCTTAGAAGTTTACTAGGCACTAGGAGCGAAGCGACTGGTGCCTAGTAGGCTTCTAGGGACCGTCTAGGGCCAAGAATAGACCGTCTAGTTAGACCGTCTAGGTCGCTACGCTCCCTAGACGGCCCTAGACTGCCCTAAACTGGCCCTAGATAGAATAGACAGACTTCAGAGATAATAAATGTCGCATTTGCAGCCACTGCTCTAGAAAAATGTCGCGCTTGTAAGGACCTACTAGTCGCTGCGCTCCTAGTAGGCTAGTAGGTCTAGAGAAAATGTCGCGATAGTATTAGAATAAATCGAATAAATAAATTAATGTCATATCTGTATACCGCTAGCATGGGCCTGGTCGGCAGTGGCGTGACTGGCGCCACTGGTATGGGCCAGGGCCAGGCCCAGGCCTCTCGGTACCATTTCTGGCGACAATGTCTGTGGAACCAATTCAGGCGAAACCGGCTGGGATGGAGCCATTTCTGGTGAAACAGGCTGGGACTGGGCAATTTTCGCCTGAAGTCCGTCTATCTCCGCCTTCAACTTCCCCACCTCCTTCTCAAACCGTTTCCCAAACACATCAATATAATATGTAGCCCCATTATAACTGGCCCATATAAATACAAATGCCACAAAAGCCCCACACAAATGCTTATACTGAAACCAAATCGGACAGAACGTCATCGTTAAGATCTGGTAAAAGAATTGGATGAGTGTGAACGCGGTAATTTGCATCCAATTGTAAGGAAGAGAGTTAACAAACTTCCCAAGCGGACTAGCCCGGTTTTTCTTCTTAAGAAACGTGAATGACGTGACTTTTCCGTTTTGAATCTCGTTCTTCTTCCGGATGGTGATAAAGTAGTGGTAGCTGACCTGCCAGATGGTGTAGTAGACGGAGGTGGTGAGGATTCCGTTGATAAAGTTCCAGTGGTTCACTTCGTGGATTGCGGGGAAGCGTTGTTTGACATATTCTACTGGGAGTTCGTGGACAAGTACAAACAAAGTTATAGGCGGCATCACGTGAATGAAGGAACTAGTAGTTTTTTCAATTGAGTGAAGAACTAGCGAGTTCCTCCACGTGATTACTGCAAAAGAAAGTGTCCCCAAACTCAAAGAAAACGCCGACACAAACAACGATTTGGAGTCAGGCTTGAACCAGATAAACAACATCAACAACAAGTTCACATAGTAACACAAATCGGCCAAATAGTACTGAAAAGACTGCTTGAAATAAGAGTAAAACCGGATCGGCATCAACAAACAGAACAAAACCGTGTGAAAAACATGGAAGTAGCAGGGGTATTTTCCGATAATAAACCCGCCCGTGGCCACGGCAAACACCGCTAGGGCGTAGAACAACTTTTCGGTGCTGGAGCTCTGGAGATTCACGTGCACTTTGGCATCAAATTTACTCAAGCGTTGGTTCAAAAGCTCCTGGAGTTTGGCGAGATCTTTGTTAGAAGTAGGATCTATTTTTAGCTTCTTGAACTTCTGGGTGGTTTTGTGTTTCATATCGTGGAACCGTTTTTTGGTGGAATTGACGTGGTCTAGGCCGAGGCCAAAGTCGAAATCTTGGAGGTAGAGGAGTTTTCCCATATGGATGAAGTTGATGGAGGAGGAGGAGTCACTTCGTTTGAGACCGGTGCCGTAGGCATCGGGATCATCTAGGTCGGGCCCGGCCCCGTCTTCGCCACCGCCTAGGTCGCCACTGGCCCCAATAGAATCATCAATTGCACTTTCATTGCTGGCCATAGACACAGCAGTAGAACCAGCCCCGGCGGTGCTGGCCAGCCCGGTGCTGGACTCATTGGTTCCAGTCAGGCTGGACGACATTTTCCTGGCACTAGCACTCGTTCTATACGTATAGTTCCCGTCACACTTTGGGATGAACGAG
This sequence comes from Yamadazyma atlantica, assembly GCA_030561325.1. Classification (NCBI taxonomy): domain Eukaryota; kingdom Fungi; phylum Ascomycota; class Pichiomycetes; order Serinales; family Debaryomycetaceae; genus Yamadazyma; species Yamadazyma atlantica. Next base: position 158,235 of record JAKTXA010000009.1, read on the forward strand.
ACGGTGGTGGCACGGATCAAGCGACTTCTTTCGTCTGAGTTTGTGCGCATTATGCTACCAAGTCCTGAGGCTCACTATGAAATGTATGAAATCTATGAGGCTCACTATGGAATACTATGTGTATTTGGTGTGATGTGATTGGCCAGTTTGCTCAATTGTGTCTGTTTGTGTCTGTTAGATTTGTTGTGTCAGATTTGTTGTGTCAGATTTGTTGTGTCAGATTTGTTGATGAATGGTGGATAGACTTGGGTATTAGGTCGTGCGCTGCCGTACATGTGGGCTCAACTATATGGAGGAGATAAGACACCACAAACCACAGGCCCACAAACCAAAGGTCAGGGCAGAGTCACGAGTCACAATGGAGTCAGAATGGAGTCACAATGGAGTCACAATGGCTGGGGCCAGGATTGTTAGCAGTAATTACGTAGTATTAGGTGCGCAATGGCTGCAAATTGACTGGAGTTTGCAGTAGTTGTTTGTGTATTGGTAGCTGTGTTGCCAGAGGTGTTACTGTAGTAGAGGAGTCTGGATTAGTGTAAGCAGGGTCAGGATGTGGTAATACAGTAGAATAATGTCGTATATAATAATATAGTACTTGGTAATATAGTAGAGAATAATGTCGTAGTATTTAGTAATACACTAGTAATATAGGGCCAAGGAGTCTAAATTCGACACGTGACTTGAATCACGCGCGTGCGTGTTTGCAACCATCTCGCGGTCTCCGAGTATGGAGAAGTAATTAAATATTACTTCATCAACTAACTCAATGCCACCTCAGGATATAGAGCTGTTTTCTAATGGTCCAATGGCCGGTGGAGCTAAAAACACGGGAACTGTAGGGGTTATGTCATCTCATGCAAGTGATGCAGATTTTGCTGCACCAGGTGCATCAATTAATGCAAGTGATGCAGTTAATAAAAACTACAAATTCAGACACCTTACAGCCCTTAATCTTACCGGTTTTTTCTGTATTTCCTTCATCATCTTCCTCACATCAACCCAGCCCTTCTTCATCACTCAACTGCTTTCAATTGACAACTCCAAACTTGGTAATATCATAGGAACCCTCGGTGTAGTGGATGAATTAACTTGTATCATAGTATCACCCTTAATTGGGTCCTTTTCCGATAAAATCAACCATCTTAATTGGCTTTTCAATGGCCCCAAATTCATTGTCGTTGCCGGATTCATTTCCATTTGGGCGTCGTTTTTCCTTTACGGATTCATTCCCTTTTCTAGCTGGACAGAATTGATTTTTCCCAGGATTTTATTTGCTATAGGGGTCACTAGTTGTATGAGTATGGTTCCAGTATTGTTAAACCAATTGATTTATTCCGACTTCAAGTTTTCTAATAACCTATTCTGGAAGTTTAACCGATCCCAACCAACCACTAATATTAACAAAAACGGAAGGTATTCCGCCATGATCGGAGTGTGTACCGGATTGGGAGCCATCTTTTCTGTGTCGTGCTTTCTTACCTTACCAGTTAGACTTCTGGCAGACTACGACATTTCTTCCAAACAAGCGTTAAAATTGGCATTTGTGGCCATCGGGTTTATTTCCCTTTTGGTGTCGCTAGTTATTATGGGGTTTTTGTATAGTAACAAGGCCACTGGCACCACCACAAAGCGCCCCAGTTACTTTGAACTTTTATCTATGGGGATAACCAAGCTCAAACTGAATCGGTCAGTTCAATTGGCCAGTTTAGGAGGGTTTGTCGCAAGATCTACCAGCGTATTGATTGCCGTTTTCGTACCGCTTTTCGTGTACGACTTTTATCACAAATCAGGAAAGTGTGAGTCGGGCTCGGGATCACTTCCTAAAGAGGACTGTTACGACGGGTACACCTTTGCCGCCATTTTAACCGGCGTGGCTCAGACATTGTCGCTAATAAGTTCTCCTGTTTGGGGGGTGTTGGTCGAGAGAATCGGTAAGACACGGTGTTTGGTAATGTCGTCGATTATTGGCTTATTAGGCAATTGGTTATTATGTGTATTTAATATCTATGATCCTCGAAACGCCACGACATTTATCCTCGTGTCGCTCATTGGCGTGTCGCAAATCGGAACGGTTATCTCCAGTATGTGTTTTATTTCAGAGGAGAACGATGCCGTGGGATCGATTAGTGGGGTGTATAATCTCTGTGGGGGAGTAGGGATATTAGTATTGAGTAGAGTGGGGGGGATGTGGAGTGATTCCTGGAGTTTGGGGCCATTTTTTGTTATGGGATTGTTTAATATGGTGTTGGTGGGGGTAGCCCTAGCACGCGGTGCTGGTGCTAGTTCTACCACGGCGCTAGCACTAGAGTAGGACATTTATGAACATATATATTGATAGGACACTAAAACTGAATTAGCTGCAAAATATAAACCAAACTGTAATTCTCACGTAAACTGTAATGTTGATATAACCTGTAACTTTGAAGTAACCCGCACTATCACTTAACCCGCAAAGAAAAACTGCAAACTCGAATCTGTAATTATTGGCTGCAAAATTTCATCAAATCAACTCCAAGGATATCTACCACCATTCTTCCCCCAGCCACAACCTCTTCATCAAAGTACCGTTTCCCACTCAACTGTAACCCAATAGGAGCCCCCCTAAACTGCTCAGGGTCATACATCTTCAACTCCAACTCTTCTAAGTCACTTCTAAACTCATAGTCCTTAAAAGAGCTGTCCCATTTATCAACTTTTGGGTCCTGAAAAAGTCCCGTTTGAAACACCAATGTAGGAAAGTCCAACACATTAAACAAGGACGTGTACGACCAATTGTATATCTCCTCTGGCCGAGGAGCGACATTGTTATAAGTAGGACTTAAGATGAAATCAATGTGATTTTGCACCAAAAACTCGGTATACTCTTGTCTCAATTCATTTCTATCGTTATTCAAAGCTCTATTCTCAATCACAGTTAAGCCCTTGGCTCCTTTGCCATAGTTAAGGTAATTTTTCGTCAACCTGACAATAGGCTCCCCAGATTTCTGGAACATCTTCTTGACCCCGACATTTCCTTCGGCGGTGTACAGGTTGTGGATGGTGTCGTAGGCAAGTTTGGTATTTATTGGTTTGAATTCGACGACATTTACCCCGGCTTTTTCCAATTTTGCAACCGTTTCCTTTAAAGCTCTTCTGATTGGCGGAGTAGTTCTGACCAACCCGTCGTCATACATTACCCCAATGGTCACCTGACCAGGGCTAGGCGTTGCCACGTCTCTCCACGACATTCTAAGCACAGATTCATCAAGTAGCCAGGGCTGGCCATAGTTAATACTAACTCTCATCCAAAGGTCAATGTCGTCGACCGACCGGGCAAGCGGCCCTACCACGCCCAACACCGACTCCTGGCCCCCGTCGAGTCCGCCAGCGCCCCGTAACGAGATCCGTTTGGTGGTAGGTCTAAGTCCATGGCACCCTGAAAACGCTGCTGGCGACCGAATACTCCCGCCAATATCAGTTCCTAATCCGGCAACACTTCCGCCAAACCCTACCAAAGCTCCCTCTCCGGAAGAACTTCCTCCTGGAGACAACGCCAAATTAAACGGGTTCCGTGTCAAACCCGTGATGTTATTATTAGAACACAAATGCATCAACGTTTGTGGCTGATTGGTCCGGATATAGAACACGGCCCCGGCTTGTTCTAGAACTTTTGTGGCCACACAATGGTCAGGTGACACACTTTCAATGTCTCCTACAAAACACGCATGGCACACTTTACTCTTATACCCCATATGTTCTTTAAGGGAGAGGGGAAGGCCGTGCAAGGGCCCAATTGTCTTACCATTTTCTTTCAAATACTCATCCAAATACTTAGCTCTTTCCAACCCCTCGTCAGTAAAGATTTCCATAGCACAGTTTGTAAACTGGTGGGCAATAGTAGCACGCTTAGCAAAGGCTTTAAACACTTCTACTGAAGAAAGGTCCCCACTGGCAATCTGTTTCACCAATTGGGTGCCGGTTGTGTCTGTAATTGCAAATTCTGCTGGTGTTAACAACTTTTCGTCATACAAATACTGAACCGCGTTGAATTGGTCAGCCTTAAGGGTTTCTATATCCTTTGGAAGTTCAATGGAATACTCCTCCTTGACACTGTCTGCTAGTCTTTGTCTGTACTGTTCAATCTTTGGTTTAAAAGTTTCGAATTTTGCAGCATTTTCGTAGCCTTCTAACAGGTCTTTTGTCAAGAGCTTTTCAAAGGACACTGTCATTTCTGATTCTTGGTTCTATAGGCTTCTATGAGATTCTATGAGATTCTTTGAGATTCTGGTTGACTTCTGGTCTATTTATACTTCTCTTCTCCTATCTTATCTTGTCCCTTGTGCCGTCTTATCTTAGCTTTATTGTGCTCCTATCATTTGCAGCAATGCTAACTGCCTAATTGGGAAGATCCCGAGCTCGGTTCATGCACGCCCAAAGCCTAACTCAATTTCAATTATTCATATATTCTATACTACTAGATCACTAACTAGAGCACTAACTAGACCACTAACATATCATGTGATCAATCGGGTGTCGCCAATTGATCAATTGGCCAAAATGTCTCTAATGGTCTTCCCCGCTGCAACAACTTCCTCATCAAAGTACCGTCTTCCACTCAATTGCAACCCAATAGGAGCTCCTTTAAACTCTTCTGGATCATATCCCCTCAACTCCAATTCCTCTAATTCACTTCTAAACTTATAGTCCTTGAAAGAGCTATCCCATTGGTCCACTTTTGGATCTTGGAAAAGCCCGGTTTGGAAGACCAATGTCGGCAAATCCAAGATATTAAATAATGTCGTATACGACCAATTGTAAATCTCTTCAAGCTTGGGAGCGACATTATTATAAGTAGGACTCAAGATAAAATCAATCTTATTCTGAATCAAATACTGATTATACTCTTGTCTCAACCCATCTCTGATCATATTCAAATCGTAAGTCTGGTTAACTGTGAAAGGGGTCGTTCCTTGTCCAAAGTTCAAGTACCATTTGGTTAATTTTGTTAATGGTTCTCCTGATTTGCTTAAGTACTTCTTGACACTGACATTTCCGTCTTGGTTATACAAATTGTTGATGGTTTCGTAGGCAAGTTTGGTTTTAAACGGTTTGAATTCCACGACATTGACGCCAGCAGCTTTAAGCTTGGCCACGGTTTCTTTTAAAGCTCTGGTGATTGGTGGAGTAGTTCTAACTAACCCGTCGTCCGACATTACAGCAACAGTCACGTGACTAGCTTTCGGTTGGGGCACGTCCCGCCATGGCATCATAGAAACGTCATGATCTAATTCCCATGGCTTCCCATCATTAATATAATGTTTCATCCACAACTCAATGTCTTCCATAGTTCTCCCCAAAGGACCACAAACACAAAGAATCCCCTCAGCACCTCCAAGCGCAGCATTGCATCCTGCCAAAGAGATTCTTTTCACAGAAGGTCTAAGCCCATAACACCCTGAAAAGGCAGCTGGCGACCGAATACTACCGCCAATGTCGGACCCAAGCCCGGCCACACTCCCCCCGAACCCCACCAAAGCTCCTTCCCCGGAAGAACTTCCCCCAGGCGACAATGACAAGTTATAAGGATTCTTAGTCAAACCGGTGATGTTGTTATTAGAGTCCAAATGCATCAAACATTGGGGCTGGTTGGTTCTTATATAGAACACGGCCCCTAACTTTTCTAAGATTTTGGTGGAAACTCCGTGGTCTTCAGCCACAAAGTCGATTAAAGACGCAAAACTGGCATGGCAGATTTTGTTTCTGTAATGGTAATGTTCTTTGAGCGAGAGGGGAAGTCCGTGCAAGGGACCAATGGTCTTACCGTTCTCTTTCAAGTACTCATCCAAATACTTAGCTCTTTCCAACCCCTCGTCTACAAAAAGCTCCATAGCACAGTTTGTAAGCTGGTGACAAATAGTAGCCCGTTTGGCAAATGCCTTGAAAACTTCCACAGAACTCAAGTCTCCGCTAGCAATTTTACTTAACAAATCAGGACTGTTCATATCCGTAATTGCAAACTCTTCAGGGCTTAACAACTTTTCATCATACAAATATTTCACAGCATTGAACTGCTTAGCTTCAAGGTTGTCTATGGAGTCTGGAAGCTCAATGGCATACTCGTCCTTAACACTGGCTGCCAAATTCTTTCTATACTTTTCAATCTTTGGTAAGTAAGTTTCATACTTTGCTGGATCTTCATACCCTTCCAACAGGTCTTTTGTCAAGAGTTTTTCAAACGAGTCTTTAGTCATTTCAGTATTAGCAAGGTTTTATTCTTTCAATGTCAGCTGAGCTCTAGTTACTCGATCAATTAATTGAACTCAATTGAATTCACTTGAACTCTATTAAATAATCAAAACTTTATCAATAATCAGATCTGCCCAGTTATATAGCTAAAGTGCTGATAAGCATTGACGCTTTTGCCTACCCGATTCGGTTAATTCCCCATGTCGCAAAACTCCCAATTAGGAAGTTAGCGAGACTCACACACACACTCTCTCTCACTCTCTATCTCTTTAGGTATGCTTATCTCTCTCTAGATCTAACTAGATCTCTCTCTATCTAGCTCTCTCTCTTTCTCCACTCTCTAGTATCTCTCTAATCTGTTTATTATCTATCTATCTACTTGTACAAATTATATAAATCAGAACCAATAATCTCAGTAATAACCTTCCCTCCAGCCAAAACTTCCTCATCAAAGTATCTTCTCCCACTCAATTGCAACCCAATAGGAGCCCCTTTAAATTGTTCTGGATCATACGTCTTCAATTCCATTTCTTCTAATTCACTTCTAAACTCATAGTCTTTAAGATCCCATTTATCAGTCTCTGGATCCTGGAAAAGCCCAGTTTGAAAGGCTAAAGTTGGCAAATCCAAAATATTAAACAAAGAAGTATAAGACCAGTTATAAATTTGGCCTGGTCTTGGGGCAACATTATTATAAGAAGGACTCAAAAGGAAATCCACCTTATTGTCAATGAAAAACTTGTTATACTCATTTCTTAACCCATCTCTAATCACATTTAATTGCCGGTTTTCTGCCACCGTATAAGCCTTAGCCCCATCCCCATAATTCATGGCCCATTTGGTCAATTTGGTTAAGGGTTCACCTGAATCAGATAATAACTTTCTTTGCATGTAATTCCCATCACAATTATACATTTTGTGGACGGTTTCATAGGCTAAAGCGGTTTTAATTGGTTCAAATTTGACAATTTTGACTCCAGCGCTTTCTAATTTGGCAACCGTTTCCTTTAAACCTCTGGCCATTGGGGGAGTAGGTTTGACTAACCCGTCGTCGTACATTACAGCAATAGTAATCTCCTTAGCTTTTGGCACTGGCACATCTCTCCATGGCATTCTTAAAGCATTTTGATCAATTTCCCACGGTTTTCCATCATTCACATAATGTTTCATCCACAATTCAAGATCTTCAACACTTCTTCCCATGGGCCCTGCCACTCCCAAAACACTTTCTTGTCCCGCTCCAGAAGAAAGAGCTCCCAAAGTTCCTACTCTTTTGGTGGTAGGTCTTAACCCCACACATCCAGAGAAAGCAGAAGGTCCTCTAATAGAACCCCCAATGTCTGACCCTACTCCAATGGCAGACCCTCCAAACCCTACAATAGACCCTTCCCCGGAAGAACTCCCACCAGGAGATAACGCCAAATTGAACGGGTTTCTGCTGAACCCCACAAAGTTGTTATCTGAATCCAAATGCATCAACGTTTGCGGTTGGTTGGTTCTAATGTAAAACACGGCTCCAAGTTTCTCTAAAATCTTAGGAGTAGTTCCGTGCTCTTCACACATATGATCAATTTGGGACACGTAACAAGCGTGACGGGACTTGCCTTTGTAGTCCATGTGTTCTTTAAGGGAGATTGGAAGTCCGTGCAAGGGGCCAATAGTCTTCCCGTTTTTCTGGTAATATTCATCCAAATACTTAGCTCTTTCCAACCCTTCTTCAGTAAAGATTTGTAAAGCGCAATTGGTCAATTGGTGTGCAATAGTAGCACGCTTAGCAAATGCTTTAAATACTTCTACCGAGCTGTAGTCTCCTTTGGCAATTTTTTGCGCCAATTGGGTGGCAGAAGTATCGGTGATTTCAAACTCTTTGGCACTTAAAACCTTCTTGTCATACAAAAACTTGACGGCATTGAACTGTTGGGCTTGTAAGTTGTCAATACTATCAGGCAATTCGATGGAGTATTCAGGTAACACGGCGTCGGCCAATTCTTTTCTGTACTGTTCAAGCTTAGGAATGTAAGCTTTGAACTTTTCAGCATCTTCATAGTTATCTAAGGTGTCTTTAGTTAAGAACTGTTCAAATGATACCATCCTGTCTGTCTGTCAAATATGTCAATGTTATCAAATATATCAAATAAAATCTATCAAACCAGATATAATTGAATTCAAATCAAAAGATCAAAAGAAGGAGAACAATTGACACTTCTCGTCTTTATATACTCCTGATAACGGTCGCAACTAGCTGCCTAATTTGGGAATGGTCGTGTACATACCGCTGGGTTTAATACTGGCTCGGATATCGATCTACATCAATTTTGTCATTATGTAATCAGCATTAGAACAACTCACTTAACAGTCTGCTGTCTTTCAGACCCGAGATAGTCCCGAGCTAGTCCCGAGCTAGACACATCACGGGATACTTTACTGAACAAGATACTCCACTTCACTAGACACTTCAGCCAGACCTTAATTGAGCCGGGCACTACTCTCTAAATACTCTTTAGCTTCTCTTTAACTTCTCTTTAGCTTCTCTTTAGACAGTCTCAGTAAAACGGGTCCCTTGCTCCTGAGTCCCTTGCTCCTGAGTCCTTCACACCCCTACCTCTATCACCACGCCTTCATTGTTAGTAGCTGACCAAAGGCTGAAGGTGTCAGTCGTAAACGTGATGGTTGCGAAAAACGCCGATTATTTAAGCAGTGCACGGCTCATATAAATAGGTCAAACCCCAAAATTAAATCACCAAAACCATTTGACCAAGGATGATTCCACCAGATATCCCCATACAAGAGAACAAATACCACCATGCCTTCGCCATCACCAACAAACAGTCATGGCTCATCTACAAAGTGTTTATCGACGAAGACTCAATGCACAAATACAAAGCGTTCAAAGATAACAAACACAATAATATGGTAGCAGACCTTCAACACCAAGGAAAGTGCCTCCCCATACTAAAAACCCATTGCAACACTTACAGTGCCTTCAAAAAAGGTTATTTATCTGTTGATAAGTTCAGCCCCCCTGCCATTGGCGATACATTTAGTACAAAGAAACATGGAAACCCCTATTCTCGAGTTATTAAACACACTCATTTGAAATACACAAAGTTCGAGGTAGAATTGCCTGAAGGAACGGTTATGCTCTACAAGCACCGCCGGTTCCCAATCGTCGACTTTGTTCACAAAGAAAAGCGGTTCCGGTGGCTCTATTACTCCGATTACAGAGCCAGAACTGGCGAGTATAAGTATACTTATTCGTTATTTGAAATAGACGAGTACCAGCCGTCTTTGGTGGACGATTTGGTGGATGGGGAAGTTAACAAGAACAACTTGTTAATTGGCAGCACTGTTAAAAATATCTTTTCAAAATCGAACTTTAAGCGGAACTATGACGTAGAGTCTTTTGTTTCTACCAAGAAGATTTGTCAGATCCGGTACTTGAACCGGCAAAAGATGTTTGGCAGTCGACCTACGGCGGTGTTTGAGTTTTCTTCAGACCAAGAGATTGAGTCGATAAAGGATGTGACTCCAGAAGTGATGAGGTATTTGACCATGGCATTGATCTTTAAGATGGAACAGGATATAAAGGAGAACAATCGGCAAGCTGCTATAGCTCTGGCGTGACGAGACACATATACACATACAAATGTATACAAATATAGACACATATAGGCAAGTATATAGAGAGATATAGACAAGTATGTAGAGAAATATAGAGATATAGAGAAATATAGAGATATAGAGAAATATAGAGAAATAGAGAAATATAGAGAAATAGAGACAAATATAGACACAAGTATATAGAGAAATATAGAGAAATGTATACACAAGTATATAGAGAAATATAGAGTGTACAAACACATACAGTACAAATATGTGTACAAACAGTAAACGCTACATTGCTGCAAATGGCTACAATTCTCAGCTCTGGCATGAACAAGGTCAAGCGAGTTCTGTGTGATTTCTGGAACTCGTTCCACCCCGTAAAGCCCTGGGACATCCCCATCGAACTCGATCCCGGTGCCACACCCATCAAGTTCGTGATTTGCAACCCCTTTTACTACTTTAATCACCAAGCATTCATCTCAGACGAAGCGTATTATAACTACTGGTCTTGGTTTCCCAAGTCCACAAAACAGAAACAAGGCATCAACTATCCTCTATTCTATAGCTCCAGTTACTGGTACCATGACTTGTACCCCAATGCTTCTACAGCTTATAAAAGAAGAGAAATCTATACCAAAATCTATAAATATAAAACCACAAACTCGATTTTCAACAAAACCGAGCTTTTTTGTACGGTTTACCGGAGTCAAATGAAGGAATATTTCTTCCATGAATTGGAGTTCAAAGACCAGAAAGTGTGTTTGTTTCAACACAAAGACTGGCCCATACTAGATTTCCGGATTGGTGATAAACAGTACCGGTGGTTATACTTTTATATCCCTTTGAATCCTCTTGGGAGTTACGTTTACTCGTTATTTGAGGCCCAAGAGGGGGAGACTACGCTAGCAGATTTCATTAACCCCGAATCGGGAGTTGTGTGGAGAAATGACGTCAAAGAACACCTCAAACAAAACCCTGGCTTCATGCATTCTCATGATAGATTTAGGATGAAGAAGAAGATTGGTGAGTTCACTTATTCGACTTTTCCTCCGATAATTCCTACCTTGAGCCACCAAAAAACCGCAAAGTTCCATACTTTTCAGCAAGAACCGGTCACGACAAATGATTCCATCAGTGACACCAATCAGAAGATCCTTTGCACGACATTTTTGTTGAAATTGCACGAAGAGTATCATTGGATGCCAGATGTTGTTGATGATTATCGGCCACACAAACGTGGGGTTTATCCTCTTCCGTCCAGAATCGGGGCAAATCACATAAGGCCATAGAAGACTAGAGTGTATTCTCTCTATAGTAGTCTAACATGAATGTATTGGTGCACCGTAGAGCATTGTAGAGTTTATAGAGTGTTAGTATTGTAGAGCTTTAGCGCTTTTTGAGATCTCTTCGCACAAGATTCTCTACAGTTCAGATTCAGTTACACAACAATATTGTTAGAGAATAGAGTGTTAGACAGTCTGTTAACAGTCTGTTAGGACCATAGAATTGTTAGGCAAATGTTCAGAGCTACTACAAGATTCACCATCCCACTTGTGGCCGGCGCAGCAGCCTTTGGGCTAAATCCTCTCCGCAAAAGCATGTTTGATTCTCCCAATCCTCCCAAAGAAACCCTTGATCAAATCAAACAAAACCCCCTCTACCAATCCCTTTCACAAGATCCTAGCTTCACAATCCAAGACGCCCGCAAAGAGTTCCCCAAACAACATCACAACAATCTCGTAACGGCTGGGCTTTTGTATGGAGACAAGCTATTTGAAATAGATCCCATAGTCTTCACCAACAACAAGGGCAAACTATACGCTTTTCACTATATAGGGGAGAAATTAGTTTCAGAAGACGGAAAAGTTCATAACGGAATCACTTCAACCTTGTTAGACGAAGGTTTATGTGCCACAGGGTTTCCATTGTTGCCTAGTAAAAAAGGGGTAACTGCCAAGTTAGAAATTGACTTTATTAACCAAGCCCCTGCTAATTCGCCTGTGTTATTGCAGGCCCAGGTTGTAGAACATTCCCGAAGAAAAGTCGTCATTGAAGGAAGCTTGCAAACTTTAAATGCCCCACCAGTTACGATTGCTACTGCGAATTGTGTATTGGTAGAGCCCCGGTGGTTTAAGTATGTTTCATGGCTTCAGTATATATAGTACTAGATACTATACCCTTACTATTACTATACTATACACTATATACTTACTATACACATACTATACACTATATATTATCCACTCACAGTAGAATGTCTTAAGCTGGGGCAAGGATGTTTTCTATAAATATTCGCTCGTATAAAGTGGGGCTGTCTCACCCAAACCGGAATACCACTAGCAAGCAACTAACTTTATTACATAAATGACCCAGCCACATAATGCCACGTCAAGCATCATAAAACGCTAGTTTCAAAATCACTATAAATACTGGACCAATTCCCCTAGTTCGGTTAACTTTATCATTACAATAAATTAAAATGTCTGACTTAGGAAGAAAAGATATCGGTGACAAAGTTGAATCTGCTGTTAAGCCAGATTCCCAAAAAACTACCCCAGAACAATTGAAAGACACTGTTACTGATAAGGTTGATAATCTTGTTGGTGGTAACACCTCTGAAGAAGGTAAATCCTGGACTCAACAAGCCAGTGATGCTGTCTTTGGTGAAAAAAAGTAGTTATTTAGATAATATATATTACTAAAAGAACTAGAACCCGTAGATCAATTGGCTGGCGCCAATTGATATTACTCACGTGCTAAATACTCTCAATACATTCTACCTGATGTTAATTCTCTCAAAGTGCATGGTAATGTTAATTACTGTGTCAATGTGTGTGGAGCAAGTTGCAGCCAAATGGCTGACGCTCGTGCGACATTTTCCCGACATTCTAATTCTCCATTTCCCGACATTCGCCTATCACCAAAAACGCGTATTCATTTAGATCATATTTAGATTTCAATATTTAGATCAAAGTCATGACTGTTTCCAATACCGCTGAACAAGCATACCTTGATTTATGCAAAAGAATAATAGATGAAGGAGAACACCGGCCCGACAGAACCGGGACCGGAACCAAGTCGCTCTTTGCCCCACCCCAACTAAGATTCGATCTTTCCAATGATTCCTTCCCTTTGCTAACCACCAAGAAAGTGTTCACAAAAGCTATCATTCACGAATTATTATGGTTTGTGGCAGGATGTACCGACGGCAAGAAGCTTTCTGAAAAAGGAGTCAAGATTTGGGAAGGGAACGGGTCAAGAGAATATTTAGATTCCTTAGGGTTAACTGACCGAAGAGAAGGAGATTTAGGCCCAGTTTATGGGTTTCAATGGAGACATTTCGGGGCCAAATATGTCGATTGTGATGCCGATTACACCGGGCAAGGCATTGACCAATTACAAGAGATCATTAAACGCTTAAAAACTAATCCTTATGATAGGAGAATCATTATGTCAGCTTGGAATCCTTCAGATTTTGGTAAAATGGCTTTACCTCCATGTCATGTGTTTTGTCAGTTTTATGTGAACTTTCCTGAAGGACAAAAGCCAAAATTATCTTGTTTGATGTACCAGCGGTCATGTGACATGGGGTTGGGGGTACCTTTTAATATTGCATCTTATTCTTTGTTAACGAAAATGATTGCTCATATTGTGGATATGGATTGTGGGGAATTCATTCATACTATGGGAGATTGTCACGTATATTTAGATCATATCGACGCTTTGCAAGAACAAATCACCAGAATTCCAAAGGATTTCCCTAAATTAACTATTAATCCAGACAGAAAAGAGGAGATTAAATCTATTGATGATTTCAAATTCGAGGATTTCAAAGTCTCTGACTACGAGTGTTACGGGCCAATCAAAATGAAAATGAGTGTTTAGTATATACATTAATTTATCATGGTATACCTTCTGTTTCCAAGGTCATTTTTGACTACTTTTTTATCTGCTTTTTTATCTGCTTTTTTATCTAGCAGGCTTGACTGGGAGTTTGCTTGGGAGGTTTTATCCCCAAGGGGCCTTCGTCTTTGCTCTTGGCTCTGCTCTTGTTTGTAGTAGTTGATGCCACTGATGGCGTCGACGAATTGGGCAGACTCTCTTCTTAGTTTTTTGCGGAGCGATGGGCCCACGTAGTCGACGGGTTTTCTGGTTCTTGTGGGGCGGGCACTTGGTTCTGGCCCTTCAGACTTTGCTTTGCCTTTTGGTTCTGCTTTCTCTTGTGTTTGTTTCTCTTGTGACTGTTTAGCGGTTTGTTTCTCTTGTTTAGTTTGTGCTTGTTTAGTTTGAGCTTGTTTCGCTTGTGTGGTTTCAGTTTCACTTGAAGTAGGAGTAGGCTCAAGAGTAGACTCCTGAGCAGACTCTTGAGCAGACTCAATTGGCTTTGGTTTAGGAATAGACTCAAGAGATTCAATTGGTGGTTCAGGGCTAGCGCTAGAATCAGGGCTAGGGCCAGGGCTAGGTCCACGACTAGGACCAGCTAGTCCAGGACTAGGACCACGAGGTCCAAAAGAGTACCTTCTTCCCATACTATACCTCCTCAAAGGCCTTACTGGTTCCTGAGAATGAGATATAAACCTCGGAACCGCCAAACTCTTAGTGCTAGTAGTAACTCTCTGCTCTGATTGGCTCCCGTGGTTTGATTGGCTCTGGCCCCGAAACTCTTTTAACAACCCAAACATCTCCAGAACTTTGTCATTTAACTTGGACTCTAGTTCATCTAGGGTGCTCTGATTAGACTCTGCCAGTTTCAATTGGATGTTTTCACCAATAAGATCGCTGATTCGGGATTCCATCTCCGCCATTTTGTTCTGGAGCACGGCATTCTTCTTCGCTAGGGATTTGTTTTGGAGGAGAAGGGAGCTAAGCTGGCCAGGCTGAGACTGGGATTGAGACCCATGGCCTTGTGACAGGAACTCCTGGTCTGATTGGGACAGGGCCAGTGACTGTGACAGTGACAGCACCTGCTGGCGCCGGGCCCGTGCTAGTTCCACAAACGACTCGGCGTTGGACGATAACCGTGCCATCTCCCACTGGTTTGTATTTAGATTTGTGTACAAATAAACATCGCGATCGCGTAAAAACACCAAAGACTAACAGACTATCAACACAACAGACCACAGACCAACCAATAGAACGACCAAAGAACAGAACAGAACAGGCCAATAGAAAACGATACAAGAAGCTCAATAATGCAAAAATCGAAACAAATCCAACAAAAGATCGAAGACAAACGAGCCGAGCTAAGAAGCTTAAGTGAAATAAGAAACTACACAGAAATGCTTAAGGCTCAGCTTGTGGACTTGGAAGATAAGTTGGACGGGATGGTCCAGGGCAGCGATAGCGTGGCGTTGGTGTTGTCGAACTGGAAGACGGTGGTGAAGTCTGTGTCGTTGGCGTCGCTTGGGTTATATAAGTATTCTGAGAAGGATTATGAGGACCTGAGTCCGTTGCCAGAGGGATTAGTTCGGGTGAATTTAGAAAAGGACACGGAGACAACGGACCCAGAGAGTCAGACGAGTACTGACTAGTACTGATTGTACTAGTACTGTGCCAGTACTGAGAGTAGGACTCACGTGCTTTGTATTATAGTGTAGATTAATATATCTGAATTGTGTATTTTTAGTGATGTCTATGTATACAGTGTTGTAGTGTCTAGTGGTGCCAGTGCTAGTGCTAGTGCTAGTGCTAGTGCTAGTGCTAGTGCTAGTGCTAGTGCTAGTGCTGAGAGTGGGCAAATGACCGAATCCATCCCATCAAATCATACTCCCTTACATTCTTCACCGTCATATTAAAAAATGACTTATTGGTCTCGGCCACCAACACATTCTCCTCCTCAAATATACTCTCATTATCCTTCAACATCTCTTCAAGAATCCGGATAGGCTTGTCGTCAAACGATACCACGGTTTTGTATAACACCGAGTTTTGGACTTTTCTCTTAACAAACTCATCAGTTTGGTCCTCAGTGTTTCGAAGATCATCCCAAGTATCTGTTATAGCCAATAGTCTACACCAGATCTTTTTGGTTTCGAGTTTATAAGCTTCTTCGGTCGGCAATAAGGTAGCTACCTTGAACGCATTGGCAAATCCATTGGAAAACTTGCCTGATGGTTTGACAAACGTTAGATAATCAATCAATAACAGTTCAGGAATACTTTGGTTGTTGATAAATCGTTTGAATGACGGTTCAAACACTGATTTGGCCGTGTTTTTATCGATTTTTTCATTCAAAAATTTGATAAATGATTCAAACTTAAGGTCTTCTCCTCCATCCATTTTGATAAGTGCTTCAGAAATGTATTGGAATACCGATTTCTGGATCCGAATCAAAATCAATTTGGTTTCTATTCTAAACATATTTTCATCCACTTCAACCGTAGAATCTTTTGAAGCCAAAGCACTTAATTTCGCTAATGAAAACTTCAATTCTTGTGAGGTTTGTTTCTCTTCCGGGTGAGTTTCGCTGGCAGTCAAAAGGAATTGTGAAGCAGCTTTAAAGTCTGAATCAAGAAGTTTCTTGATCCACGCCACTTGGGACACTTTAGTGGTGTTATTCTCAAAGTATTGGTTTAATAATTGAGAATATCTAGGAAACCCTGTCAAAAGAATTTGCACTTTATCGTGTTTCAAGTAATAATCAAATAAAGCTTTGGCGAATTGGTATTGATATTTTTCGAAATACACATAATATTTCGCCAACATCCCATCATATTCTACGGTATTTAACCCGTATTGGTCTACCATATACTCCCGTTCTTCTTCCAAAATCTCAGATAATGAATTGAAATCTTGATACTGTTCCACCAACAAACTAGCTTCTTCATTTAAATTGTTCGACAATAAACACTGAACCCATTTGGTTCTATTCTTATTATACCACCGAACATAATTGGTCAATTCTTCACTGCCATCGGTTTTCATAAAAGTTATAGCTTCATTTATAAAGTAGTATAACACATGACAGAGTTTGCCTATATCTTTTCTAGTTTCTGGGGTATTAGTGAAAGTGGAAGAATCATTACAGTATCTTCTTTGGAAGTATCCTTCCACCACCAAGATCAAATCCGTATCGAAAATCCATGATTTTTTATTCTTTAACTGTTGAGAATATTTCATTTCATTGGCTAAAATTCCATCATAAAGAGCGTGAGTGATAAGCCCTAGTACCACATCTGAAGCCACACTAGCCTCAATGATTTTATTCAAAAACTCAAGAAACACAAAGTTAATAGAATCAATATCTTCATTGAAGTATTTTCTTATAAGATCAGTTTCAGGCTGGTCAGGTGATGTTTGCTGAATGGCAGATTTTAAAATGTCTCTCAACTTTGACTTTTCATCTGAATCCACAGTGTTCCAAAGATAAAACGACACTTCCGTCTTTTCAAGGGCATGGACCATTGATACCATGACTTCATGGTTTAATTGGGAGAAGTTTCGAGCACAATAATCAAGTAAAGTCTTGAACAATTGAGATTTCTTCTCCAAAAGGGCCGTAACAGTAGGCAAGTACTGGGGCAAGTATTGGGAGGTGGAATGAAGAATTTCGTCCACAATAAGCAACAACGCATCAGAAACCGTTTCCGATGAAAACATTCCTGGCAAGTCGAAGTCTATGGAGGAAGAAGAAGCATAGAAAATGGCTTGTTCTATGTGAGATTTAACCAATTTGACCGGATCCAAAGACGTTTCATTAGGAATAAAAACCCCCAGGCCAAACCGTTCTACTCTAATGACTCCAGATTGACTGGTGAGTAACAAAAGGGCCGGGTTTGAATCGGCACTTTTATTCTCATACCCACACCCAATAATCTCCACCTCATTGTTAAAGGTAATTATATCTTCCCATCTGGGTTTATAGTACAGCACCGTCCCTTTTGACAGAATATACGAGTAGTCAATGTCAGTTAAAATAATGGAATTGTTCACCACAATAAACGCCGTAGCCTCTGGGCCTGGGATGAAGAATCTGGGCTTAGCTCCATCCTCAACACCTTTAAATCTGCTGGACCGGTGTGATCCATACACCAAAACTCCACTTTGGTCTATCTTAGCAGTTACCAATACCAACAGAGCCGTCTCGTTAGGGCTAACAATAAGACAAAGAATCAAATACACATTTTCTGCTGTAGTAGAGTTCAATTGCCATATATCCAAGTAATTAATCTGCGAGCTGGCAATAGTATCAAACCCATCTAGACTCGATTCCACATAGTGAGTCAAGTGCTGAGAGAAGGTTTTGGAATCATCGAGTTGCGGCACCCCGGAAACCGCCGAAAGCTGGATCGTAAATATGTTTACTAACCCTGAAGCTTCTTGGATGATAACTTCCTGGCTTTTGTCAGTAATCTTACCGGTTCTTATACAAATAATATCTTCATTAACCTCATTTGAACCATTGAAAAAGGTGGTAATTCCCTTGGAAGCCGGTTTCATCAATTCAAGCGACGCTAATTGGGGTTTACTTTTATGGTCTCGAAGACTCACAAGCACGACCCGTTTGGTAGAAGTTACCACCACAATTCCTGCTGGTTCTACATTTTCAGCAAACGTAATAAACTCCCCTTTATCAGCTCTAAGCGGCACCGAAATCTCCAAATTCTTATCGCCGATAAGTCCTAAGGCAGGCGAATGTTGAACACTCTCATAGAATTTCAATAGCCCTGAAGCAGCATTTATAATGACAATTCCCGGGTCTTTGGTGGCACCACTGGCGGGTTTGGTCAAAATCGCCAACGGCAAGATCCCGTCGGCATTAAAGTCCGCTACGGGGAACTCAATCGTCAACGGCCGGCTGTCAATCGACTTATACGGCCATACAAAAATGCCTTCTTCTGACACAAGCACCGCGTAGTTGGAGATACTATCGGAGTACCCGTTCAACAACCGGGACTGGTTCTTCCGGGCAAGGACCGACGGCAAGGCCGGGAGCTTGCTGATACAGTAGTAGTCGTTTTTGGTCAATTCCACCACCTGGGACGGGTCGGTGGATTTATATCGTTTGGGGTTCTTTTCAGCACCACTTTCCCCAGGTAGGTTACAGTTGGCGGGGGGGACAAGTGATTTAGGGGGGTCGACCTCGTCCCGCTCCCGCTTGGCCGACGTGTCGCTGGGTTTGGCCAGTCTGGGCCTAAATATGGCGCCCGTCATGTTTGTGTTACTGACAGTGTTTTGAACAGTAGTTGGTTTAGTTGAGATTTCGCGATGTCCAAACATCCAGACACCAATTCACTGGTGCGAGAGCTAGGGCGAGAGCTAGGGCGAGAGCTAGGGCCAGTGCCGGGATAGGGCCAGTGCCACTGCCAGTAGCGCCACTGGCGCCACTAGCACTAGTCCTCTATGTTACAACATACATTGCCTAACTACTAACTACTTCTCTGTTTCCTAACTACTTCTCTGTTTCTTTGGAGCTGGCTCCGACTCGTCAGCTTCAGAAATCACATCATCTTCAGATCCCATGGCATCTTCATACCCTTCTTCTTCAGAAACTTCATCAACTTCTTCATCCATTTCTTCATCAGAAACCTGGTCAAATCTAGACTTTAATCCCTTCATCTTTCTGGTCTGTAATCTACTTAAATCTTGGTTACCCACATGGATTTGAGCCACTTTATCACCCATGAAATCAGTGGTAACATTCTTCTTTTCTTTGGCTTGTAATTGTTTAGGTTTCTTATGAGCTTCTCTTTCCATTTCAGCATCAGGCACTTGTTTTCTGCCGATTTTAAAGTCGAACCGGGGTCCAATTTCATCAAGTTCCACTCTGGGCACTTTTTGGCCCGACTTATAAGTCTTTAACTTATATACTCTGAAATGCAATAAAGGTAACTGGGAAGAGTTTGGGTCTTCAATTTCCCCCGTGGAAAGGGCCATGATATATTGTAAACCTGAAACATCTTGTAAATCAGTCTCATCTCCTCGGTATAAATCCATGAATAAGGATTTGATTTGTTGGAAAGTTGGGTGGTTATCAAAGGCTGGACCATTAAATACAAACATCGGTTTCAACCCAATGGTAAACGTCATTTTTTTGAAGTCTTGTAAGAGTTTGTGGTTGTTTTGTATGGATAATTCAATCATATCATATAATTTATAGTCAAAAAATCTGGAAAAAGTTAAGGTATTGGGTCTTTTTTTATTGTGACTGGAGAACACAATGATGGAAGTGTCATTCTTTTCACTGAAGAATTCTAAGGTGCTAGCATCTTCAAACGGTCTGACTTCATTTTTTTTACTGAATTTCTTAATATCTGGTTTCTTAAAGCTCATTAAATCACACATAGCATCGTGTAAGATCTTGTTGCTGGTGGACCCGGGGACAAATAACGCTCTTTTGGTGTTCTCTACCAACTTGGCTTCCCGTTTGTCCATGGCTCTTTTGGACCGGGCATTTTTTGGTTTAACTGTTCTTATCATCTTGGTGTCTTTAGTTAGTTAGAGCGATGAGCAAAATGAAAATTTGAGAGCGATGGGTCGTGTGTGGCCATATTTGATTTGGTGATACTCTGTTACAGTGCGACTGATCCTTACTACTAACAAATCACTATTAATATATTATCTATGTAACTACGCCCAGACCTGAAGCTGTTCGTAGTAATCTATTCTCTTCCGCTCCGCATTGTCTATATTATTCACCACCGCCAGTCTTAAATCATCCACCATCACAGGATGGCCACACGTGATATAAGCACAAGCCCCTGGCGATTCTTTAATAGTATCTTTAACTAACAAATCCATCGATGGCCGTCCTTCTTTAAAGGTGATGAAGGACAATTCGCGTTTGATTTTGTTGATGATTTCCTCGGGGGAAACCGACTCAGTGGACCCATAGTGAGATACGGACCCTGAAGGCATAGCGCTCTTGAGGGTAGTGGATTCATCACTCGATTCATCGCTATGAATCAGCCTTGGTGAGTTCACAACTTGGGTTGATGATTGCAGTTCATTAACAACCTCCGTAGCAAACCTCAAATTAAAGTCTTCCAAGAACGAATGACTATCAGGCTTTGTCACATAAATCGTCGTTTCAATCTTTGTATTTCTCAACGACATCAACTCTTCATAAAACCAAAGTAACGATCTGTACTCTCTTACCACCCACGCCAATTTAATGTTCAGTTTGACGTTTGCTAAGGCCAAATCAATGGCTTCAGCATAAATCCCCGGAATCCCATTGCCTCCTGACACAAACACCGATGTTTCATAGTGTCTAGCAGGAGTATGTTCTCCGTATGAACCCTCTACTGCCACTCGAATACTGGTGGTTCTGCCAGGATGAGCTTTAAGATAATTAAACAAATCCTGGGTCACTCCAAGCTTGACTTTAATGAACAAAATGATTTCGTTATTGTTGTCGATGGAATTGGTGTAGGTGAAAGGATGGGACTGCCAGAAACAGCCAGGTCTTAAGAAATGGATGAACACATGGCCTCCGGGGATGGACTGCCAATGGTAAGGCTTTGGCACCACCACTTTCAAAGACTCGTCTGCCAATAAGAACACTTGAGCTTTAGGGAACCCAAAGGAGAAGAGTCTTCCAAGTCTAACCAAACGATCAAAAGCCCAAACGGCTACCGTGTAATGATAGAACCAAAGACAATACAAATCACTCACATGAACATAAGCTCCGAATATAAACCCACACGCTAAGATGATATGGATTAAGAGAAAACATTCATACCATTTACGTCGTAACACCAACAATCCCTGAACCAAGATGACAATGCCTGAAGTAGTAGCCACAAGACCGGCTTGGACGTACCCTTCACGGATGAAATAAGAAAAGTCTCTATCGTATAGCGTATAGAACAAGGAATGGATCACAATCATCAACACTAGCACCCGAGAAATCCATCTATGAAACGTTATAAATGTCGAATAATCCCACCGGGTTAACCATTGAAGAAAGTTATTTCTCCCTCCAAATAAGATCAACAATGGCATCATAGAACTGGTGAGAATACTGGTTCTAACAGCATAGAACCGTAACAATGCCCGGTACTTGCTCTTGAACACAGGGTCTCCTTCCACATAATGGATATTAATCACGGCAAAGTAAGCAGTAAGAAGAAAAAACCCCGTAAGAACTATGGTTTCTAGTCTGGTAGGAACTAGCATGTCAAGAACCTTCATAAACGGCTTTTCATTGGTCTTTCTCTTACCTCCAGTGGCAGGGACAGTAACAGTCTTTCTAAACCAGTTAGAAAAGGAATCGGTCAACACTCGTTTGTGTAAGCTTGGAACCACCAATTTGGACCAATTAAATAAGGATATCACCACAAAAACCACCACCCAATATAACACAAGAAAACCCCCATAGTAAATGGATCTATCATAATTCCCTAAGAACTGGTTATAACTTTCAAGAAAGATTTGGGTTTCAGTATCATTGATCCGTAGAGGAAAGTCTATTATAAGATCACCATAATCATTATAAGTTCCATTGCTAGTATTAGCTCTCACTTCAGATAAAGGTTTAGCAAGGCGAGAATAATTCGACAAGGCTTCATGAAAGTCTTGTTCAGTCAAAGGAGTATGGTATTCCTTAGCACAAACGTGCAAAAACGAGGCCATGGCATCCGGATCAGTATTGTAACAATAAGCCATGGTAGCTCTGGCATTAGTATTGGCACATCCACAGTTTTCCCAGCCTGGAGTATTATAATCACAGAAAACCACCCGGTTGATACTGACTTGGTAATCACAGCTCATGAATTTGATCTTTTCTGCTCCAAAAGCGTGGAGGGGAGCACCATTCACAGCTCTATCTGGAGTTAAAGTTACCATTGTCGATATAATGAACCCTACTAGTACAAGGTTTCTTATCTGTCGTAACACCGGATTCTTCAACTTTATGGGAATGGAAAATGGCACTAGTAGAGCCAAAAACGTTAGCGTCACATAGATCCAAGAATAGTACATATTAAAAGGATACAATAGTATGACACAAATAAAACAGTACTAACAGGAACAGTCCAACGAGTACAAACACAATAGTACAATACAATAGTACAACGAGTACAATCAAAAGAGGATCCCCGTCGTATTTATACCCTGTCAACCCTATCCTTAAAAACACTGTTACAGAAAGAACTTTAGCTTGACCGTTACCTTCCAACGGTGTGAAGTTTTTTCCTGAGTTCCGAGGGTGTGCGGCGCGCAGGACACAAGAGTAAGGGATTGGGCATACGATGAGCTTATCAGAGATAGGTATGATCGGATAGGGTCGTATGGCCGTACGGTGGCAGTATGTGACCATATAGTAACCATAGTTGCTACAGTAAACTGACTTTGGCCTTTGACTTTGGCCTTTGACTTTGGGGCTTAAGAAACCTTGAGCACTCGATCCGAGATGGTTTAGATAACCCGCGCACGAGTTCCGACTGCAGACCGGAACTCGTGTGCAAATCAGATTCGCTGATGGTTTAGATAAAAATGCGATCCCGGAGCCAATCAGAGATGGAACAGCATGTGCTCCGGAGTTATCGGTAGACAACTGTCTACTATCTACTACTCTACAGTTAAGATTTGGTGATATTGTCACATGTTAAGGTTTTGTGCTGGGCTGGTGTTAGGAGAACTGTTAAAAACTGCTAGGGAACTATTGTTAGAACTAGGGAACTAGTGTTAGAACTAGGGAACTATTGTTAGAACTATTGTTAGGGAACTACTGCTAGAAGTAGTGTTACTGCTAGAAGTAGTGTTAGGAGTAGAGTACTACTACTAGCACTGCTAATAATATCAGTGTTCTACTACCGTTCTAGTACCAATTCTCCTGTTAGTAATACAGGGTTAGTAATGTATGGTCGTGTGTTGCCCATTGTCAGATTCTTATTAATCTAAAGGTCCAGAATTGCGCAGCCATATAAAGCAGCTAGCAGCCACTAGAAACAACCACTACTTCTCTATCACCATGTCTATGCAATCACAACAACTTAAGATCACCGAACTCCCCCTCTCGCAAATAAAACGCCCTATTCCCCCCGTGCTAGATCACCAGAAAATCGACGCCATGGTTTCGACTCTTAAAGGAGTGCCGATGGGCTCAGCTACTTGTAGCTTAGAAGATATAAGTTCTGATGAATTACCACCAATAGATGTGTTTAGAATCAGAGAAGAGGGGAAGGACTTTTACTTTGCGTTTGGCGGGTGTCATCGGTTCCAAGCTTATGATAGAATTGCAGCGGAGGGGAAGGAGGTTATGGTAAGAGCAAGAGTTCTACCTGCTACTAGAAAGACTTTGAAGCTTTATTTAGGTGCTTCAGTTGATAAGATGTTTGAAGACACAAACTAGGCACAGAAACATCCTTACCCCAAACATCCTGGCCCCAAACATCCTAACACCTGCTTACTAGAAACAGAACATCCTAACACCATAGACTAGACATTACTTATTACTAGATATATCACTAGATATATCTAGTGATATAGATTAATAGATATTAAGATATTAAGATATTAAGATATTAAGATATTACTTTATTACTAGATATTAAGATATTACTAGATATTAAGATATTACTTTATTACTTTATTACTTTATACTATATATTAAGATACAAATACACCAGAATAGACATAGATACAAATAGATACAAGTTAAGGATGCTAGTCATAGCCACTGGTGTCTAACAACACCAGTTAGGCCCAAACCTGCAACTGTTCAAAGAAATCCACTCTCTTTTCCCCAATATTCTCACACACATAGTGTCTCAAATCATCCACCATAATTGGATGGCCACAGGTAATAAAAGCAGTAGACCCGCTAGACTCTTTAATCTCGTCCCTTACAATTTGATTGATATCTGGTCTGCCGTATCTGAACTCCACGTGATCCAAGTCACCTTCAATGTCTGCTGGACGCTTTCCTTCTGCTTTGCTAGTACTGTCTTTCTTCTCAATCTTTTCATCACTTGAAATATCTTCTTGTTCAAGCACTGGTTTTGTCACATAAATTATTGGCAAAATTGGCTTATCTCTCAAGAACTGTAACTCGTCATAAAACCATTCAATAGAACTGTGGTCTCTGATAATCCACATCAATTTAATGGTCTGACCTTTCTCTTGATCTTTGTTCTTCATTGACTTAAGGGCAATATCATAGGCTTCAGAGTAGATTCCTGGAATACCATTCCCTCCGGCCACAAATACGGCCGAGTCGTAGTATTTTGCGGGCGTGGACTCTCCATAAGGCCCCTCTACTGCCACCCGGATCTTGGTTGACCGGCCTGGGTGCTTCATCAAGTGCTGGTACAACCCATGGGTCACCCCTCCTTTGACCTTACAATATAACGTGATTTTATCGTCTGTTTCCACTGATTCGGTGAATGTAAACGGATGGGACTGCCAGAAACAGGACGGTCTTAAGAAATGTACAAAGGCGTGGCCCCCAGGCTGGGATTTCCAGTGTTTAGGCTTAGGCACCACTATCTTTACCGTCTCTTCACACGATAATTGCACCTCAGGTACTGGAAATCCAAACACTAAAAGCCTAGCAAACCGAATAACCCGATCGAATATCCA
This sequence comes from Yamadazyma atlantica, assembly GCA_030561325.1. NCBI lineage: Eukaryota > Fungi > Ascomycota > Pichiomycetes > Serinales > Debaryomycetaceae > Yamadazyma > Yamadazyma atlantica. The sequence continues at coordinate 183,591 of JAKTXA010000009.1, forward strand.
CACCGCAGAAGTGGCATAGTAAAACCACACGTACCCCAATTCATCCACATGAATCCAGGCCCCACCCACGAAAAGGGCTGCCAAAATAATATGAATTAATAAAAACATCTCATACCATTTTCTTCTCAATACTAATAATCCTTGCACTATAATTAAACCCCCTGCTACCGTGGCAATCATCCCCCAAACCACATAGGTATCTTTCATATACTCAAGGTAGTAGGCAGAAAAGGAGATGGAGTACCCAATCCCGTGGATAGCCACCATAATAAATGCCATTCTTCCAACCCATCTGTGAAATGTAATAAAGGTTGCAAAATTCCATTTAGTAACCCATTGCAAAAAATTGTTTCTTCCAGCAAACAAGATTAACAACGGCATGTAACATGACGTCATGATCCCTGATCTAACAGCGATTTGTCTGCCAAGCGACTCGGATTTGGAGGTAAATGTAGGGTCATTTGGTACGGTACGAATATTGGCTGCAAGACACCCAATAATCATAGCCAAAAAACCGGTGATAATCAAACTTTCCAACCGGGAAGGCACCAAACAATCCAAAATCTTCAACATTGGCTTAGCGTCAGTTCTTTTTCTATGAAGAGCTGGAGAAATAAAGTGTTTCCTCATAAACGTTGATACTGGCCCTGTGAGGGTTTTGACAAAACCTGGCACCAAGAACCGGGCCCAATTACACACTCCACCAATAATTAACACCAAAAGCCAGTACCCCAAAATGGCAACCCCATAATATAAAGAATCATTATAATTTCCCAAGAATTGGTTGGTACTGGCGGCGTATAACTTGGCTTCAGTCTCATTCACTTTAATAGGCACATCCACTGGAGTCATATAATCAAAGTCAGGAATATCATACATATCCACAGCATTATCGAGGTAGAACTGATAAGATTCAGTCAAATTGGACACTTCTAGTGGAACTCCATACAGCCCACACAAATCGGCGATTTTCTTCAACTTTTCAGGCGTATCTCTGTCATTTACGTGCAAACATCCCATCAAAGACGCTCTATAATTTTCATTCCCACAAGCACACGAGTAATAATCATAAGGAGAATCTGGGCCACAAAATGTCACCAGGTACCCTAACTGAGAAGTACAAGCAGAGAAATCTCTTTTAACTTGGGGGTACCCTTCATAAGGAGCCCCTCCTCCACCACCATGAGCCCAAACTCCTTCAAGTAAAAGGAATAAAACTATGAAGAGCATTAAGATCAAACAATATAGAACAATAAAAAGATCAAGAGAAGTGGGTGTATTTATATGGATTGGCCTTGGGCGGGCCACCGGCCCTATTTCCAATGGTTTCCATTTTTGGCGGTCTTTTTCCCTTTTTGCAGTCTTTTTTCAGTAAATTGTCGGGTCAAAAGACATTAACTTTACGGTTACATTCTTTAGAAAACCTAATGCATGTGCTGTCACTGGTTGTCTATCACTGGGCCGTTACAGCATGCCACTCCAGCGGTGCCTTAGAATCTGTGGTCTGTTACTGGCTGGATTTTGTGGTTAGTATCCTATCCCGGCATTTAAGTGGCTGGAGTTTAATCAGGTATTATTGTGGAGGCAGGGCGGCTTTGTTGGCTTTGTCTCTGGCTTTGACATTTCGTTGCCTTGAGACTGCTTAATGGCCCTACTCAAATGGCCACAAGAGAGTCTGTTGTGTGTCTGTTAAGAGTCTGTTGTGTCTGATAACAGTCAATTGTGCTTGCTAGGCTTCTGTCAGCCCTGAACTGACAGCTGCCCCTGCATTGCGTCACATTTGACATTGACATACCAAGAAAATCAGCCGTGCAATAATGCAAATCTTTACGAGTCTAGACTGAATCTCAGCTGAAACATCGGCCCATGTAGCGTGCTATTGTGTGCTATTGTCCTATTGTGGTAGTTAAGAGGAGACGGCAAGTACCCGGCCAGAGTTCGGGACCCTTCGGCCTTACTTCCTCACGTCTGATTGGCTCATTGGCGTTGGCTATGATTATGAGTCTCGGTTTTGCTGAAAACGGCAATGATCCGAAGAGATAATCTTAACCTTATTACGCCTGACAGAATTCATTGTTTTATTTTTATAGTTTATTCTACTTACTACTGCCGAGTGTTAGGACTAGGACTAGGGCTAGTTACTAGTGTGTAGTCAGACCCTAGCCTACGGCTAGGCTCTGCCTACGGCTAGCCTCTAGTCTCTTTCTAATCCTCCTCAACTGAAACCTTACAGGAACCACCGGCAAGTACCCGTACTTCTCTTCATATAGTAAAGACGTAAAAAGTCCACTGATCATAACCCAATACCCCATGTAACTAATTACACTTCCATAAGTAGCACTATTAGTCCAACCAAACACCGCCGTAAATATCATCCAAAACGCCCCGTCATCTTGAAGTTCTCCATTACAACAATTGACGTGCCATACACTGGTAGCAATATCATACGAGCCAGGCCCATGGCCGGTTTCACTGACGTCAAACCCATCGCATAAATCAATGAAGTTTTGAAGTTCAAAGTTCCAAACCCCTTTGGAGAATAAGCCTCCTGCCACAAGGTAAAGGAATCCCGTGGAACTGATTAAGAACCATTGAAGCGACATTCGGTTTCCAGTGCCGTACAATAAGATTCCTACGGTTACTCCTATAATAATGGCCGAAAGGGTGGAGATTACAATGGCAGTGATGCTGGTGTTTTCGTTTATTCCGATACCGCCGATGAACACAATGGCTTCCATTCCTTCTCTAAGGGTTGTGATGAAGGGAAGGATGAACATGGGCCCGAAGGGCCCACTGGCCCTGGGACCGAAGGGACCAGGGCCAGGGCTAGTACTAGCTCTCGTCCCAACCCTGGTCCCTTCGGTCCCAGGGCTGGTCCTTAAAATCCCCCCCAACTTGGCCCGCCACTTCTCCTCCATCTTATTAACCCTCAAAATCTTAATCCCCATAAACGAGATAATCAAACTAGCAATAATAGAAAACGTTCCCTCCCAGTAATGTTCCGTCACCGCCCAAAGATCACTGCCTATGACGTAAAACACACTAAGAATCACACTTCCTAACACCAAACAACTGGTTAGGCCTAAGAGGCCTCCGACCCAAACTTGGATTTTTAGGTGCTGGTAGGTCTCTGAGTCTGGGCCTGGCTCTAGGTCCGGCCCTGGTGCTAGGTCCGGCCCTGGCTCCATCCCGTCCAATAATCCCTCCCGTTCTGAGTTCTGCTCTATTTGTTCTGGCTTTTGCTCTGGTCCCACAAAACTCTGGTGTAAAAACGCCAAAAGCACCGAAATGATTATCGCCAGTTCCAAGGTTTCTCGAAGCACAATCAAGAACACCTGGAACGAAAAGTATTGATCAAATGTTGCCATTCTACTAGACACTGTCACAACTATCAGTACACTGTCACTATGCAATTAGCACACTAGAACTATAAGATCACTTGACAAATATGGATCTGGTGCTTATAAATGAATGCTGACTCGTCCGATGCCTTTTACTTTGGGGCACTTTATCTAATCCATCTTTGGGCCCCGCACGCCCTGGGCCGAGCCTCTCAGTGTCTGAGCCCAGCTGGGCCGGGCCAGGGCCGTTGCTACCCTCGGAACTCGCGTTGCCGCATGGGCTTTGCACGTCTCGCTTCCGGATCGGACATCGTAAATGACTCTGTTTTGGGCCATCTGAGCCATCTGATAACACACACTTCACATAGTACAATTATACAATTATACAATTATAGTTGATTAGTGTTTATTTATAGTAACATAGTACATATATACATAGGGTGTAGGATGTTGGTGTCATGTTCTGGTGTTAGGATGTTTCTCTAATGGGTGTTAGGATGTTTAGCTGGAGGATGTTTCTCTAATGGCTAGGATGTTCATAATGATCCAAGTCCAAAACCTCTAATTTCTGATCAGGAACATCGTCATCAAAGTCAGTCAAATCACTTTCAACTTCTCGAGGACTTTTGGGGTTGGAAGGAATTCCTGGTTTAAGAAATCCGGGGTTAGGCCGCTTGACCATGTCTATGGGTCTAGGTTTCTTTCTCTTGGGCATAAAGATCCCGCTAGCACTGGCGCTAGAACTAGCACTAGTGGTTCGTTTTTCAGGAACGGCGGTGGGTTTAACTGTAGGACTGTTTCTAACATTAGGACTGTTTGTACTTGGACTAGTTGGCTGGGGAGACTGGTCGACTTTAAATGCAAAAAACGCCCGTGGGGCTGTTGGGTCAATCCCTGGTGCCAGGTAAGGCCCTGGAGCCAGAGCCTCAGGCCGTATACTCTGACCTCTCTTTTCAGGTGACTTAAACGTATCAAAACCAGCTCTAAACATATTTTCAGTTCTTTTACTCCCGTTTTGGGGATTCATCGCCCCATTCATTGTAACCCCATTCATTGAATTAGATTTAGATAGTTTTTTAAACTTTTCTTTATCAATCTCGTGACATTCTTCAAACTCCAAATGCTTAGGATCTGCCGGTAAAGGCTCGGACCTAAAAAACTCGTGCTCCAAAGCATCAAGTGCATTATATCGTTTATAAGGATTAAGAGTTAACAATTTCGAAAACAAATCAAGCCCCAAGGGATCATTTATAATGCCAGCAAATTTCGATTCCAAGGTTCTTTTACAAGTTAAGCCAATATTCAAGTCAGTTTTGTTAGGTAAACCCGTAGCTTCAGCCCATTCAGGATTTGAAGGAGGTCCTACTAACTGAAAGATGATTTGACACTGATGAGAATCAGTTTTGCCGGCCAAAATCGGCTTGCACGTGAACAACTCGCCAAATACACAGCCAACCCCCCACATATCAACCGCCGTAGTATATTTACGTTCTCCTAACAACAATTCGGGTGGTCTATACCATCTAGTAACCACCAATCCCGTATAAGTTCTCTCCCCACCTCCAGGCCCCATTCCCAAAACAGGAGGTTTGCCGTGATAAAGCCGGGCCAACCCGAAATCCGCTATCTTCAACACGCCGTCATAACCAATCAAAATGTTTGCGGCTTTGATGTCTCTGTGTAAATAATTTTGTTCGTGAATGTACTGAACTCCTCTTAGTAGTTGCGCCATAAGACATTTAATTTGGGCCAATGAAAGGACAATGTTAGGGTTTTCCAAGATCCCCACCAAGTCACTGGACATATAACTGCTTACGGTATAAAAACATCCCCTTTGGTGTATAGCATCTTGAGAATTGGCCACTTTAGGCTCTTCATATACCATTTCGAGAATCTTCAATACGTTTTCGTGGTTTAGTTTTTTGACAATACTGATTTCTCTCATGGCAGTAATGGGGAACCCTTCTTTGACTGAGTGGTTTAGCAACTGTTTCAACGCCACGATCTCTCCGGTCCGACTATTACGAGCTTTTTGTACCACGCCAAACGTCCCTTGGCCAAGTTTGCTGAGGATCTCAAAGTTTTTGAGCTTGTTCATATCGTTGAACCGATCGATGGGCTGGGTGGTGATGTGTGTTCTGGTCATCTTCCATGCTACGGACTCGTGGTGCTGGTGCTGAAGTTTGTTAGCACTGGAGTTGTTAGTACTGGAATTTGAAAGCTGAAGTTCTGGTGATGCGTGCGAATTCTCAGGCAGCTCTGCTCTTGGGCCTAGGGCCTAGGCCACAAGTTCTGTGCTACGGTGCTCTGGTCTGGTGCTACGGTGGTGCTACGGTGCTACTGCCAGTGCCAGGCCGGCACTGGCTAAGTATTTCGTTTCTGTCATATTAATATAAATAGTCTATGCTTCTTGAGATTGAGCCAAAAACTTGGATCTCTTCTTTCTCTCCTTTGATAATCTTGATGCTTCTCTCACATGAAATCCTGTGGATAACAACTGAGATGTCTCTTCCAATTCCAACCCCGCCACTTCTGGGTACAAAAAGTATACAAATACAAAAGATACCGCACATAATCCGGCAAAGAATGAAAAGGTTCCAGTAGGAGTAATATCTTCCAACATAGTTAAGAAAGTCGATGCAATAGTTAAGGAACCAGCCCAGTTAGTCGCAGTAGCAAACATAGCCCCCATCGATCTAACATTCACATCGGAAAATAATTCCACTCCAGTCCAAGCAGAACATCCAATTCCAATGGCGTAACTAGCCACAAACCAAACCATGGAAAGAATGATTACAATGCCCCACCCAGTGATCCCTCTAGCTTCTACCTTAACGTCATCACCCGAAGAAAACACAATTCCTAAGAAATGGAATCCAATGGCACATAATACTAACGCAGCACACATACAAGGAATGGCAAATACCAAGATTCTTCTTCTCCCCACTTTATCAATAATACAAAACGCCACAAATGTAAAGACAAAATTAGTAGCAGCGATAATAATCGACACGGCAGTGGAATTTTCAAACCCACAAGTTTCAAAAATCGTAGCACTAAAGTACATCAAAGAGTTAAACCCGGTGAATTGTTGAATTCCTTGTAATCCACAAGCCAAAATCAAAGCTCTCATATTAGCAGGACTCCGATGAATTAATTTAAGAGAATTCCAAGCTCTGGACACGGGCCCATCTCCTGGAACATTTGAATTCGATACCACCATTTCTTCTATTTCAGCATCAACAAATGAATCATCCACATCCTTATAAACTCTCTTTAATACTCTCTTAGCACTAGCAATATCATTATTAATAATATAAAATCTGGGAGTATCTGGTAAAAACCAAAATAACACAAATTGAACCACTGGTGGGACCATACATAACCCTACCGAAACTCTCCACCCATGATCCATAGAAGTTAAAGCCCAATTAATAAAATATGCTACCAATTGCCCTCCAGTAATAAACATCCCGTTGGTAACAATTAATCTTCCTCTATATCTAGAAGGTGCTAATTCTGATAACATTAAAGGTGCAATTAATGAAGCAATTCCTACCCCCCATCCTAACACAAATCTCCCCACAATCATAGTCCAGACGTGTCTAGCAGCCAACTGAATAATAGTACCCACCACAAAAATCACATTTGAGCCTAATAACACCCATCTTCTTCCTAATAAATTCGCCAAAAACCCTCCTACAATAGCCCCAATTAAAGCTCCTAAGGAGGTGGCACTAGTAATTAATTCTTTTTCTCCATTAGTTAAGATTTTATTCGATAAATCTGTTCCTACCGAAACCAAAGCCCCGGAAATATACCCCGTATCGTACCCAAACATAAACCCAGAAATAGAAGAAGCAAAGGTTAATAATATTACTAATTTGGATGGTTTTGTACGAGATTCTCGAGTGGTACTGGCTCCGTCGGGCACGCTGGCCACGTCTTGGGAGACATTTTTCGTCACCAAATTGCTGGACGAGTTTTCTGATTGGGTGAATTCTAAATTCTCGGTAGCATGATAATCTAATTTGCTAGAGCTAGCTCCAGCTTCTTGTGACATTTTAACGAGTACAACTCAGTTCAAGTATGACAGATAAGTATGACGTCAATAAATATGACACTTCAGTATATGACAGTACTATAAATACCAACAAAAATCCCTTAAAACTTACTAACAAACTCCTTACCACAAGAAAAAACAATGAGTGGGGATCCAGAGGTTTTTATATTCGAAGACTTGCGAAAATCTTTCGGCGAATCGCGGCGCCGGGTTCGTAACCAAAGGCTAAGTGGGGCTGCGTTCGCCGGGCAAATGAAACGGCTCAAATGGTGCTAGTTTTGGTGGGTTTATGTTTAAGAAGGGAGGTTTGGGAGGAGAGAGATGTCGGTGGGAGTATGCAAGTGTATATAGCCTGGGGAAACATCCTTACACCCAGCTTGAGAGACAAATAGACAAGTCACGTGAGGTCGCCGATGTCTCAGAGATCCGTGCGAATTACAATTATGGCCATGGGCCAGTACTTGGACTGGTGGTAGGACTTGTGGTAGTAGAGTAGTCTGGCACTGGCACTAGCGTGCCAGTCTGGTAGTTCTTCTTATATATTAAACATCTATTGACTACTTTTTAGGAGGGTTGAACTTAATCTTTCTGTTTTTAACAGGTTGCCATTTAAACTTCTTAACCCAAAGAGATAAAAAGTACAAGGAAGAAATAACTATTAAAGCCTTTAACCCCCATTTCTTTCTTTCATCATGTTCAGGTTCTGAAGCCCAATTCAAAAATGTAGTGACATCTTTAGCCATTTGAGAAGTAGTAGCAGGAGTTCCATCTTCATATTCTACTAAATCATCAAATAATACTCTACCCATAGCAATAGATCCCCCTGGGAAATAAGGATTATAATTAGAACCTGGAGGTAATACCACCCCAGCAGGAGGTTCTTCAGGGTATCCAGTTAATAAAGAAAAGATATAATCACAAGCCCCATGTCTAGCTTTAACAATTAAAGATAAATCAGGAGGTAAAGCCCCTTGATTAGCAGCTCTAGCAGCTTGTTCATTGTCATAAGGACTTGGAATATAATCAGCCAATTTACCTGGTCTTTTTTGTGGATTACCTTCATCATCTGGTTCATCATCATATTCTAATTCTTCAGCAAATGCTTTGGCTTCAGAAGTAGAATGGGACACTCCAACAAGATTTCTCCAAGCAATTCTTTGTAAAGAATGACAAGCAGCACAAACTTCTCTATAAACTTGGAACCCTCTTCTAATAGAAGCGTGATCAAAAGTATCAAACATTCCATTATGTGGCCAATCAAAACTGGGGGCGTGTAATCCATGTTCGGCAGCAGTCATAGCATTGGCAGTCATGGAATCTTTGTATAATAAATAAGAAGCACTTAAACCAGTGACTCCTACTGACCCCATAAGGGCTTTTTGTACCAAAGAATTGGATATTCTGGCAGTTTTAAACATTATTGAATTGATGCAAATGGAAACAATCAGATATTCCGAAAGGTGGATGGGTCGGAGATAACCGTGGTGTGTTCTGGTGTCTCTGTTTAGATGTTAAGAAACCACGAGGTTTGAATTATGCTAAAGGTTTACCACAAGTACCAGTTTGTTTAGTAGAATTTTCAGTGAGCACTAACAATTTTTTCACGTCTAATGAACAAAAGCTCGTTTCTCATTGGCTGGCGCGGGGCGACTCTTATTGGGCGATGTGTGAGAACCACTAACCATGCTAACATTAGCCCATCACACGATCTGCTAACACTATCTACTACAGTATAGTCTCGTACCTATAGTACTAAGTCTAGTGCTAGAATCCTATGGTCTAGCTCTCGCTATTTCCTCCCTAGCTCTCGCTAGCTCTCCCTATTTTCTCCCTAGCTCTCCCTATTTTCTCCCTAGCTCTCCCTGTTTTCTCGCTAGCTCTCCCTGTTTTCTCCCTAGCTCTCCCTGTTTTCTCCCTAGCTCTCCCTGTTTTCTCCCTAGCTCTCCCTGTTTTCTCCCTAGCTCTCGCTATTTCTCAGAGCTCTCGCTATTTCTAACGGCTCTCTCTATTCTCAGCTCTATCTCTACTTCTGCGCTGCTTTTCCAAAGCTCATCAGTATGTTTTATAATTCCTGGATTGTAACAGTCCTCCTGGCCTTGGTCTACTTCTACAACAGACCCATTGACCCCGCCAACAGTAACTACGACCTCCAAGTCAAATATGCTTGCTTAGTACAAAAAGTGTTGTTAATGCTGCCAATTATCATTAAAGTCTTATTAAATATAATCGCCGTGCAATTGATCTTTAGAACTATGAATGAAGTGTTTATGAACCGAATGGTTAGTAAATACGACGGCTTGAAAGAGACCATGAAAGAGCCTCCTATGAAACCGTCAACTATCGCCTTAAGACTTCTAATCGCTTCTTTTATTGGAGTTTTGGCGTTTTTGGCTCCAGCAGTTGATTTCAAATTTGTTATGAAGATTCCTAGTTATACTACTTATAACCCAGAATTTTCAGAGGAATACAAGGAATTTATGAAGACCATTTATGGTCCGTTGTATTTGAAGATTAAATCGTTTTTATAGATTAGCATACATTCTATACACAGCCCTGCCCTTCTCTTTTCTTGTAATACTCTGTACTCTAGTACTAGCTCAGTGCCAGGTCTCCTCTGGAGACCTGGCTACCACTTCTCTTCTGGATTCTCCTTATACCCCAAATAATCCTCCAACCTAAAAACACTAATCTCAGTTTCATTCTCAACTCCTAACTCATACAAAGTCTTTGATTCCTTAACTGTAGGAGAATAAATAATAAACTCTTCATCACTTTCGAAATTCACCACCAAATTCATAGATTTCGTGCCATGGGCCTTGGTATAAAGCTTTAGCGTATCATATTCCACATTTCTATAAGGCCTTAACCCCCCAGTAGTATTAATAATCTCGATGACTTGGTTAAACAATTGTTCAGGTGTAGTTTCCTTCAAGTTTATTGATTTGATTATATGGTTTCTGACGTTTCTGTACGGGAACGACTTGATGATCCTTACCGTCAACACGGCGTCGGTGGCGGGACGGACATTGGATGTCAATGGTTCTTCAATGTTCATTAAAATTAAAGAGTACCAGATTTTGCACTAGTACGGATTTTGCGATTTTCACACAATCTCAAAGCTACAAGGTCTCAGAGTTCTTTTCGTTACTCGTTTATTACTATCTCTATCCGTTCCCATTAGCTTGGCTATAGTTTGCTATTGCTTGCTATAGTTTGGCTGTAACGTCGCTACTCCGTAGCTCCGTTACAACTTCAACCCATCTTCAAATTTACTAAAAAACTGGGTCAAATCATATATCCTATCACTCCCCAATTGATTACTAACCTTTGTTCTACTCCCCTCAAATATCAAATTAGAATTATCAATCTCACTCTCATTACTCGTATCATTATCCGAATCATCCCCTAACAAACTGAAATCACTATCATTAAAATTCAAATTAATAATTTTCAAAGGAATTAAATTAATAAAATTCTTAATATAACTCCCATTTAAATTATCTGAAGTTAAGGTAATCATAATAGTTTTAAACTCATTTTCATTAACAATCAATTTCTGATCATAATCCAATAATTTGGCCTTAAAATTATCATATTTCAACGCTATACTCTCTGGAGCTGGCCCCTCAAATGATTTGATATATTTCAAATTCTTGGGGGATTTCGTTATAGTAAGATTTCTTGATGAATAATCAACTTTGTGAATGAAATTTATAAGTTTTTCAAAATTATTCAATAATTCTTCAACGTGACAAGACCCTGAATTGGTTTTTAAAAAGGTTTCCAATTCAATCAAGTAGTCATTGATCTTTTTGATAATAGGATTTTGTAATACTGATTCATTAAATTCCTTAATTTTCTCATTCGTCTTTGTCTGTTCATAAGTTAATCTATCGAGTTTGTATTGTAAATTATCCAATTCAAGCGACTTTGTCACATGAAAAGTGGTGTGTTTTATTAGCAAGTTCAAATCAGTAGTGAGTTCAGTATTCAAATGTTCCAATTGTTTCATATCCTGATACGTCAATTTGGAAATTGAATTATTAATCTCTTCGTGGTCTTGTAAACATCCACTGATTTTATCCATTTCTCCTATTAATTCTAAGGTCAAATCATTGAATTCTTTAGTAAACTCTTTATTGGTGATTTTTTCTCCAAATTGGTATTCCCAATATTTCAATAACCCCGAAATATTATGATCCTTGATTCCTTTAAGACATTTGTCGATTTTATTATTAATGGTATTAATTCTATTGGAAAGCCTTAGAGACTGTGTTTCATATTCATATTTGCACTTAATCACATCCAACATTTGGACAATCACATTATCATAAGTTTCGTCTTCTTCTAGACTCTTGTCAAGGTTCTTGTCAAGGTTCTTGTCGGTCCTCTCGTCAAGGTTAATAGGTTCATGGTAATTGAAATTATACCCATGGATATTTAATTCAAAAAATTGGTACCATTCCAATAAATAAAACAAAATGGATTTTTCATCTGGCACCAAAGTTTTAAAATCCTCAATATCCGCCAATTTCTTGATCCCTAATTGTTCGGCAAAATGGATGATATTCTTAAGGTTTTGAAACTTACTATCAACAAACCGAATAAGTTTTGAAGAAGGTAAATAATTCTTCAAAATCGTTTGGAAAATGATATCAGGTTGGCTCACTTCAAGGGACCAATCCCGATTGAAATTCACCACGGGAGCCAATTTAAAATTCTTATTAACCCAAGCCAATAAAATCGATTTAATTTCTATAATTGAATTCCCATCATTCATAATTCCTATAGAATTCGAAGTAGAAAAGATAAAAATGGACCAAATTAACCCTAAAATCAACTTCAAATTCCCTTGAACTATATGTTCATTTGTGATGCCGGTGATGTTAATTTTCAAGACAATTCGAATAAATTCCAAAAAATCATTGACATTTTCAAGTTTTTGTAAGTCAAATTTGGGTTTAGCATAAAGCGGAGTCAACAAGTATAACTTGAGGTCTGTGGATTGTAAGTCTATTTGAGTGATGACGGTGTTAATTAATTTTATTAGCACTAAGCCGTCGCTTAAATCACGAGATAAGTCGGTTAGTTGAGTGTCTAGTTTGGAGTTTATCCATCTAAGCATAGTTTTATGCTGAACATTGACCCAGTCGGGAGGGGGGACGGGTCTCATCTCATACCAATCTTAAGTAGCAGTATCTGTATTTGTGTATCTGGTAACTGTAATTGTGGTAATTGTGGTATTTGTGGTATTTGTATGTGAAAAGTGTGTATATCTGATAAGTCGTAAAGAGAAGACGTGTAAATATATAGAAAAGAAGAACCCTCAACCCAATGGCACACCACCGCCAAAAAATAAACCTTACTATGACAATAGTATTGATCTAGCCTATTGTACTACTGCCCGTGGCGTGTATACTGCCACTCGTCTATTTATGAAACACGGTAGAATCGCGTTTTGTTTTAAGTTTGAGGAGTCCACTCCCACTAGAAATGCTAGATGGTAGTAACTGGTGCTAGTTTCTGGTGCTAGCAACTGGTGCTAGACACTATACTGGTGCTAGTGTGAACTCTGGCCCGGCCCTGGTGTTCTGGCCTGTCAAGCGATGGCATTATTTATTAGGGTACATATCTATTGACGCGACATTACCGCGACATTACCGCGACATTGACGATGAAGCTTTAAGCTTTGCTTCTAATCTTTCACAGCACGCTGTTGTTACAGCTCTTGTCACAGCTTTCTCTCAAAGCTCGCTGTTTCACAGCTCGCTCTCGTCACAACCTAAAGAATGGATGGTCCATGGCTTCTTGAGCCGTAGGTCTCAACTGATGGTCATAAGTCAACAATTTATCAATAAAATCAACCACCTCATCACTGATTAAATGCTGGTTTTCTTTGCGAATAAAAGAAGTCCAAGGTTTCCTCGAATAATTCCCCAACACATTATCATATTCATGGCTTAATTTCAACCCATATTTATTAACATAACTCATCAACTCTTTGGTTCCTAACACTTTAGCAATTTGTACCAATTGATCGGTGTTAGAATCTCCTCTGAAAAATGGCTCTTTTTTGAATATTATTGCTGCCAACATACACCCAACTGACCACAAATCCAAAGAATAATCATATTGTTGTAAATTTATTAATAATTCCGGTCCTTTATGATACCGAGAAGCCACTCTAACATTATAATCCATTCCCATGTGATAGAATTCCGCCAACCCCCAATCAATCAACCGTAATTTCTTGTTCAAAGGGTCAATCATGATATTTTGAGGTTTAACATCTCGATGTATTATCCCCATAGAATGAGAATAATCTAAAGCAATCAATAATTGTTTGAAATAATATTGGATATCGTTGATAGTGAATTTGGGGTATAACACTCGGAAATCCACATTGGTGATTTGTTCAAATACTAATGCCGGTATTTTACTTTGCTCATCTCTAACAATATCTAATAATCCAATGACATTTGGCCCTCCAGTCAAATTTTTTAAAATCTTCACTTCCCGGTAAATTTTCTTCATTTTCACGGGCTTTAACACTTTGATCACACAAGGTTCGTCATTCAACACATTAACTCCTTCAAACACTTCAGAGTACTTTCCCCTACCAATCTTACTAATGATTTCATAGTTTTTAATATTGCCCCATTGGATTTTATGGTTTTCGTAGTCCCAGTATTCCGAGGGTTTCTTGCTATTGGCGTCGGGGTAAACTCTGGCTACCGAGTAGACTCTATTAGAACTCATCATTTACTCAAAACAATACCAAATACCAAATATACTCAATATAATCCAAATACACTCAAATATAATACAATACCAAGTACAATACAATACTCAATACCAAAGACAATACTCAAATAATGAAACAATGAATGCCAAATACACACTAATATGACAACGGTATCTATTCTCCAGTACTTGCTACTACTGTTACTAATAACTCCTAGTAATAGAACCTTAGTAAGAACTCCAAGAACGCCTGATGCTCCCTGGCTCATCGACATTTTCGCGAACTGCCTTGGCTAACCACAAACACATTCATCCTGGCTATGACTACAACCATAAGCCTTACGGACGAGGTGGAGGTCCCAGATATACAACTATGGTACAAGCATCAATTGCCGGTCCAGAACAACGCCAAGTTCGTCAAAATCCACCATATAAACTATACAAAAACGCCCTTGTACCTACTTCAATCAGGCTTGATAGACGTATATTCTCAGCTGCAAACCACAGAACAGTACTTTGTTAACAAGCTTGTACGACATCCAAACTTGGGCCTTTTGTGTAAGAGCATGGAAAATGATAATATCTATCTCATATTGTTCGTTCAAGACCTCAAACCAAAGGGGCTTATCCTTGACTTTACTATTGTTAATAAGCTAGATCTGCCAGAGAAACTAGATCTGCCAGAGGAGTCGGACGAGAATTATATCATGGACTTCAAGAGTCGACTGTCGGATGTTCATATCTTTGATAAGGTGTTAGAAAAGAAAAAACATCGGTCCAAATCGTCTACTCCTCAGCTGCTGACAGCACAACATCCAGATCAAATCCAAGCTATGATTTCCCGGGTCATTTTATCAGGGCTTCGGTTAAGAGGTTTATCTAACGCCTCGAGTTCGGCTAATGAGAAAATAAAACTTAAGGAAACGTATCAAATGACGGCCAAGGCCACCAGTTTTGCCTTGAGAAAGTTTAATAAACCAGTGGAATTAAATGATATTCAAGATATAGTGGAACGATTGTTGCAAATATTTGTGGACGTGGACGAGGGTCCTATGGCCAATCCTTTTATAGAATAAAGTGTTCCCTTTTTACGTGTGATGAATGTACATTAGTTATTTACAAGTCAGAGAATTTCACGATATTAGATTCGGTAAAATCTCTGGTTTTTTCATTGGAAGCAGTTTCTAATTGTTGACTGATATGATTCTTCCGGGTCACTTTCTTAACGGTGGTGGCCGCTTCTCCTCTGTGGTCTAATAATAAAGAAGTATCTTGTAATAAATAGCCATTTTTCTCTGGATTAGAATAATATTCAATATCTCTTCTATGGGTTGGTCTAGCTTGTAATGGCAAATACCCTTTTTTCAAATAATATTGATCGGGGTTTATATGAGTTCTTAAACCTAACTTCGTGAAATATCTAGAAGTGAATTTTTGGCCAAGTTTTTCAATAGATCTAATAGCTCCAATTGAAGCTCTGGAAGCTTCTAGATCCAATGGAACGTTGTATTCTTCTTTCCCGTTTCCTAAAACCTTAACTCCGTCTTTGACCGAACCCGTGATGATGCCAAATTGTCTCATTTTTTGAATCGTTAATAATTCCCCGGGTTGTAAGGGGATTCTATTATTATCCCAAAAGATTTGAATTCGTTCCAAGTTTAATTCATTATACACTTTTTTGTGGGGTCTTTTGAACCCAATGATCGGGAACCGCTTATAAAACGGCGTTTGTCCCCCTTCAAACCATCTGGGGACTTTTCCTCTGGCTTTTTGCCCCTTTTGACCTCTTCCAGCCGTTTTACCCAACCCACTGGCTTGACCTCTCCCTAATCTTTTATATGAGCTTACGGCCCCTTCAAACGGCTGTAAATTCCCTAAATGCGAGGAGGAGTTGTGTCTGAGTCCACCTAGGTTCACTAGCTGGGCTCCTATCCTAGGAAACCTAGTTGTTATACTATTGATCCCAAAGATCATGCTATTCCTCAGGGATTTCTATGGGTTTTAGTGTTTGAGGTCTACGCTTATAGTGAAGAAAATTTTTCAGGCGCGCACTTATTGGTAGAGGGACGCCCTTTGGTTGCAAAAAAGATTACAGCTTTTGAATATTATCGTTGAGTTTGGAGGCGGAAGATATTGCTAATCAAGTATTGGCAATATGGTTTAGTATTGTATAGAAGCTTCACTGTTTTCTTTTGGCTTTCATCTCATTCCCAGTTGTGAATTCTCTATTGAATATGGTTTCTTTGGCTTCAAGGCTTCAGTTGTATTCATTGGTTTAAACAATTGTAATTATTGGTTTGAAAGCCTGGTGGTGGAGAAATTGAGAGTTCAGGTGTTACATTCCTTTCCATCTTGGGAGGATGCTCAAGATAGTTCTGTTCCATTTTTTCCTAATCTAATAGAGGTTTTTTAAGAGTATGATACTTTAATGAAACTCCGTGCAAACTAGAAAGTTTTGAATTGGAACCTTAGGGACCAGTTGGGAATGTTAGAAAGGACAGGTAGTCAAGGAGACTGTGATTTTTGTATTTGGTTTATAGTATGAATAGGAATATATATTTGTAGTGTCTAGAGTTTTGGAGAGGTGTGTTTGTGTCTGCAAGTTAAGGAGGGGTTGAGTTCCGGACTTGTGTAATGCAAAGAAGTAATTCCGGGAAATGCGGGTTTTTTGGAATTGTGTCATTTGGTGGAGGGAAAGTTACAAAAGTAATTGTATTTGTGAAAGTATGTTTGTGATTTTAGGTGGGGGCCACTTGTTTGTGTCAGCTGGTGGGGGCAAGAACCGGTTTTCAATTCCGGGAAACCCTTCTTATCGGGAATTGTGGTCTTTGGTGGAGGCCCAAAACCACATATACACTTGTAGACGTCTCTTTGTGTCCCTCTAGCTCATTAAATTTGCAGTATTTGAGGGTATCAAAAGTCGCGCGCGAAACAATTCCCCATAGTTAAGAAAGTCGTGGGATTGCCAATTTAGGGTCGTCGGATTGCCAATTTTCGAAAAGTTCGAATCGCGGTTTTTTGAATTTAGTTTTCAAATTTCCCCATAGTTAAGCTTTTGTGCACCTAAAAAGCTGTTTGTAAACCACGATTTTTGTTTGTGAACATTGGATATTTCTACACAACTAGAATCCATGAGGCCTGATTGACTATATAGGTATGTACGTTGCTTCTTAATCTCTAATTGTATTGAAAAACTAACTAGATTGTAGTGTAAAAATATGTTAAAATATCCAAAACACTGTTTTGAAAAGTATAAAAACTGTACTATAAAAACAAATGGGAGTTAAGTAAAGCGAAAAAGTAGCACATATTCATCTAGTAGCTGTTATCTAACCTAGGAAATATTTCTGGGGCATTATCTTTTAATTTTGAAAAGTTAGAAGTATTTTAAAATTGGTGTTAAATCTTAAAATCTTGAGTTTTTTTTGTGATTTGACATGTTGTACAAATTGGGTTTGTGCATCATGGTACATATGCATGTTGCACCTATAGTATTGAATTCCGGGAAACCTTTCTTAATGGGATTTGTGTCACTTGGTGGGGGCATCAAGTACATACACTTTTTATAAATTTTCTGCTTGTACCATCTGGTGGAGGCGCTTCCTTAGACCGATAATCATGTTGAATTCCGGGAAACCTCTCTTATTGGGAATTGTACACCTGTTTTACAAAGAAAAATCATGCATTTGCAGCCATTTGGCGGCTTGTGCATCATGCACTTGGACCGCCGATCCCCATAGTTAAGAAAGTCGTGGGATTGCCAATTTAGGGTCGTCGGATTGCCAATTTTCGAAAAGTTCGAATTGAGGGTTTTCTGAAAAAAGTTTTTGGTTTTTCAGATTTTCCCCATAGTTAAGCTTTTGTGCACCAAAATTTTTGTTTGTAAACCAGAATTTCTGCTTGTGAACAATGGATTTTTCTATACCCAGAGAAGATATGAAGACAAAATAACTTAATGGGTATATGCATTGACCTCTAGCCCTAAATTCTATCTAAAAACTTGAAGGATTTTATTATAACAATGAGTAGATACAAGTAGTTTTGTAAATTCAGTTTTATAAAAAATGGATTATAAAATTTAGTAGAGCTCAATTAAGCGGGAAAAAGCCATACATATAATAATTAGACTTGTATATATGAGTAGAACCAATCCTGAAGCAAAAGAGTAAAAATTGACTACGTAACTAGCGGTTTAAAACTGATGATAAAGTTGATAAATTTCAACATTTCTGTGTTTTATGTGAGGGTACAAAAAGCGGTTTGTGCATGAGATCGGCATACATATGCATGCTGCACCATATTAATGAGTTCCGGGGGGACCTCTCTTATTGGGAATTGTACCCTGATAGCACAGATGCATTTGCAGCTTTTGTGCATAATGCATATTCCCATAATTAATTAATCCGAATATCTTTTTTCCCAGACCATCTAACACCTTCGCATTTCTTCCACCTCTAGTCAGGCCCCAAATAATCATCCTGATAGTCGTTATTTCTTTATAAATTCATCATAAAGACGTCAAAATTGCCTTTAAAAGTTTTTACGCTTCACCTCTGTACCACCCGGCCCCTGAATCATGCTAACTCGAACAAGAAATAGCCTTTATGGCCAAGTTGGTAAGGCACCTCACTAGTAATGAGGAGATCGTCAGTTCGAATCTGGCTGAAGGCATTTTTTTTCCAACCTGAAGCTTTTAGTTTTTTTTTAAATACAATCATATATTCCAGAAACTTTTGTATATTATCCTATCTATTGCCATTGATTTTGTTGATACTGTCCGTAAGGTTGCTGGAACCCCATTCCCGTAGGTTGTTGTTGGAATGGTTGTTGAAACCCACCTTGAGGGAATCCCTGTTGCATTTGTGGCATTTGTTGCATTCCCGTTTGTTGTTGCATTTGTGGTTGCATTTGTTGTTGTTGCATTTGTTGTTGCATTTGGGGCATTTGTTGTTGCATTTGTTGTTGTGGAATTTGTTGAAAATGGTACTGAGGCTGGGAAGTATTCTGTTGATACTGTGGCTGAGCTTGGGGCTGAGCTTGAGAAGCTGGCTGAGAAGGTTCTTGCTTGAGCTGGTCAACAGGAACGGCAACATTAGAAGAAAACTTATCTGGCTGATTGTACAACGACATTAACTGCTGTTTATTGGTTTGTTGAGCAATCAATTGCGGGTTTTGCTGCTGATACAATAACTGTTGATGTTCTGGATTACTAGAATCCAAGTACTCTTGTCCATTTGAATCGACATACGAAACTCTGCCTGTGATTGGGTCCGTGTACTGGTAAATTTGGGGCTGCAGCTGCAGCTGTTGCTGTGGAATTTGGCCTGTTTGGTTAGCAGAAACTCCAGAAGAAGCCCCAGACCACCAGTCAGAGCTCCCGGCCCCAGCTCCAGCTCCACTCGTCCCAGCAACCATAGCAGCCATAGGATTATTAGCCTGAAATGAATTGGAAGCACTCGCCAGAGGTCTGGGCCTAGAAGGCAACAGCGGAGCCAATTCTTCCTGATTTGGATTCACTTTCGAGTCCTCATCCAAAATATCTACCGCAAAATCAATATCTCCATTACTTAAAATCAACGCTTCCTTAACTGCTTCTGGATCAGAAAATCCCATGGAACTTAATTGGCTGGTTTGCCGAGGGAACTGCTGGGACTCAAATGTCGTCAATCTTCTATGGCTCAACCGAGGAACTGATCTGGTTCTCAGTCTAACCGACCCCAGTCTTGATCTTCTACTACGGCCCTCCTCAGAATACCGAGAACTCTCGTACCGACTCTCGTACCGACTCTCGTCATAATCAAACCCCAGCACCGGCTCGTCTCTAAACCGCCCCTCCACATATTTCTGTCTTATATAAGTCTCAATTTCGCTCGTATCATCTTCATCATAAGGAAACGGTTCTCTCTTTGTGTTCCACTTCTTCCGGGCCTTAGCGTTGCCTATTTGTCTTAACCGGTCGACCTGGTCGGCGGTCCACGGGTCCAACGTCAACGACTTGACCTTGGACACATTGGCCGGAAGAACCCGGCGGTGGACCGAAGCACACCGGCCACAAAGAAGAATTCCTAGGTTATAAGAAGCCCAAGTGGGGAATTGAGACCCACAATCTCCACACTTATTGTCGTTGCCTCTGGTGTTGACAATCTCGATCAATTGTTTTTCGACCTGTTTCTGGTGCAGCCGTGACATACTCGATCGTACACTTCGTATAGAACAATCTAGAACAAGAACAATCTAGAAAAAGAACAACTAGACAAGCTTGGAAAGTAGTAAGAAGGTGAAAGGGGTGCGAACATCCGGCTGCTGAGTGCGGAGCCGGCTAGGGCCAGCGGTGCGAGGCTAGGGCCAGTGGTGCGAGGCTAGGGCCACGCTAGGGCCAGTGGTGCAGAGCTGGTGCGAGGCTAGGGTCAGTGGTGCAGAGCTGGTGCGAGGCTAGGGCCACGCTAGGGAGAGCTAGGGAGAGCTAGGGCGAGCTAGGGCGAGCTAGGGCCATGGGCTTAGTTTCGTATAATACAAGCTAAATATTACATAATGTGCTAATAATGGCACTAGTCTAACACGGCCTAGCACGGCTGGCGCCGTACTAGGAGCCGTCTAGGGGGAACGGAACGTGAAAAACCTCTCTCCTCGCATCCAAAACCTCTACCACCACCCCATTTATATTCAACGGAACAGAGCTCAAGTATTCCCCATCAAATTTCCTTAACCCGCCATTTATAGTTCCCAACTCTTCCACCAATTCCTTGTCCTCTGCTGCAATTGGCTTGTTTTGGTGTGGGGGCACCGTAAGCCTGGCCAAGGTCATGTGATACTGGTAGTTTTCTATAGTAAACTGGGGGTTCACATTTAGTAGATCTTGGTTCTCTTTGATAAGTTGTGTGAGAGTATTGAGAAATTCTTTGGTTGGCGGGTCCATTCTTACAAGAGCCCCTAAGAAAAGGGAGGAGGATGAAGAACTGGGAAATAGTTGGACCGTCGGCTCGAACCGTAGTTCAACCACACTGGTCGTAGCTTTTTCAGCACTCAAAGCTCCCCTTAATATCTCATTAATAGCATTGATTCTCTCAAGTGTACTATCATCTTGGTGTTTTATAAGTTGTGA
Source organism: Yamadazyma atlantica (assembly GCA_030561325.1). Lineage (NCBI taxonomy): Eukaryota > Fungi > Ascomycota > Pichiomycetes > Serinales > Debaryomycetaceae > Yamadazyma > Yamadazyma atlantica. Next base: position 204,841 of record JAKTXA010000009.1, read on the forward strand.
GTTTATGTTCATTTGGCCAATGGCGTTGTGGAAATTGTCCACAAACCCCCGCCATTCGGTTCTGGCAACTTCAAAATTGGCTCCTAGTGTGATATGATGCCCTCTTGTACTCAAATCATTCGCGTGTTGTTTGGTAAGATCTCCCACGATATCTATATCATATCTCCTATAGAATTCATTATAGTTAAAGTCTAAGAACTTCAAGGCTTTCTTGGAGAAATCTTTGAGGCCGAGGATGGTTTGGTGGCTTGGTTTCCAGGGGATGGAGATGAAGATGCTGGACATGTGGTGGTTTTGGGTGTAGCGCAGCAGATATAGATTTATATTATCTATATTAAACTCCCCTGGATTTTCACTATTTGTATGTGTTACTTCACTTTTTGTTTGTGTTACTTCACTTCTTTCACTTGTTACTTCACTTTCTTCAACCCTGGCTTCACTTTCTTCACTTTCACTATCGGAACTGTACTCCCTTAGCTTATCCATAGATATGATATTCGTCGCACACGACTGGCGATAGTTTGAGAAGAGATGAGGATGAGATTGAAAAATTTTCTATTACTCATACAAAATGGCTAGTAGAACTCAATTTGAAAATTCGAATGAAGTGGGTGTGTTCTCCAAATTAACCAACTCGTACTGTCTTGTGGCCGTGGGAGGGTCTGAGAACTTTTATTCTGCGTTTGAAGCAGAATTAGGCGATGTGATTCCGATTGTTCATACCACTATTGCTGGTACTAGAATTGTAGGAAGAATGACTGCTGGTAACAGAAGAGGGTTATTGGTGCCAACCCAAACCACCGACCAAGAATTAATGCATTTAAGAAACTCTTTACCCGATTCGGTTAAGATCCAAAGAGTGGAAGAAAGATTATCTGCTTTAGGGAATGTCATTTGTTGTAATGATTATGTGGCATTAGTTCATCCTGATATTGAAAGAGAAACGGAAGAATTAATTGCTGATGTTTTGGGAGTGGAAGTGTTCCGTCAAACCATTGCTGGGAACGTTTTAGTGGGATCTTATTGTTCTTTATCTAACCAAGGAGGGTTAGTTCATCCTCAAACTTCGATTCAAGATCAAGAAGAATTAAGTTCTTTATTACAAGTGCCTTTAGTTGCCGGTACCGTCAATAGAGGGTCTTCTGTGGTCGGGGCTGGAATGGTGGTAAATGATTGGTTGGCAGTATCTGGTTTAGATACTACGGCCCCAGAATTATCGGTGGTGGAATCCATATTTAGATTACAAGATGCTCAACAAGAAGCTATATCGGGTGATTTAAGAGATACGTTGATTGAAACTTACTCTTAGACCGTCTCTAAACTTCTTGTTTCTTAGAGACTTCTTAGAGGTTTTCAAGACTTCTTTGAGGTTAATATTGCATCTTATGACTAACGATCTAGACTTTGTACACCTTTTTAGTTTTGTAGTTAATTTACACAACACTAGAGATAGTGCTAGTTCTGGCACTAGTGCTAGTGCTAGTAGTAATACTGTAGTACGAGCCCGTGGAGCTTCTCGGATCTGAAGTTTCACAGGTTGCACATGAATCGCGAACCCCGACTTTTCTGTGATTTTCACTTACAACTCTTACAATCTACCAATTGACATTGACATTGACATTGACAATTGACTAGTGACTAGATAGCATTGACTAGTAGATTGACAAGTTAAATTGACTAGTAAGACGGTAGTATGGACTTTTTCGGGATCCCTCGAGGATTTGTTAGAGGTGAAGCCTATAAAAAGTTAGCCAAATTATCAGTTGAAAACACTCCCGGGAACTTATCAGAAGTAGTTGATGGAAACGATGACAATTTCAGTGACTTGATGAGCCAGACGTCCAAGCAAGACGGCAAGGCTTCGAAACTCCCCATTACTTTGAAGGAATTTGAAATCTTATTGGCTTTAAGTGAAGCCACTCAGTCAGATATGAAGTTCCCTACTCAAGCCAATTTATTGTTAAACAAAGTGAAAACTTATTTGATGGAATTGCCAGACCAGAAATTCGATGAAGATATCATCACGCTTCATAGAAAACCCAGTCCTTGGTTTATTCTTGCTGAAAAGTTGACCTCGGCCGCTCTTAATTTAGCCTTCAAGTTTGACGGGCTTCTTTTTGATCAAGTGGTGGAATTATTCCAGAATTTCAATAACAAAGTGTTTAGTAACAAGTCCTTAGAACACTCAAACTATTTCACTATCTTGGGGTTTACTGAAAGTCTCATTAAAAACCCCAGATTTTTGATTCAATCGTCTACTTCGTTTAAAATCTTTCATACTTTAGATACTTGTGTGGATAATTTCGAGTTCTTAAACGAAATTGAAAATTATTCTAATAATATCTTTCAATCTGGTAACAGCCAAGTATCTTATTTGTTAGACAATGATGATATCGTGGAGTTTTCCCCGGTATACTTTATTGAAAAATTGAGTGAATTGATGTGTTCTGTGATTAATTCCATTCTTCACAACAAAGATATGTCTTTATTGCAGTTTTTATTAACTAAAGTGAGTCGTCAAGTCGATGAAACCACTTCCTCAAAACTTATTGCTGGGGGGGCTGATAAGGATTTAGAAGTGTCTAGTTTCCACATGACTCTTATTAAAGATTTATCTGATTTGGCGTTACAAAAAATGGAATTTTTAGATAGAGGTGAATCGTTTATTGTTTACTCAACCTTCAGTCGGTTGAAAATTGGGTATTTGGCCAAATCTTATAACTTACAAGTCATTGGGTGTGGGATGTTTACTGATAATATGGATTTAGCTATTACCAGAAAACTCTTTAAAAACTGTTTATCAATCTATGATGTCATGTTAGATTCCGATTTGGGTCCTTCGGTGGTTCAATTAGGTTCCTTATTAGTTTTTAAAGATGAATCAATTGGTTCTTCTTTAACTAGAGCGTTTACTGCCTTAGTTGCTAACCCAAAATTTGGGTTCAATTATTGTGAAACTGCTTCTAAAAGTGTGGGGTCTGCCAGTAAGGTTTTATCCCAAGACGCAGTGGTTACTACCATCTATGCCTTGACCAATCTTTTATTTGTTAATAATGGACAGGCTAGAAGCACCATGAGAAGAAACACCACTTTAAGTAGACCTGATAAAGACATGTCATTTTCAAATGGGAAAATCTTATCGAGATCTTCTTCAATTAATTCCATGGCTAATGGGACTAATGGTCATTTGAATGGACACCATTTACAAAATGGTACTGCCAATAAATCAGCAGTTTCGAGTCAAGATTATGAAGAGAACGACTACAATCATATTTGTACTAATGCCATCACTGCCATTGCTCAAATTGTCGAAAAATGCAATGATGAAAGTGTTAGTACTTTGGCAGTTACCATTTTGTCTCAAAAAACTGCCAAATTAGATTCTTCTATTGGTTCCTTGTTATTAAAAGGTTTGGTTTCTTGTGCTCCTTACTTACCAGAACGAGAATTTATTATCTTGAACAAGTTGATGAATAAATTGTCTTTAGATGCTTTGAATAATGGGAATAAGTCGTTGTTGGATAGTTTGATTGATTCTAGAATTCAATTATCTAGAAGCTTCAACACCACCCATCCGTTATTCTATGTCTATTTACAAGAATTGTTACTGTCTATCGTAGGAAGAGGTGACGTTCAAGTGTTGGAACACCATAGATCCCATAATGAAATCAGTGAAATTGGGGACCAAATCGCCATTTATTTGAAACCTTTGGCGGAATTATTGCCCAATGTTTATGCGGATGAAAAACCGTTGAATATTAAAGATACAAAAATCATTAATTTATTCAGAAACATTTGGTTTAATATGGTGGTTCATGGGTACTCTTTGAACTCTAAGAATGTCAAAATCTATTCCCTGGAATTAGAAAGAATTTCTTATAGTACCCCACCGTTGGCGTCGGAATTATCTTGGGATAGAACTGAAACCTCGTTAGAATTAAACACGGTTTTGAGAAGAGGGTCTTCGAATCATAATGTCAAAGACCATAAAAATGGGTTGGACGAATTGTTTGAAGTTCATAGAACTATGTCCTACCCGAAATTGATGTTTCTTTCTGCCACCTTATTGGCAGAATCTTTTAGAGTTAGAACTGGGGATTGTTCTAAGATCTTATACTATTATTCAGATCCTTCGGTTAAGATCAGTGGGGTCGATAAGTATATTGGATATTTATCCTTTAGAATTGTTAAGGATTATATGCATTTTATTACTTTAGGTGCCAATAAGAATTTCAGTTCTGACCATATTGCGGAACAATTAACCGTAATGTTAGCCTTGTGTTGTCATAGAGTGGAAGACTTACAAGATGCAGCCATCCAATGCTGTGATCTTTTGATTACCAAAGTCCCCTCTTCGTTGTGTCATCAGAAATCCCTTTTTGCTTTATTTGACTTATTAACTTTATTGTTTGACAGTGTGTTAGATGCTGATGAAAATCAATACGAGCCTACTATTGCTTATAGAGCTAAGAAGACCGGGATTCGTCTTTTATTATCTGATGATTATAAGTGGAGAAATGATACGTTTAAAAGATTCAGTGATAAGAGTAAGCACTGGGTTAAATCGATTTTGCTCAAAAGTAACGTGGATGTCAAGAGTTTAATTCAACTGTATGTCTCTGGTTTAGATAAATTTGGCCCTAGCAACAAGATTCAATATGGGGTTTCGTTTGCTTTGGATATGGCAGGTTCCATTTTAATTAATGATCGAGAACTCAGTAATATTTCCAGCTTCCAAGCCAGAAATTTGAATTCTTTACCAAGCTTTGTGTCCCAAATCACTTGGAGATCTAATTTCATCACCGAATTGTTGAATAAAGTTCCCTTACATACAAGAGAAGATACCGACCGGGTGTTTAGTGAAATTAGATCCAAGGTGGTTGACTTGAGATACAGATTAGAACAAGATAGTACCCATGTTTCCACCGATGAAACCAGGGAGTTATTAAGTGATATTGCTGGTTTGGTGTTGATTTGTGATGATAATTCCGCCGAATTGGTCCGGTATCTTGTGGAAATTCCATTTCTCCGGTTTGAATCCAATAGTATGAATGCTGCTATTGGAATCTGGTTTGCGGTGATGAAAGATAAACCCAATGTGTCGCCATTATTATTATCGGAGATTGCCAAACACTGGGAAATTACCATTTCTTTAAGACAAGGGATTTTCACCACCAAAAATGATTTGACTCAAACGGAATTTGCCATGATGGAGTATTCTCCCTCTGATTTTAAAGCCATTAGTAAAAGAGCTCAGTTGGTGGTCAAGTCATTTGAACCTCATTTACAAATCATTAAATTGTTTGAATCAAGTTTTGAAGCTACCATGAATCAAAGTGATCATTTATTGAAAATCTTTACCAGATTTGTTAAATGTGGGTTAGACAATTTAGATATCGCCAGTTTACATCCATTCGCTAGACTTCCACGGTTTGAATTGATCAAATTTGCATTTGAAGTGTTACGCTACCACCGGATTTTAGGTAGTAGATCAGAACAACATTTGACTCAATTGATATTGGATGCTTCGTTATCATGGTTTAGACAAATGGCCAAATTTCCTTTTGGTTCTAATATGTTGAAGACTAAAAGTGATCTTGGATTATTGAAAGATGTGGCCAAATTAATGTCAAGTATTCATACTTATGGGCATGAAACCTTGGAAAGCAAAAAAATCATTGTTATGTTTTTCCTTGATGATGAAATTGCTAAGATCACCATTTGGTTAGATCCATTAAACCCTAATGATGTTAGAGGGTCGTTTATCTCCAATCAAATTACCGGCCAAAACATTGTTAAGGCTTATAAAATAGACCCAATTTTAGCGGTCAATTTGGCATTAAGGTATAAGGTTAAGAATCTTGATGAGATTATTCAAAACTTGTTAATTGAAGACCCGTTACCTGCTATTTTCTATCCAAGTGCTGTGCAATATTTAATTGGAATTAATGCTGGGACCAAGTACCCCTCACACCATTTATTATTCTGGGAACCGTTATCACCTATTGATTCCATCCAATTGTTCTTACCGCCATTCGGGAACAACTCTTATATCTTACAGTACACTATGAGATCCTTGGAACATCACGATGTGAACTTGACGTTCTTTTATGTCCCCCAAATCGTGCAATCTTTAAGATTTGATGCTAAGGGATATGTGGAAAGATTTATTGTGGAAACTGCTAAAGTGTCCCAATTGTTTGCCCATCAAATTATCTGGAACATGTTAGCTAATAGTTATAATGATGATGATGGAACGGTTCCAGATGCCATTAAACCTACTTTAGATAGAGTTCAAGCCAAAATGATCAAAACTTTTAGTGACGAAGACTTGAAATTCTATGAAAAGGAATTTGAATTTTTCAATGAAGTTACCGACATTTCTGGGAAATTGAAACCATATATCAAGAAATCAAAACCTGAAAAGAAGGCTAAGATTGATGAAGAAATGAATAAGATTGTGGTGAAACCAGGAGTGTATTTACCCAGTAACCCAGATGGAATTGTTATTGATATTAACCGGAAATCAGGTAGACCTTTACAAAGTCATGCCAAAGCACCGTTTATGGCGACATTTAAAATCAAAAAAGATGTGGAAGACATTGATGAATACGGCCAGAAAATCAATATTCCCATTGAAAAATGGCAAAGTGCTATTTTCAAGGTTGGGGATGATTGTAGACAAGATGTGTTGGCGTTACAATTGATTTCCGTGTTTAGAAGTATTTGGAACAATGCGGGGATTGATTTGTTTGTGTATCCCTATAGAGTGACAGCTACTGCTGCTGGATGTGGGGTGATTGATGTGTTACCAAACTCCACTTCAAGAGATATGTTAGGAAGAGAAGCCGTGAATGGATTATATGAATATTTCATCACCAAATTTGGGCCTGAAAATTCGATAGAATTCCAAACCGCTAGAAACAATTTGATCAGATCTTTAGCTGCTTACTCGGTGATTACATACATTTTACAGTTCAAAGACCGTCACAATGGGAACATTATGTATGACGACCAAGGACGGGTTATCCATATTGATTTCGGGTTCTGCTTTGATATTGTGCCAGGAGGAGTCAAGTTTGAAGTGGCTCCATTCAAATTAACTCATGAAATGGTGATGGTGTTAGGAGGGAGTCAAAACACTCAAGCGTTCCAATGGTTTGAAGAGTTATGTGTCAAGGGGTTTTTGGCTTGTAGACCATACATGGAGACCATTGTAAGATGTGTGAATCCGATGTTAGAAAGTGGATTACCATGTTTCAAAGATACTACTATTAAGAAATTGAGACAAAGATTTGTGCCAAATAAGTCTGAAAAGGATGCAGTTCATCATATGAGAGGATTGGTGAAGAAGGCATTGGAGAGTTTCTATACCAAGGGGTACGATGAGTTCCAAAGGTTGACCAATGGGATTCCGTACTAGTACCATATGGTCACCTAGTATTAGCTAGTATCGACATAGTAGTGCAATATATCTAGTACAATCTATACTCTAGTGCTCTGTAAAGTCTAGCAAAGTACGCTCTAATACGCTCTAGTACGCTAACACAAGACAAATCTCCAAGCCCTGCCCAGCACCAAACACCACCCACCCTACTTGGCCCAAGCCCATACTTGGCCTCGTCATACTTGGCCATACCAAACCCCTGCGCCGCGAATTCCATCCATAAATAGTAACATATTTACGTTTGTATAGCCATCTTGAGCAGCGTGCGCGTACCAGTAAATACGATCCACTATACACGAAAAAGAAACACCGTCTTTGTATCTTCATTTGTTTTCTTCATCTTTCAACTCCCTAGTTCCACTGTTTCTAGCCTTTGCTGTAGTCAACCAATCGTTCTTGTGTCCTACTAGTTCTTGTTGTTACGTTCTGTTCTGTTGTGTTCTGTTCTGTTGTGTTCTGTTCTGTTATTCAAGACTTTTAATCTTCCGCACTGGGATCAACGAAACATATAATTTCCTTGAGCAATATCTCGTTGACAGTGTTCTAGTTTCTAGTGTTCTAGTATTTTGTGGTATCATTCTTTGAGTATCATAGTCTGTTGAGCTTATACTAGAGATAGGACGGCCATGAAATTCCTGCTTCCGTTTTTAACGGTGTTACTTTGGGTTTCCAATACCATTTATGCCAAACAGTATATTAAAGCTACCTCCTTACTTACATGTATGGACAATTCCCAATTCACCGCCACTCATTTCGACGTCAAGTTTTACCCGGACAACAGTTCTGCCGTGGTGGATGTGATGGCCCTTTCAAATATCGATGCTAACGTCACGGCTTATGTGGAATTCATTGCTTATGGGCTTAGTGTATTTCAAACCAATATTTCCTTTTGTAGTTTGGGGTATGATACCATTTGTCCGTTTTCTACCGGGCGTTTGGAAGTCAATACCGATTTCGATGTTCCAAAGGATCAAATCAGTCAAATTCCCCTGGTGGCTTATACGATTCCTGATTTGGATGCTAGAGTAAGAGTGGTGTTAATGGATTCAGATACGGATGATAGTTTGGCTTGTGTAGAAGCCGTGTTATCTAATGGTAAAACAGTTCAGACCAAATATGCCGCCTGGCCTATTGCGGCTATTGCTGGGTTGGGGGTAATCACTTCGGGGGTGGTTTCAGTTATTGGTCACTCCAGTACGGCTGCTCATATTGCTTCCAATTCCATGTCTTTATTTATCTATTTCCAAAGTTTGGCTATTACTGCCATGATGGCCGTGGCTAAAGTTCCTCCTATCGCTGCTGCATGGGCCCAGAATTTCCAATGGTCTTTAGGAATTATTAAAGTAGGTTTCATTCAAAATATTGCTAATTGGTATGTTCAATCCACTGGAGGGGAATCCACTGATATTTTGGATTCTCAATATTTATCCATCTCAGTTCAAAAGGCTAAAAGATCTATTGGGGAATTTTTGATGGATTCTTATAATAAAGCTCAAAGTGCTAATCATTTAACTCTTTTTAAAAGATTTTCTTTATCGGTTGCCCAAGATGATTTCGGTCAAGCCGATAATTTGGATCCTGAATTATATACCATCGATGAAAAATCAGACGATTTAGCTTCCAAGATTTTGGTGTTGAGAGGTATTCAAAGAGTGGCATATTTGACGGGTATTGAGATTACTAGTTTGTTTTTAACCGGGATCATTTTCTTATTATTCTTTGCCTTTGTTATGGTGGTTTGTTTGATGTTATTCAAAGCGGTGATTGAGATTTGTATAAGATCCAAGGTTATGAATGAAGGAAAATTCAATGAATATAGACAACAATGGGGTAGTATTATCAAAGGGGCCTTATACAGATTGTTAGTTATTGCCTTCCCTCAAGTGGCGGTTTTATGTCTTTGGGAATTGACTACCAGAGATTCGGCTGGTACCGTGGTGGTGGCAGTGTTTTTATTTATCATTGTATTTGCTTTATTATATCAAGCTGGAACTAGAGTGTTCTTAAGAGGTAGAAGATCTGTCCAACAATTTAAAAACCCGGCCTATTTATTATATGGAGATGGGGAATTTTTGAATAAATTTGGATTTGTTTATGTTCAATTTAGAGCTGACTGTTATTACTTTGTTCTTATTTGTTTAACTTATGTGTTTTTAAAATCGTTATTCGTGGCGGTGTTACAAAAGCAAGGTAAAGCCCAATCTGTCATTGTGTTTGCTATTGAATTGATTTATTTGGTGGGTGTTTGTTACATAAGACCCTTTATGGATAAAAGAACTAATGCTTTCAATATTACTATTGCAGTAATCAATACCATTAATGCTTTATTCTTTATGTTTTTCAGTTATATCTTTGGTCAACCTCAAATTGTGGGGTCAGTAATGGGTATTGTGTATTTCGTGCTTAATGCTGCGTTTGCTTTGTTTTTGTTAGTGTTCACGATTGTTACTTGTGTGTTAGCATTGGTATACAAAAACCCAGATACGAGATACCAACCAATGAAAGATGATAGAGTGTCCTTTATCCCAAGATTTGATAACAAAAAAGGTGACCGTAATTCAGGTGCTGCCAATGATGATGATAATTATGAATTAATGGCATTAGGTGCTAGTGCTATGAAAGGTCATGAAAATGGTGGGAAACCTAATACTTATGAAGATGATGATTCGGTTTATGATGAAGACTCTTCTGGGTTTACTAACCAAAGCAAAAACCATCAAAATGCCTTCAACAACAATTCATCGTACAGAGGTATGGATGATCCAAAAAGAAACAGTTATGTTGATAATATGGAACCTACGCAGCCTTCTTCTACCATAGTAGGAAATCCAGGGGCCGCATTCAATAACTATAACAAAACCGGTTATTATAACAATAACAATAACAGTTCCCAAAGTTTCACCAATCCGTATCAACAAAGAAGTGGCTTCAGTGGCCAACCAACAAATGCCAATAGAGTGAACTTTAAATGATCCTGATCAGGAATGATAATTATGACTTTCAACCAAAAAAAACCCAAAATATCACCCTGTATCATCTTCAATCCCATCCTTATATGATGCTTACGTTTTTCTTTGATTTCCACTGCCGGCACCGAAGAGGTGTTGGTGTTACCAGTGCCAGCAACCTTGGGTACTACTGCGATTATATTTTGAAATATATAAAAAGTTTTATATTAAAGACTAGCTAGTTGTCAAGACAAAACTTTGGCTTGCCAAAGATACTATGATGAAACACATTATACCAGGTGATTTTTTCACAATCCACTTCATCTTTACTGAAAATTGAAAACCTTTTGGTGAGTTTATTATTTTCATGATCTGGGAATATCACCTGGGAATATTGCTTGCTTCTACCAGTATCTAACGTTTCCTCTGCTTCTCTCAATAATGATAATGGAAGGGCAAGACCTTCTTCTGGTTCGAGAAATCTTTTAGCAATTAAATTATCCTCTTTGACATTGTATGGGTTATCACCTAAATCGTAATCATCAGATTTGAAATTTTCAATTACACCTAATTTCGACTTGATGACATTAATTTTTTCCATAATGCCGTCCTTCAAGGTGTCTTTCTTATCACTGATGTCATCTTTTTTAGCATCCACCTTGTCGTGAAACTTATACCGTTTCTGGTCTAATCTTTCGTCTACTCTTTCAATCACTGGTTTAGGTTGGGTAGCAAGTTCATAGGTAACATCATTAAACTTGTCAGCCAACACACTAAGTTTGTCATGAACTTGTCTTAGAGTTTGAGTGCTTACTTCATCATCAAGAGATTCTCTCTTGTCCAACAGGTCAACTTCTCTCTCGAGGTTCACCAACCCATCAGCTTCTTTTTCAAGGTTCACTAACTCGGCAATGTTTTTGAAGGCTGGAAATAAGTATAACGCCTTTTTATCCCGGATCTGTAAGCAGTAACTATCGTTCAAACTGTTGGAATTGGTGGTGCAGAACATGGAAGACACAAGACTATCATAATTGACAGATTTGATCCATTTTTGGGCAAAGTTATCAAAGAAATTCGAAATCAAACTCTTTTCAGCACTAAGATAATTCTTAATTGACATGATTGGGTTCTTGAAGTTTTCAAATTTATCGTGGTGGGAATTCTTAAACATAAATACCATTAACGGTTTGTTGTCGGTGATGATAGATCTAAAAATCGGCAAGTCAAGAATTGAGGTTTCTAAGATACTTCTTGAATAGATACTGGAAGGATTAATGAAGTCAATATCTTTGATGGCATTTTCGTAAGACGAGTTGCCATAAGTGCAGTTGCTACTCAAAAGGTCAGGTTCCTGGTGTAAGTGAAGATTTAATCTCTCACTCAAATATGTCTTGGGCAAAACCAAATAATAATTCATCAAATTCATATACTCTGGTAAGTTAAATGGAATACTTTGGCTAATGAATCTAGCGAAATTGTGATGTTTAGAACTAGGAATCGATAACGAATCGGTGGTATTAAAGAGAAAGATATTCTTGAAATCCTTTGGAATCTTAAGTTCTTTGCCATTCAAAGTAAATGAGAAGCTATCTTCGTTCAAGAAATCAAGGCCAAGTTTTTCAAAAATCTCCGAAGTCAATAAGTTAGAAGGCAAAATCACCAAATCATTCTTACTTGTACCTGGTTCAATAGATCCTTTTCTAAATGGAAGAATCACAGGGGAAACTAAAGACTTCAACTCGGTTTCTAAATTATTTTTGATATCTCTCAACCCTTGCAAGCTAATCCTGTTAGATATCTCCTCTTTCACACTGGGCTCTAAGATACCTGCTTGGACATAAAGCCCAAACAAGAGAACAAACAAGAATAAGATATTCATTTTTACTTCTCTCTTGATGCTATTGTGGCAATTTGAATTTGCAACCAAAATGCGATAAAATTTTGCAGCCACTTTGTGACCATAGGAAAAATAAATATTAATACACTATAGAAGTTATATACAATTAGGGAACTATATGGTGTAAACAATAATTTTATGTTTACCTCTGACGTCGAAATCATTATTTAGTTCGAACATTTCTCCCGTTTCGTTTAAGTAGTATTCTTTTAAAGGTTGACCACTAGTGGGGTCTATTAAATCATTTTTCAGGGCTTCGTTAAAATCCACCGTAGATCCACTAGAGATTGATTTATTAAATCCTTTTGTTAGTCCTCTATTACTATAATCGAAATTCAAGTCATCTAATAGATTTAATCTCGATATATATAAGGTAGTCAAGAACATTGTTAGGTCAATTAACCATAAAAACGCTGAAATTATAATAAAGGCACTGTCAGCTTTTCTTAATTTGCAAAGGGATGAGGTGGCACAATTATCGTTTGGTATTATGACACTGATTGATAGTATAAATGACACCATGGATATTACCATTGCGGCCGTACAGTAAAAACTCCCATTTCTCTTTTCAAAATCAATTAAAGTTGTCATAAATAATAAGGAAATTATCAAAGAAATGGCCCCATCCGCTATAAAGTAGCGGTAGATTCCTGAATCGATTCTATGGTCTTCTTTCTCTAGAATACTGGATAGTATTATGACAATTATTGCAATCATCATTTCAAAGAAATATAGCACAAAGTTTGCGGTTATAACAATTTCTTTCCCCTCATACAATTCGTCATGAAGGACTCTTTCGGCGGGAAGCCTAAACAATGGCCGGTTCATTACATTCTTCACCAATACATTTTCCATTTTCTTTTGCTTTGACGTCATACTGGCGGTTTCTCCGCTTTTATATAACGATTCAGATCCATTGGGGTGTTTGTAATAATCTCCTGGTTGCATGATGGGAGGTAAGTCTTTATCTTTAAAGTTTGACATGTTGGTGAATTTGGTCATGGGAGTGGACGGCATCATAGAAGTTTGGTTTGTCATGGTTTTGACTGTGGTCAAATCGTCATCTGGTATGGAAGGGATTCCTAAGGAGTTGTTGGTATTGTATGGTAAAGTTTGTATGGGAGTTTGATGATCTCCGTTAAGTGAGGAAGGATATGGTACAAATTCGTTAGGTCTATTATTTTCATCCACCAAAGAACTGGTGGAAGGTTTTTCATAGTACTGATAAATGTCATGATAATCGAAACTACTATCTCTAACTCTGGGTAAAGCATTATTATTCTCTGCAATTTCTAGTAAAGTTCTAGGTTTTTGAACCGGGCCTGGATCAGGGGGCCGAACGTTATCTTCAAAAAATGAAGTGGGTAACTCGGTATGGCTTTTGAATCTCCCTTCAGGACCCAAATCTATTACTTCTGGACTTTCATCTAGCGATGGAGGGGTAGGGTTTCTAGATCGATTTCGAGGATTGGGACTTTCAAATTCAAATCTTGAAAGATCACTAACCACTCGAGCATTTTGCTGACCATACAGATGGGAAGACATGTTGGTTGGATCTAATACGCTCAATAAACCAGTTCACTTTTGATCACTATTCTTCCTTGAGGTCAATTTCCAGCCCTCTATTGGTATAATCTTGCAAGGATCCGAATCGGGAAAAAGGTAAATAATAGTAATTACTGTTCCTAATTAGGCAATGTTATGATTTTTCTTCCTGTTTTGACTTGCTATGATACGAATGTTAGCATGAAGAATGTCAGCAGAGTGAGCTTGTATGTACTGCAACATGTGAAGCTGCTGTTTAGTTGTTATGGTACTATCAAATATAATGGTTGCGAAAAGTGAAAGTTGCAAATATCAGAAAAGGACCAGAGTTTTATGAGATTTTTCAAAGAAACTCATCATAAGGAACCAGAGTGTACGGCAACATAGAGTATTCTAAGGCGAGAGTACGGTAGTAGTGTTTGTTTTGATGCCAGTATTTTTTTAATATTTTTTAGCCAAATCCTTAATAATTAGGACAAATGAGAGAAATGAGAAATGAGAGAAATGAGGTAATAGGTGATAGGGGTAAGAGAAGGCTCTCAAACAGTATCCCTTCTATGATCTAGGTGTCTATGGATCTAGATTTTTCTACCTAGAATTTCTATGGATCAATTTTTGTGGATCAATTTCTTATGTAGTTTAGTCTTTTCTATGGATCTAGTATATAGTGAGTGTCTGGCGTATGTGTGTGCCCGGTGATTTCAGGAGCGGCGTATAAATTATCCAATGAGATTGGATGCTTTTTGGATTGTTCCGAGACGACATTTTCGGAGTTCTCGCTAGCGTCGCCCCAGCTTGCCTCGGTAGGCACGGTAGTTGCCATTGGCTGAGAACCGGGCATCACGCGCAAACGACATTTTTACTCCGGGACTCCCCAACCCCGAGTTGCTACTAACCATTACCGAGACTCCTCCCTAAATTAGGCCCATAAATTTATACCCGGGCCCAGCAATAGCGTGCGAAGCGACAAGCAGCAGTAACTAGCAGTGTCGCGGGAATATCAACCTTCGAATACCAAAAGAAATTTTCTGGAATTACTAACTTCTTTTATCCTTATACAAAGAATCAATTTATAACGTAAAGATGTTATCAAGAAACTTGAAAAACACCACTCGTCGTTTCCCCCAGATGGTTAGATCCGCCATAAAGGTTGAACTTCCATTAACCAGAAATCTTCATGGGTTAACTGGACAACCAACCAAGGTTTCCACCATTAGACCAATTAATAATGTCATTGACTTCAAAAGATTTGCTTCACAAACCGTTAAAGTACCAGAAATGGCCGAATCGATTAGTGAAGGGACTTTAGCTTCTTATGCTAAAGAAGTGGGTGATTATGTTGCTCAAGATGAATTAATTGCTACCATTGAAACCGATAAAATTGATGTCGAAGTCAATGCTCCAGTTGGGGGGACTATTACTGAATTATTAGCTAGTCCTGAAGACACGGTTGAAGTTGGACAAGATTTGGTAAAGATTGAAGAAGGTGAAGCTCCAGCTGGTGGTGCTGCTCCAAAGGAAGAAGCTCCTAAGGAAGAAGCTCCTAAAGAAGAAGCTCCTAAAGAAGAAGCTCCAAAAGAAGAAGCTCCAAAAGAACCAAAGAAAGAATCTGCTCCACAACCTAAAAAGGAATCAGCACCAAAATCTGAACCAAAATCTGACGCCAAAGAATCTACTCCTTCTTTCACCAATTTCTCTAGAAATGAAGAAAGAATTAAAATGAACAGAATGAGATTAAGAATTGCTGAAAGATTAAAGGAATCTCAAAACACCGCTGCCGCCTTAACCACTTTCAATGAAGTGGATATGTCTGGATTGATGGAAATGAGAAAATTATATAAAGATGAATTTTTAGATAAAACTGGAATCAAATTTGGATTCATGGGAGCTTTTGCTAAAGCTTCTACTTTAGCCATGAAAGATATTCCAACTGTCAATGCTGCCATTGAAAACAATGATACCTTAGTGTTTAGAGATTATATGGATATTTCTATTGCTGTGGCTACTCCAAAGGGGTTAGTTACTCCAGTGATTAGAAATGCTGAATCTTTATCTGTGTTAGGAGTTGAACAAGAAATCAGTACTTTAGGTAAAAAGGCTAGAGATGGGAAATTAACTATTGAAGATATGACTGGAGGTACTTTCACCATTTCTAATGGTGGGGTTTTCGGTTCTTTATATGGAACTCCAATTATTAACATGCCTCAAACCGCTGTGTTAGGATTACATGGTGTTAAAGAAAGACCAGTGACTGTTAACGGTCAAGTTGTGAGTAGACCAATGATGTACTTGGCTTTAACCTATGATCACAGAGTGTTGGATGGTCGTGAAGCTGTTACTTTCTTGAAGACTGTTAAAGAGTTGATTGAAGACCCAAGAAAGATGTTATTGATGCAATAAGTACATACTAGTTCATATTTATTGGGCTGATGCTATCGTGGACTTTCTACTGGCACTGTCATCTATTTATTCATTGAACATATATAGTTATTTAGCTTAATTTAGTGCAAGCATGGATGGAGCTTGCTACGACAGTAGCAAGTGTCTAGACGTAGAAGACGTGGCACTAGACTTAGTACCACCGTAGTACCAGACTTAGAACCAGTCGTAGCACTAGCGACTGTCTAGTAATTCTCAGATCGCAACCCCTCCAAGATTTACAGGACCCCGTCACGTGACCAGATTAGCATCCATACAGCAATGGCAATCAAGTCTATATCATACTATTTCACTATCTATCAATGTTGTCTATATATGTCTCTATATATCTATCTATCTATGTCTATGTCTATCTATCTATATATATATATGTCTCTGTCTCTGTCTATCTATCAAACACTATATCTCACAGCGCAAACCTAAGATTGTACTAGATTATACTAGATTATACTAGATTATACTAAATTATACTAGATTATCCTAGTTCCACTAAGGTGCATTGAAGGGTTGTAAACGTCAACTGATGAGCTCACTATTGTCCTTTGTTTGTATACCCTTTTTTTTAAGTAATCCATTTCAGGAGTGTCCACTATAATTGATTGCAAAATCTATTTACTTGTGGTCCCAATTAGGAAAGTGAGACCCATTTTTTTCGCATCAACTTTTTCATTAGCCTTCACGGCTTGATCTAGTTTTAATTGTAGCCATTTCGTTTAAAGGGGATTTTTTGCTCTACTTCTTCTTCTTAACTATTTCCTACCCCCCCTTGTTTTAGTATCACCAAATCCCTTTTTTGTTACCATCGTTATTCGTTGCGAGAGACCAGTGCCAGTATTAGGTCGTTAGCTGCAAATATTAAAATGGATCAGTTTGTTGATTGGGCAGAAATCCCCAATGCTTCTTATTCCAAGAACGAAGATTTGGACCAGTATTTACAAGAATATGATAATGGCATTGATGATTTGTTTAATCAGACTTTATTAGGAATCCAAGATTTGGATGTTCCAACAGGGTTTGTTAATGATATGCAACAGCAACAAACCAATATGCAACTTCAACATCAACAACCAGTATCTCATACTGCCAGCAATTCTTTCAATTTCCATCATGCTAAACACAGCAGAAAAATCAGTGGGACTGCTATTTTTGGGTTTGATAATCATACGAGAGAATTATCTATTGATAAGTCAGTTTCTCCAGGTCAATTAATGAAATTGCAAAAGCAAAACCAACAACCTTCCCTGCCTTTGAAAAGACCATTGCCTCAAAAACCAATCACTATACAAGAACAAGAAATGCCCAATAAGATTCATAAGAAAGGGGACGATTTTTTGGTATCTGCTAATAATACTCCTAAGTCTTATAAGTTTCCCCCATCCCCAAGTCCTTCTGCTGACAATAATGATAATGATAATAATTCTCAAACCCTGAAACCTGGTATGCGCTACTCAGCAAAATATTTACAAGAGCTTAGTCGTTACGAAAGTAATAGCAAACCTCCAAACTATGTGGATGACATCGAACCATTATTGAAGCAAGATGACGAACCTCCTTTGATGGGCCAATCTTCAACTCCCTTTGTAAACCCTCAGGTGAAATATGTTCCAATTCCAGTGCAAGAACCTGATCTTCAAAGAACGTCTCCTCAACAACAAATTAACAATCACCTTCATCAACAACAACCAGAACAGAATTTCAATTCCATGCCCAATGCCTTCTTACCCCCACCTTCCCCACCAACCTTATCTCATGGGTCGCCAGAACAGTCTTCTCCTGAACCACACCCATTTACCAGAGACTCCTCTCCCACGCAATTGAATTCGTCTCCTATTAGACACCAACCCCAACAGCAACAAAGTCTATTCTACAACCCTCAATATAACACCCAATACTTTTCGGATGGACCTAATTACCTTGACCAAAATTATTCTTCCCCCATCAATCCGCTGTCGGTGAGTTCATCACCCGTGAAGAATTCGAATTATTTCTCAAGTCCTTTAAGACATATTCCCATGCAAAATAATGACGATACCATCGATGCCAATGACACCATTCCCCAAATGACGCCATTAAAAGCATCTCATCCTCCAATGACTCCTTCTAAAAACAAAGTTCTTTTAGAATGGAGTCCTATTGTTTCACCAAATGCTGAAAATAATAAAAATGTCGCTAAAGCCATTAGACAAAGCTCTCCTAAAAAGAGAATCAAAAAGACGTCTTTACTTCCCCCAGGAGAATTGGATAAGTATTGGGAAGGACCTGATGATGGAGGGTTTTTCATTTGTCACTATAAGAATTGTGGGAAGAAATTTACTAGAAGGTATAATGTCAGATCTCATATTCAAACTCATTTAAGTGATAGACCATTTGCATGCGCTTATTGTCCTAAGAACTTTGTGAGACAACATGATTTAAATCGTCATATCAAGGGTCATTTGGAGTCTAGACATTGGAAATGTCCTTGTGGTAAAGAGTTCACGAGAATCGATGCTTTGAAAAAGCATAGACTTAGAAACACTTGTTCTTCGGGGATTTCTCCTGAAGAAGCTGAAACCATGAAATATTCTAGTCCTACCAAGTTTGATCAATCCAGTCCTTCGAAATATGATTATTCAAGTCCTGAAAAACTAGACAATCACACCCCTCCACTTTCTCATGAACAATCTCAAATTCCTGAAGAGATGATATCCCAAAGCTTATTACAGAATATTGATGAAATTTCACCATTCAAATAGGTATTGGGATTATATTAGGGATTGGGCTTTATTTCTGGCTGTGTGTTACATTTTAGGCTCTATCGTATGGGCCATTGGTTCTTTAATTCTTTGCATTTAATTCTTTCATTTCCATTTCTGTATTAGCTACCCTGGATTTGCAACCACGACATCGTGTCGTCTTTCACTACAACGAAAACAGAAAAAAATCCACGAAGGTACTCCCTTCTTTAACGGTGTATTCCATCTTCTTTATAATGTGTACTAAATAAATGATACTCAACTGTCTACGATCTACTGTCTCTACTGTCTCTACGATCTACTGCCTCTACTAATCAAGACGTTTATTCAATGTATATCCACAAGTGGAGGAGAATTAAAGGAGACCGAAATGGCATGGGGTCGCTGGCCCGCTGGTTATTGAATACTAGCTTCTTCTGATACCTGAGATAACTGATCCGAGTTTTCACCCTTGATGAGTAACCCAGAAACCTCTTCTTCTTTATGGGTTTTCAAATGCTGATTAAGATTATCAGACCTACTAAATTTCTTATGACAAATAGTACAATCATATGGCTTTTCATGAGTATGTAATGACCTGAAATGTCTTTTTAAATGCTCTTGTCTTTTGAATCTTCTGGAACAATAATTGCACAAATAAATCTTTGTCAGATCAACTAAATCTGCTTGCTTATTCTCCTTCCGACCTCTAGTCTTATTTTTCCCATTGACTGTCAATGAAGGGATTGGTTGAGTATCATCAGGGATATCTAATGTCTTTAAATCCACTTCAGTTTCTACCCCATCATTCATAACTTTGGTTTTAACACTCTTGAGCTCAGGTTCAGCATTATCATACCAATAAGCTGCTGAATCTTCACTAGCCTCTTTATCTTCATTGTTTTGAAATGAACTGTTACTAGGGTTGGCACTACCTTTACGTCTCATCAACTTTGAACTTAAAATCCGTTTAGACGCATTGGCAATAGGGTTAGAACTATTCTGGTCCTCGGAAGATTCTTGACCTTCTTTATTTACATGTTGTGGATGCGATGTTTGTGATAAAACTGAACTATCAAACAGGTCACCCAGTCCCAAAAATTGATCATATGATTCAATTTTAGTAGAAGAATCTCCTTCGAAATCTCCAGACCCTGAAGACCGGATATTTTCTAAAGATTCTTCAAAATCCTTATCAAATTTACCCGATTTCTTGCCATTTTTGGTCTTAGGTTTAGGTTTACTCTTATTGAATGTAGAGGTCTTGCTAACCTTTTTACGTTTCCCAACATTTTCAAATAACGCCGCATAGTCTGGCTGTTGATCCTGAAGCTCAAAAGGTAAGTTAGGTTGACTACCCATGGAGTTAGAATTGTTATTATTAGTTCTAACGGTATTCGCAGAGGATGGGGTTCGACTCATATTACCGTGGAAGGAAGTATCCAAGTTTATATCTTCAGATTCATGATTAAGGGAGTTATTCCCCCCACTATGTTTGCTAGCACTATCATTAGAAACATCCAATTCTTCAGTAGATTCTTGTTTGACCGGACCTTTGAACCTATTAAACAAGCTTCTTTTTGGTCTTTTCAGCTTTTTATTTGGTAAAGGATCTAGATTATCCATTTCTGGTTCTTCTTTTGGAGGACTCATCAACAAATATTCATTTGAAGTGATATTGGTCCCGTCCGTATGGCCATTTTCACCAAACATATCGGGTTGATTATTACTGAATACTCCATCGACCCCATTAAAATTGGAATCTTCAGGATTATTATTCCCAGCATTAGCAGGATTAGACTTGAAAATACTTCTTATTAAATGTTTTGGTTGTTGACGAGGGGTGGGGGATGATTGTGACTGATTCATGAATGTGTTATCAAGTAAACCTCCAGAACCATTATTAGTAGAAGGAGAGTTAGAATTCGACCTAGGCGATCCACCCCCATTTCTTTGATTATTTTTATCACTCATAAAGGGAATATAATTTGAAATCGAATTGGTGAAACTTAAGTATCTCCCCGAATTATTCCTTTGTTGTCTTTGGGGTTGATTTGAATTAGAATCAATTGAGTTCCTTGCTTTAGAATATAAATCAATGGAGTTTCTATTAGAATTGGTTAATTCAATGGATTGTCTAGGTAAGTATTGATGAGCCGAGAAGAAGGAAGGTTGAGTGGAATGAATAGAATTGATAGAAGGAGTTAATGACGTGGTGGTAGTTAATGGAGATAACTCATTGACATTATAATTCACATTTAGATTGGGATTAATCGAAATAGATGGGGGATTAAAATGACTATCCATAGACGGATTTCTTAAATGATTTAAATTATTAGAATTATTCCCACTAAGAAAGTTGGAATTATCCGGAATTGATTCATTTTCATTGATAAATGAAGAATAAATCGATCCATCATCCACTTGATTGTCGTTAACAAATTGGGGCATATTTGAATTAGGAGTTTGATCAAGATTTGTAGAAGGTTGTTGGCCCGTATTAACGTTATATCCAAACTGATTAGCACTGGGCGTGTTGAAAGCAGAATTGGTGGTAGGATTCGGGGTGTTAACGTTGGATAAATTCATATTAGAAGATGGCGACGGGTCGTCAATGTTATGCGATTGAACTTGCAGTTCTGGGGACTGCAGCACTTTGGAATGGTGCCGGCTCTGGGCCTGGGCCAGAGCCAGAGCCAGGCCCAGGGCTTGGGCCAGAAACTGGTTTCGGTACATCTGACTAAAGTACTGATTATGAGGAAACAATGCTTCCCGTGCTGGCACCTCTGAATCCTTATTCTGGCTCGTACTATCGAAATATAAATCCAGTTCAATAGTAAAAGGAGGGGAATCGTCAATTTCCATTTGGTCATCATTAAAGTCATCTTTAAAAGCTCCTGGGAAATTAAAGGATATGTTATTGGAAGTATTCTGATAAGTCATATCGTCTTGACTGCGGGGGTTAATAGGTTCTTGCTGAGTATCTTGAGTTATCATCAACCCTTGGGGATCAAATTGAGGTCTGAAGCCTGAACTAGACTCTGGGACCTTATCCCCATTTTGTTCATTAGGGAATTGTCCAAATGGTTGGCGATATTCAGTGTTTCCAGGGTGAACAGAAACCCCCGTCCCATTGACGTCATCGTCCGAACTAGGCCCAAGACCATCGAATTCCACGTTCATGAGCGACTTATCAAGAAATTCATTCCCTATTTGTGGTTGACCTTCCAGATACTTGGATCTGACAACTTCTTCCTCCCTTTCAGCTGGCGGATCTACCTGAGGAAAGGCATTAGGGTTATAATTGGAGCCAGGATGATCTTCATAGTCAAAGCCATCGTTGTAGCGCTCGTGGTAACTCCCGTTGTAACTCATACTGTCCAATGTCTCCTGTTGACCATTAGTCGTTTTCCACCTTTACTGTGCCTATCTACGGTATATTTTTTTTCTCAAACACTCACAACGGAGCCGTAAATGTGTGCGAGCGCTTATGTAACGGTATATTAGTACATAGTATACAGAGTAGATCAACAGTGGACGGGGCCAATGGAAGGGGCCAGGGCCAGGTATAGGTCAATAGACCAGACCAGTAGGTCCACTGGGTCCACGGGCCAGGCCAATATACAAGGACTAGTCAGTCTCTCTCTCATTAGATGGCACTCGTTGTCTCATAGTATCATTATCGGGGTTCATTATTCTCAACACCGACCGTCTTTTGGAACTCACAAGCACCTGGACGTCTAGCCCCGTGATGGAATTGGTCGACTCGTAGTCCGACACCACACTGGGTCCTCGTTGGTGCCCACTGTCTTCCTCTAGATTAGTTAAAGGCTGATTATACTCCAGGTCATCTGTAATTGGTACACTAACACTAGAGAAATTAGGATCCAAGGTTCGTACCGGGTGCTCTTCGTAAGACAATTCACTCCCCATGTCTTCGTCAGAAAATTCATCCAAATCATTTTTGGTGTAGCTAAGGTTTTTCAAATTATCATAATTCTCTATATTAGATTCGTCATCTAATAAGAGATTCTCTCGGTTTTTTCGTTCTGGGGAGGGAAGATTAGAGAAACTAATGGATTTCTTCAACTTTACCACTGATTTGTTCAATCGGTCTATGGTTTTCAAGGGTTTAGGGGTGATAGGACTATAAGGAGTCATGTTTTCTGGTACTGATTGAGTTTCTTTTAACCCATTATTTAATGTTTCTTGACTGTTCATAAACTTGTGGTTATCATACTCTTGTCTTTTTCTAACCCAGGAGTCTATGGAGTTCACATCCAACGTGGAATTGGAATCACTATATAGTAATTTGCTGTGGTGACTAGTACTATCTGATCCGTGGTTATCAAACTTTTCTTTCTCGTTGAAATAGGCAAAATGGTTACTCAATTCACTCATTTCTTGTTGCAACAAATTCTTCTTTCTTTTCTTCATAATAAAGTACCCAGCTGTTACCATAATGAGAATGGCAGAAATGGGGATAACTGTTCCTAAAATCGCTTTTTGTTGGATAGATTCTTTAATATCGTCATTCTCCTTTTCTTTGGAGCTGTTCAGTTCGGGTATACTAACTTTTTCTTGCTTGTTGAATTCCAAGTCAAAATAATTAATTTCATATTCATTGCTTCTCTTTTTATTCGATTTGCTAATAGTTAAGATATTGTTGAATATAGTAACAATTCCTGAATAATCCGACCCAAAGTCATTTGAATC
The DNA here is from genome assembly GCA_030561325.1 of Yamadazyma atlantica. Classification (NCBI taxonomy): domain Eukaryota; kingdom Fungi; phylum Ascomycota; class Pichiomycetes; order Serinales; family Debaryomycetaceae; genus Yamadazyma; species Yamadazyma atlantica. The sequence goes on from JAKTXA010000009.1 coordinate 228,547, forward strand.
AGGGATTTCATAATTCCAGGTATTCCCCTTAACATTCAAATACATTAACCCAGGACTACTGGAACTGTCGCCCATATTTCCCCCAATAACCAACACTTTCTCTACTTTGTAATTGTTAGCGATTTCTGACTCGTTGTTACTTTGTAATTTGCCAAAGATAGGCAAGGCTTGAGCGTTTTTTCTGGAATCTATTTGAATGTTTTCACTACTAGCAGTGGTGTTGTCTTTATTGATTGGCTGAAACGACCATCCACTCTGGAAATCCCATGTCGCCAACTGGTACATGTTTAACCATCCGCTCAGACTTTCTCCGCCAATAAGGAGCTGAGTACTTGGGTCTGGGGCAAGTAAATTGGCGGCTCCATAGAATGATTGGGGTTTGGTGGTGGTAGAAATATTTGATGCTTTGAAATTATCAAAATTTATCGAAATCAACCGATTGGTGATTTCTTCGTTTCGGATTCCTCCGTACACATAGACATCATTACTTCCTGGAGAAGTCAAATAATTACATTCCTGGTAAAATTTTTTATCATTTAAATCCTCAAGATCCAAAGAAATGTCTTGCCAGGTGTCGTCATCTGAGTTGTATTTAACTAGCGCCATTTCATCTTCATCTGCTTTCATCCCATACAATTCATCATTAACCAAAAACAATTCGGCTTGTTTGGGAGCTGCTGCTATGGGGTACACTTTGTCTGGGGTCGACTCACCGGTGATGGAAAAATTCAAGGAAACTAAATCGTCATTTTCTAACTGAAGGTATATCTTTTCTTTGGTCAAGGCGTAAAAGGGGTTGGCTTTAACTATGTGGAATAGCCATAGACACAAGATGGATATTAGGGCTCTTGACATTTTGTATTAGTTTGAACTATTTAACGGCTGGCCCAAAATCAACCAAACGAAATACTATGGAAATATGGCACCAGAAAAAGAATGATATCAAAGAATAATGGATGTACAGAATAAAACACCCTGGTATTGTTCAGATTCATTTATTCTTTTGGTATAATAGAAATTGGAATTGTTTGGGATTTGGCTTGATGGGGTAATACAATTTGCCACGATCTAACCTGCAATGCAACGAAGCTGCGATCATTTTCGAACCATAATCTGTAAATATGGCCCCAACATGTAAGTGTGGCTCCAACCTGTAAATTTGTTGCATATAGCGCTATAGCTAGTAGCTAAAGCTATCAAGAGACCTTACATACAAAGGGATCAATTCATCCCACTACAAGCAAATCACGTCGATGCGATTATTTATTAAATTATACAAGAATGATTAATTTATTTTCTTCTAAATGAACAACCTTCAGTTAATTTAGCTTTACCACCAGTTGGAGTACATAAAACAGTAGAACAGGAATCACAGGTGACAGCGGTTTGGGCGTGGGAGAAAACAGTGGTGATGTTTAAACAACCTTGACATTTGACATCCATGAAGAAGGATCTTGGACCTTGTACTAAGGTTTTTTTCTTGTGTTTTTGAGCTTCAGAAGCTGGGTTTGGGTTTAATAAATCTTGAACTAAAACCTATAAAATTTGTTAGTAAACTTGAATTGAGTTTAGGATTAGTGGTGGTTCTATGGAGCGTCGAAGGTTGTATTATTTTAGGAGTGGTGTTTGTTTTGGGGTATTTTAAATTCTTGTTTGGCTGGACAATTTTTGAATTTGGTTTATGAATACTGGCTAATGACATCAAATAGGAAAGTGGAAAAGCTCTTAGGGTAGGCTTTAAGTATAATAAATTGGCTGAAATTCAAGGAGTTCCTTAGTTGAAAGTGTTATGATCAGACTTAGAGAAATCCATTCAGAAATCTATTCCGTAATATTCTTGTTCAGGTGTCTCGGGATAATAGTACATTCTTACAGCCACAACGACGTTTCAGGATCCACGTTATTGAAATAAAACATACCATATTGACTTGTTAATTTATATTTATGGATAAGATATATAGTGGAGTTTTTCAATTTTTCACTATGCGTTTAGTGCATCACCACCGAAAAATTTTCTGGCTTTTGTGTCACGAATCAAGGGCGCGGGTCAGGTGGTCTGTGTGACTGCGAAATCGCTGTGTGGGATCTTGGGGTATAAGCACTACATACTAATACGCGTAGGTAAATACGATTTAGTTCTACAATTATCTAAACATAACATATATTCACTAGACATATAACGACATCACGACACACATACTAAAACGAGAATGTGGTGATAAGTGCTTCAATAATATACGACGATTTATCATTAAAATATATAAGTAAAAACAATAATTATTGGCATAATTATCAGTACAGGAAATGAAAATTATTGGTAGAGGAAGAGTAACTCACAAACATGATCATAAAAAGTAGATTGAATTTTGGAGCTATAAAAATTATCTTCAACTGTATTGATGTTTGATTGATGATATTGATAACCCAGACAAGACAAGACATTAACATTAAGGATTTGTATCCCAAATGGCACACATACAAAAAATTTGAGTTACAGTAAACCAATTCGATAAAAAAAACCAGGTTTGAAGAACAAAACTTGAAATAAAAAGGTCAAACATGAACTAAAGTTCTAGTGTAGCATTTCATGTTTAGTAAAAGTTCACGTTGTCCATGTTATTTCATACTTTAATATCTTCAATTCCTTCGTTTTTCATTACTCAATCATGTTTACTTGGAGTTTCTCTTTTGTTTTCTTTGAGGATTGTTACCCATTAAAGGATGAGGAGGATATTTACTTTGTTTATCAGCAGGTTTTAAAATTTGGAATGAACATAATAAACTTTCATCTACACTCATCATGGCCCCAGCATTATCGAATTCCCCACAATAATTAGGAGCTGAAAACAAAGTCACCAATTGACGTTTGGAAAAGAATTCGTACCCATCTTCCACCACTTGATGAGCTCTACAAATTAAGTCTAAATCATGCTTTTGTAAAAATCTGGATACAACATCAGGACCAAAAGTAAACGATACACCTCGATCATTTTCAGACCAACCAGTTATATCTTTATCTGGATCAGACCATAATAAATCACATAATAATCCAACATCTGGAATATCAGTAGGTCTCATAACTCTTCTAATTTGTTCCATGGTATTTAAATCGGGGGATAAACCACCATGCATAGTGAAGATTTTTTCATCTATAATGGCAGCAATTGGTAGACAGTTAAAACAATCGGTAAAAGTTTTCCATAATTTAATATTATATCTTCTTTTACATTCATCATAAAATCCATAAATACGATTAATGGAAGCACATTCATGGTTACCTCTTAATATGAAGAAATTCTCTGGATATTTGATTTTGTAGGCCAATAAAAGACAAATGGTTTCCAAACTTTGTTTACCTCTATCTACATAGTCCCCTAAGAATAAGTAATTGGCTTCAGGTGGGAATCCTCCATATTCGAATAATCTTAACAAATCATAATATTGTCCATGAATATCTCCACAAATCTTAATAGGAGCTTCCAATTCCAATAATATTGGTTGTTGAATGAATATTTCTCTGGCTTTAGTACACAAGTATCTGATTTCATGTTCTAATAAAGTGACTTGTTTCCCAGGTCTTGAACCTCTGACTTCCAATAATCTATCGACAATGGAATCTATGTCGGCTTCTTGATGTTCACTCATATTGATGGTTATTATAAAGTTACGTGATAAAAAAAAAAGACTTCTTTTTTACTTAGACCCTTTTGAATGACCGGTCGCTGATGTGAGAATGTTTATTTTGTGGTAATCTTACTAATTAACCACCCACAAATTTCGGGGACTTGATCGGACTTTGTTGGTACAAAATTGATTACTACAGACCCAATAGGATGAATACACCCAATTTACAATTATAACCCCTGTGAAATCCCGGTTTTAGATCCCAAAGCACACGTCTCTTAAGTCTCCTTAATTAAATATATCGACAAAAAATTTTCTGTTGAGAATATCCCTCACCCAATGAAGGCGCACTCGGGAGTTTGCCAGGCGGACCGGACACGACACGCTATCTTGTTTCCCCATAAATGTAATGAATCAAGGGTCAATTGTATGGAAATTGTATAGAAAGATGCTAGAGAGTGTTTAGAGAGTGTGGTGGTTCTTATATTCGGCATTTTCGGCTTTTTTGCCCCAACTTCATCCCTTTATTTGATTCTCTTCGTCTATTAGTCACATCGTATCGAGATAAGACCACCCCGTTTAGGCTTTTGCATGTTACACGCGCACAACCTGCAATATGGCACCCCAATCTTTAGCACCTTTGGAACTAGATGTCTAATTCAATTGAACATGTCGACTCCATTTGAAAATGAATATCTGTTACGACTTGTGGCGTCTTCTCAAAGTAAATCTTGTATGATATGTTATAAGCCTTCGGATCACGTGCTAATCACCACCAATAATGTGGATTTCTTCTATATCTGCTACCAGCATTTACTAGATGATCATTTTGCTACTCATCTCCCCAATGAAAAGTATGATAGCCTTATTAAAGAGCAAAATGCATTGAAACTTTTGGTAGAAGAATTGACTGACCAAGCGGAAAAGGCCAAACCTTCCTTTTTTAGTAATGTCCCTGGATTCAAGGCCAAAGAAGAAGAGAAAACCCCTAAAAAGGATTACAATCAACTACTTAAAGATAAGCAAGAGAATGAAGGGAAATTACAAGAATTGGACCTGAAAATTAAACTGTTCAAGTTTAAACTGTATAAGTTGAATGGAGACTTTTTCAAAATGAGAATTAAGCTGTATATTAATAAAAAAGTGAATGAAAAGAGACTTAAAGATATGAATAATCCCGGGTTTTTTCCTTCTACGCCTACCAATAATCCTGGAAACCCCAGTCCTGGGGCACCTTCTGCTGGGCCTAGCACGGGACCAGATTCAGGGTCCCCAACTGATCCAGCTCCTTAACTTTCATGCTATATATTTAAGTAGGATTCACCACTTTTTCATCTAACCAATTTTCCCATTCACTGATATTATTTTTCATGACACTCCCCGTCTTAAAGTCGACATTTCCCTTTAATTTATCAAAAGAAAATGGTAAATATTCATGCCAAAAACTCAACTCATCTTCATTATTTTTCAACTCAAACTCAATGATCTGATTGACTTCTTGTTGCAATAAAGTCTTGATTTTGTTCACCGGTAAGGAGTTAAATAAATCCACTTTATTAACCATAACCAAGTAATCCTTACCAATCGGTAAAGTTTCCGTAACCGTCAAAATCTTGAACAATTTCCGAGCGGTCAAATTAAGATTCTTTTGGAAACTCATCATATCTGAATCCACCATAAACATCACCCCTTTTAAATTTATAGTACTAAGTAGATTATTAAATAAATTGTCATATTTCACATATCCTGGGTAATCAATTAATTCATAATTTTTTTGAATTGATTCGTTACTGATTGGTAATTGAATGGATCCTTTGTTAACTTCAAGAGAAGAAACCGTAGCGGATTTCTTTTGTTTTTGGGCTTCGATGGCTTGTTCTGGCTTCGTTAATCGTAAATACAAGCTGGTTTTGCCACTATTGTTATGACCAATGATTATAAAAGTGGGGGTTTTGCCGGTCTTGACTTCAAAGTTTTGTAGATAATATACCACCACTATAATTATAAGCCCGGCCAATATCGACAAGAGAATGAGCTGTATTTTGTCCATGGCTAACTGCTACTTAACTAATACAACTAATGGCTTCACTATTAGACCCTTGAACTAACAGCTTTGTGGCTCCTTTAAGTTCAGTAGATCTGGTGAACAAATTTCCAGATGCGAATTGAAATCTCACTGTATGGACTTCCCTACTTTGTGCCATCTGGTCAGTGTCTAGTGCTATGGTCTGGAACTAGTGCCATATGGTTGTGTCTAGTACCATAGTGTTTTGTCTAGTTTTGTCTAGTACCTACATCTAATGCCTTCTATTTATATTACTCCTATCCCTAATCTCTTACTAATTGACTGGTAGATGAACGGCTGGATTGAATTAAATATTGATCCATCACAACCAAAGCAGCCATGGCTTCCACAATTGGAACCGCTCTTGGGGTCACACTTGGATCGTGTCTACCCTTAGCAGCTAAAACCCCGGCTTTCCCTTCATAAGTAGAAGTTTCTTGTTCTTGACTGATGGTAGCAGCTGATTTAAATGCTACTGAAAAATAGATATTTTCCCCATTGGAAATACCTCCTTGGATCCCACCAGAATTATTGGTTTTGGTGGTTAATCTTTGTTTGGTTTCATCAAAAACAAACGCATCATTATGTTTAGACCCAGGGATTTTAACTCCATCAAATCCACTACCAATTTCAAATCCTTTGGTAGCAGGTAATGATAACATAGCATGAGCTAATTTGGCTTCAAGTTTATCAAAACATGGTTCTCCTAAGCCAATAGGACAGTTTCTAATTACACAAGTAACAATACCACCAATAGAGTCTTTAGCATCTCTATAATCTTCAATAACCTTAACCATTTCATCTCTAACATTGGCATCTGGGCATCTGATAGGTCCAGTTTCATCAATACTATCTTTAGTAACAGTGTTTAAAATATTCAAAAATTCTGGATCTTGAGGATCTTTACTCATACTTTTAGTTCCAATAGCAGATACAAAAGCAACAATTTCTACATCATTGATTTTAGCCAAAAGTCTTTCAGCAATAGCGCCGGCGGCAACTCTACCAATAGTTTCTCTGGCAGAAGATCTACCCCCACCACTAGAGCTTTTGGCCCCATATTTTTCAATATAAGTCCAATCAGCATGAGAAGGTCTTGGGTAAAAATCCATTTCACCATAATCATGAGGTCTATGATCTTCATTTTTCACCAACATGGCAATAGGAGATCCTAAAGTCTTACCGAATTCAGTTCCACTTTGGATTTGTACTTGATCTTTTTCATTTCTTGGGGTGGATAACTTACTTTGACCCGGTCTTCTTCTAGTTAACTGAGGTTGAATATCTGCTTCAGTTAAAGCTAAACCTGGTGGCACTCCATCCACAATACACCCAACTGACTTACAATGAGATTCCCCGTAGGTAGTCACTCTGAATAAGGTTCCAAACGTAGACATTCTCTCTTACTTGTATTATATATATGGTTTTTAACAGATCTGTTTGGCTAGTATTAAATTTTTCACTTTTTTATATGCGACTCCATGACTCAGAAAATTACCGCAAAAATATTACGCCATATAGAAGTAGCACAATTATACAAAGAGGTAGTACAATTATACAAAGAGGTAGCACAAATAAATAGAGGCACAATTAAACAGGTTATACATATTGTTTATATAGATACCTAAAGTTTACTCTTGGAATGGAATCTAACCACTTCATCAATAGCTTCAGCCACTTTAGTGATATTGTGATCATTTAATCCGGCCACTGAAGCTCTACCTGAAGCTACAAGATAAACCGCATGTTTTTCTTCTAACCGTTTAACCATTTCTGGAGTTAAACCAGTGAAAGAAAACATTCCTGATTGGTTAACAATATGATCCCAATTCCCAGGAGTTTGTAAATTAACCAACAGATCTCTTAATTTAACTCTCATTTCTTTAATTCTAGAACTCATGGTAATTAAATCCTTTTTCCATTGACCATATAATTCTGGATCTTTTAAAATCTTAGCCACAATCTTAGCCCCATAAGCTGGAGGATTAGAAATTTCCGATCTAATGACTTTTTTCAATTGAGAAGTAATGGCTTTATTTAGCCCTTCATCCGATTCATTAGGTATTATATGAACTGCTCCAACTCTTTCACCATACATTCCACAATTTTTAGCAAAAGATTGACAAACCACAATTGGAGCCGAGAATTTTTTAGAATTGACGGCAGTTCTAATAGAATAACTATCTAAATCCAAATCACCACTAGCAAATCCCTGATAAGCACTATCAAATAATGGTAAATGATCATTAGCAGCCAATTTATCTATAATTTGAATCCATTCTTCTTTAGAAGGATCTAATCCAGTAGGATTATGAGCACATGAGTGTAATAAAAAGATTGACCCTTTAGGAGCAGATTCAATGGTTTTTAAAAACCCAGTTAAATCTAAAGATTTATTATCTTTATCCCAATAAGGATAAGATTCAGTTTCATAACCTAAAGTTTGAAAGATTTGATTGTGATTAGCCCAAGTTGGTTTAGATAAATAAATCTTTGCTGATTTATTATGGTAAAATTCTTTTAAGAATTTCCCACATAAATGTAAAGCTCCAGTACCACTTAAACTTTGTTGACTAATAAGTCTATTTTCTTTAATAGCAACCGAATCTTCTCCTAATATAATATTGGCAGCAGTAGTAACAAAATCCTTAAACCCTTCAATGGCTAAATATTCATGATTATAACTTGGGTCATTAATTAATTTAACTTCTGCTTGTCTAACAGCAGGTAAAATCCATGGTTTACCATTGTTATCTCTATAAGCACCAATTCCCAAATCGACTTTATCAGATCTAGAATCACTAGTATATCTAGCCTTTAATCCAAATAATGGATCTGGGGGTAATTCTTTGATTTCTGGGAAATATTTCGACATGATATTACAAAATTAAATTGTTAGCTAAAGGGGTAAAAAAACATCGGAATCCTGGTCCTTTTTATACTTACCGGTTTGTGCGCTTTTGTGTCACCAAAACCGTTTTGAGGGGTAAGCTGATTTTTGGGGCCACTCTCATTTGTTGCTGGGTTTTAGGGAGAGCACTAGAAAAGAGTAGATAGTAAAGAGAAGTTGGGTATACGAACGAACCGTTTGTGGTGTTGGTTCTGGAGTTAAGACCTTAGGGCGTTAAGGGATCGTTGGATATAAAAATCTCTAAACACCATCATATGCTTTGGCAGTTTCTTTTTCCACTTTTCCCTTCTATCCATTCGCAGGGTACTAAACCCGAAGAAGCACAGCAACAGCACAATAGTAAGAGCACAAGAGCACAATAGTAAGAGCACAAGAGCACAATAGTAAGAGCACAAGAGCACAAGAGCACAACAGGAGCACAGCTTTGGATGAAACAAGGTCAGGATAGGTCAGTACATCGTACAAGGGTGAGCTAAGGCTCGTGTGGGGCAGAAACAGCTACATACAGTAGTTGCCAAATTGTTTATTCGGTATCATTCCGATAATTGCCTCGAGCGGGATGTTACGGCTTACTTTAGCTACCAGGACTCTAGAGCTAGATTGTTGCTACTTATACTGTGGTAGTGATTCCCCAGACTTTCTAACTGCGACAACGGCATAATTAAGGTGGGGCACTTTGTTTAACCCATCGCTCGGGTTAAAGGAGTAGGCTGGGATCGATTTGCGAGTCTGCCTAGAGTTAGGGAGAGCTACCGAGAGCTAGTACCAGAGCTAGTACCAGGCTACTGAGGAGTCTGGCACTGAGGGTGCGAGGACTTCTTAAAATAGACCGACCCTATCCTAGCTCTTCCTCCTAGATCTATCTATACTTACAATACCATTTCGTACTATTTATATTTTACCAGTACACTGGTCACTACACCAGTACACTAGTCACTAGTCACTAGTCTATACTACCAGTTTCACTTCAAAGAATCTCTTTAAATAGTAAATTTGGAACAAAGAATTAGCCACAACCACAATGATTTGAAATACAGACCAATATTTAACTCTAGAGTTGGTGGATTCAGCAGTATTTCTATGGGTTCTTTCTCTAATAACCAAATAACTTTGTTCAGCTTTAACATCACTAGTTAATTGACTTAATCTTTGAATGGCATAATCCAAGGTATTAGCATCGGGGTTTTCATAGTCAATATAAATCACCCCATGAACATTGAAACTAACATCTAAATCAACCCGATTACTCTTTTCATTGGAAAAACAATAAGTATATTTCCCATCCATATTAGCTTTTATAACTTCATCTCCATGGTCCACATCATTTCTTTTGATCAACACTTGTCCATTAGGTGTCCCCATATAAAAACTGGCGGTTAATTGTTCACTATTTTGGGGATCTCTAGACCCCACTTGGAAAGATATGGCTAATTCATCATGTTTTTTCAAGTTTTCAAAAAAACATTGTTTACCATATGGGGGTAACAATACATTGTGACATGCTATCAAACTAAGAAACCAGAAGATTCCTAATGCTCCCAAGAACTTCATGATGTCGTATTTGCTCTGGACTGGTCTTGTGGTGTGTTGTGTAAGGTTTGTCTCTCACAAAAACTGATGTTGTGTCCTGAGTGTCAATGATTTTTTTCGCTGTTTTTCGACGCGTCTGAGAATGATCCAGCAAGCCCAAGCTCATAGTACAAACAACACAAACTATGGGCCAGTACAAACACAGACTATGGGCCAGTACAACTATGGGCCAATAGTAATAAGATTCTACTACTACTACTAATACTCTGCTCTACTTTTCTATACCGTTCGGCGTGTATGTCTATATAATACATTCTCCTATAATGGCTTCATGATCTCGTCGTACAATAATTTCTTCAAGTCATCTATACTTAAATCATCTTTTTTCCGATCAAAATCAAAGAAATCTTCCGGGATTTTATCAGCCATAGGCTCATCATTTGGATCATGATATAATTTCAAATATGGATGTTTCAAAGCGTCATCAACAGTTATCCGTTTACTTGGGTTGAAAATCAAGAGTTTATCCAAAAGATCTAATGCTAGTGGGTTAATGGTGGTGGATATATTTGCAAATAACGATTGAAATGGGATTTTTTTGCAAAATGGTAAGGATCTGATATATTCTCTAGCTCTTTTCAGTTTAATATTATAATAATCTTCCATATTAGGAGTTCCTAATACTTCCATAATTAACCATAATTGATTATGATAATCTCGACCGGGGAATAACGGTCTACCACTTAACATTTCTGCCAAAATACACCCTATAGACCATACATCAATAGCAGTAGTGTATTCTTGGAATGTTAACATGATTTCAGGAGCTCTATACCATCTAGTAGCCACATATTCAGTCATAAATCCGAAATTATCTTCACTTGAAGCAATACTTCTAGCTAACCCAAAATCAGCAAGTTTTAAATCACAATTAGAATTTAATAATAAATTAGAAGGTTTTAAGTCTCGATGTAATACATTAGCAGAATGTAAACATTTTAAAGCTCGTAATGTTTGATAAATAAAGTATTGAATATGATCATCACTCAACTTCTGAGTTCGTATTACTCGGTGAAGATCCGTTTCCATCAACTCTTGAATTAAATAAATCTCATTAAATAAATCATAGCTAATAGGTCTTTGAATCGCCAAAATACTAATGATATTTTCATGATTAAAATGTTTTAAAAGTTTGAGTTCTCTCAAGGTCCGAAGACATAACATGGACCGTTCAAATGGTTCAATCTTCTTGATCGCCACTTTCTGATTGGTAGGTTTATGGATGGCGGAACATACGATCCCGTAAGCTCCTTCTCCTACCACTTCCAAGATCTGGTAATGATCACTGACATTAAAGCTTATTTGACGGGGGGCATATTGTTGGGATTGCGCTTGTGCCTGTGCTTGTGCTTGTGCCTGAGCTTGTGCCTGAGCCTGTGCTTGTGCTTGGGCTTGTTGTTGAAGCATCTGTTGCAGGTCTTGAGATTGCATGATCGAATCACTAAGCAAAGTTACTGCGAACCACAAAAAAAACAATCACTATGATCACAGCGACAGGTCAAAAGAATCAAGTGGCTGATAAAAGAAAAGCGTTGGAGAAGTTGAAATGAAAACAAGTCGGGAGTGTTTTTGAGGACCCAAAATAGCAAAAAATGTACCTGATTTTCTATGCCGGACGGGGATTGTGTTTTGAAACGGTTTGGAGCTTGGACAATTGTGAATCAATGAACAAGAAGTGGGTGGGACGTAGTAGGTAAGAGATGGGACGAGTTGGTGAACACCAGAGAAGCCAAGGATACAAATCACTTTATAAATACCCAGATCTTGTTAGTATAGGGGTATATATTATATATGTAAGTCTAAACCTTGTTGATATCTCCGGCGTTTTCGTTTCAACTTTGTTTCAAGTGAAGCCAGATCGATCTAAAAACACGCAACTAATTGGTCCGCCTTTCCTGGGCTAGTCTTCACTCTTCTGTCTGCTCTGTCGGTGTCCCTTGTCCGCTCTGTCGCTGTCTGCTCTGTCTGCTCTGTCTGCTCTGTCTGCTCTGTCTGCTCTGTCGCTACACTACTCTACACTAATCTCAATATCCATTTTCTATTGTTGCCTGAACACAATTTCTCGTAACAATACACTATTTACGCTCAACTAGACGAGATTTTAAAAGATCTCTCTCATAAATACCACCTTTCCACACGTTTTTTTTTATACCAACTACTGCTTTTTTTATAACAACTACTTCTTTTTCCGGCCAAATAATCCTTTCTTCTTCTTTGGTTCATTCTTTTTCAATGAACTAGCAGAATAATTTTGAGCATTATACATTGGCTGACTGTCAAAGTTAGCAGTGGGTCTGGAATATTCTTGTTGATCTTGTTGTCCATGTTGTCCAGGAACTAAATTATAATGACTGAAATCTTCATGGAACCCCCATCCTAATCTATTAGTTTCCAACAGGTCTTTATAAGTCATATCACCTGTTATAGCATATTCAAACGCTCTGATGGTATCTAAAGGTCTTTCATTTCTGGATCTGGTAGGGTTAGACATATCACTTTGAGTGATAGAATGACCAAAAATATCTTTTAAATCACTGGAATCTTGAGATAAATATGATGGTTTACGACCAATGTTTCTCTCTGCTGCTTGTTCAAATGGTTGAGCTTCATTGACAGCTGTTAAGATGGGATCATGGACATTCGCGGTGTGCATCTTATAGTCCCGCTCAGACTGGTCTTCATACTCAACTTGTTTCCCGCTTTTACTTCTGAATATAGCCATGGTTCCTGGTGATAACTTTGTTGTTTTGATCTGAAAGTGGGTTATTGGTAGTTTTATTTCCTGATTTCCCCCCTTTAAATTTTGAGACTCTTTCTTTTTCTCTAAGGCTGTGGACCAACCGCAGTAACCTGTAGATTTGGTAACTTGCACTTCTCCAGATTCTGGCAAATTATTCTGGCACCAAAGACTTGGGTAATGCTACAGTTATATACTAGGTTATGCCCAGGTTATGGTTAGATATATGAGTTGGCTAAATCACAGCCTCTTGGCTGGCCTTGGCTGGTTGCTCTATTGGTTCTACTTTCCTATTTCCTATTTATATGTTGGCATGGCTGTGCGATTTGACATGTATTACACAAAATCAAGCCAAACCCTAAGCCAAACCCTAAGCCTGGTCCACATGGCATTCATCAACTAAAGATCGCGGTATGGAGTTGAAAACAACTCAGGAGGGTATGTCTTATTCTCTACCGCTTCAAAATCCTGGTACGTCACGTGCAAATAACTTTCAATATCTCTTATAAACCCTACTGTTTGAAGCTGGTCAAATTTATGATTCTGATCATAATTTTGCATCAATTGGGCTCTGAATTGTTTCAACCGTTGTTCTACTCTATTGAATCGATAGTTTAAAAACAACGGATAAAACCGGTCGTTTGTGAATGCTGATGATACTCCAGGTCTTTCTGAAGTAGCACAAGTAGAATCATACCGATTAGGATCTTCTGGAATAAAACTCATGACATAACTAATTCTTTCACAATTATTCACCGGTTTGGTAGCAATATGTTTGATGACTCGGCCTTGTAACATGGTCCCATACCCTACTTTGGCATTTGGAACCCGTAAAATCGTTTTATCGTCTCCTAACTTGACTCCAGTTTCTCCCCCAATCATATTCTCTGGAGCACTCAACATCATAACACAAACTAACGGAGGAGAATCATAATGCCAATTGACTCCAGCAGTGATATTGTCAATGGCTTGGTCTTGCTTGGTTAACATTTCTTGGTAATCTTCTGGAGTTTGTTCTTCGCCAGTGGTTCTAGCTAAGGAGACATTCACGTGAGACATACTAAACTGATGAGGAATTATCAACTGATCTTCCATGACTATATTAATTATATCCTTTAACTCTTGACTTTGAATGGCTTGTTTGGTAAACACAGTATCATCAATAAAACCACTGATATGGAAATCTAACTTGTTAGCATTTTTGGAATTATTACTATTATTTAATCTTCCATGTCTTTTAAGTAAAGAGTGGTTGCTAAAAATCTCCCATTTCATCATATTAATGGCATCTTCTGTAAACAATTTAAATGGTTCTACCACGGCAATGTCATTAATTGGTGATACATGGGTTTTTTCTATTCCTAAATCACTAAACCGATATTTGGCTCCTGCCACAGCAAAATTAATATGAGTTTTAGGATCAAACTTTACTTTAGGATTGAATCCTGGTTTAGCTTCTAATTTCTCCACCAAATATTTGATTTCATGGTCAATTACCTCTTGGGGTATATCATAAGAATGATTTTCATTCAAAATTTCTTCCATTTTCCTCTAACCACCAAAAATTCAAAGTGCTGAATCCTTAACTTTATATAGTACGGCTCATAGATAAGGATTCCGCGATGCGATAAGAGAGCCACTCAGGGAATCTTTACTCAAGTTGGAAATATAATATATTACGTCTTCTATATGTCATCTAGTTAAATTCTAATTCAATTTTACTGGCAACAGACCCTACCTTAGTTTCTCTAGCAGATAAGTTGATCTTACCATCTTGAGTGATGTTAGTGATAATTTCTAAAGTTCCATTAGGTTTTAAATCTTTTAAGGATAAAGATCCTAATAAATCTCCACATTCTTCAACCACTTCTTTAATGATTTCTGGTTCTTCTTCAGAGTCATCATCATCAGAAAAGTCTTCATCATCACTTAACTCTACCTTAGGTGGTTGTATAACCGTTTCTTTGACGGTCTTTTTCCCTTCATAGAATTCAACCACTACTGATTCATTAGTTCCATTGGTAACTTGTATGGATTTTTTAACTGGATAAGCAGTTTCATTAACTAAAATTGGAATGAATTTACCATCAGCTCCTTTAATACCAATAGATTTGCTTAAATGTTGAGTGTTGACCACAATAGGTTGTAAACTTTCCTTTATTTCATCATCATCGAATGATTCAATTAAAGCAGCTTGTAAAGCAGCTCCTCTACAAACCAATTCATTAGGTAAAAGAGATTTAGAATCAAAAGCAGGAGAAATGATTTTAGTAGATTCTGGGAATAACCCTCTTAATTCAGATGATAATTTAGGGGTGTTAGAAATGCCACCAGCTAATAAGATTCCATTAACTTCAGATGGTAATAATTCAGCTTTTTCGATGATTTTTTCAATAAATTGAGTCATTTTACCAACAGATGATCTGATGGTTAATTCATATCTTAATCTGTTAATACTGGTATGATAATCAATTCCTTCAGCTAATGATTCAATAGAACAAGTAGAAGTTTGAACATTAGATAATGTCTTTTTCACAGCAATAGATTCATTTCTTAATTTAGCTAATGATCTTTTGTTGGTTCTTGGGTTAGCTTTATATTTCTTTTCGAAATCTTTAGCAAAATATTCCATTAATGAATTATCTAATTCATCCCCTCTTAAATTGTAATCATGTAAAGTAGTTAAAATGGTTAAAATTCCATTTCTGACAGCAATAACAGCAGCATCAGATCTAACCCCACCGAAATCTGCTACCACAAAGATTTGATCTTTTAAGTATTCTTCTTCATTTTGGTTCAAATATGATAATAAAGCACTACTTGGTTCATTGATTAATTGATGAACCGTTAACCCAATTTCATTACTCAAGCTAGTTAATTGAGCTTTTTGAACTTCATCGAAATCAGTTGGCACAGTAATAACAGCACTTTCAACCTTAACTCCCATATAATCTTCAGCAGCAGCCCTTAATTGTTTCAAATGTCTTTTAGTAACTTCTTCAACTGATAAAATTTCAGAATTAGATTCATCTTTAACAATCTTGAACCCAATTTTCCCATCTTCAGTCTTAACAATTGGAGATCCTTCTTTGTTCAAGTCTCCAGTGACATCTTCAAAGTTCTTTCCAATATAATCTCTAAAGTTAATAATGGTATTTTGGGGGTTTCTAATCAATTGTGATGCAGCTTGTTGCCCGTGGTACTCATCGTCTCCAACGTATGAAAGAACAGATGGAATGGATCTGTCCCCATCTGGGTTGGCAATGACGTCGACTTGGCCATTGCTGTTGGCCACAGCGATACTAGAGGAAGTGTTTCCGAATGAAATTCCAATAACAGCTGACATTTCTGTGGTTTCTTCTTCTTCTATACTATTAGATACTGAAAAAAAATTTTCTCTTCTCGCAAATTTGGTAGTTGCACTGGATGGTGCTAGATTGCACTGATCTTCACTACACTGGTAGTAACCAGCACTGGAAGTAACTAACACTGGTAGTATTATATGAAGTGGAGCACAAGAGAGTATGGGTAGCCTAGTAGCTGTCTATGGACCAACCTAGCCTTGTTTGCCTTAAAATATGGACAAGGAGAAGCAAGGGAAGGGTAAAAAAGATGCAAAAAAGAAGGTCCTACCCGGATTCGAACCGGGGTTATTTGGATATTTCGCTGAACGGATTCTGTGGCCAGATCCCGCCCCATCGTCAAAACCAAATGTGATAACCACTACACTATAGGGCCCTTGCCGCGACGAACGCGTTCTAAGGGCTCGAACTGGTCGACCTAGAAGTTTGAAGGGTTAGCCAACAGGCCAACTCTCCGAACTTGTTGTAGCATTATTTTTTTGGCTGATCTCGTAGAGAACCACCAACCCGCCAAAATTTTATTTGCATATAAATAACTTTTTAACTATCTTGGTGATAAATTGTTTGTGTCAGTGGATACCTTGTCCTCACATTTTGTATCCACCTGACTCTTGTTTAATTTGAATCATTTTTGAAGACATTAGAACCAAGTTTCTATTTCACCATAGTTAACAGATAGTCACGTGAGAATCGTAAACTATTCAATTTACCCCAAGCATTCAACAAGATCTAGACTATCTGTACTTCTTTCAAGCCATCGATTTCTATATCTAACAGTCCAAATCAATCAACCATCCTTTCCACCAATCCATCCCCTTTATCCCACCAACCATAAGAACCAATGGGTGCAAAACCGGCTGAAGCTGCCGCGTAGCTAAGAACCTCCCCGTCGCGATAAGACCGATAATACGAGAAAATATTTCCTGGAATCTAACCCGAGATCCCCAGCGCTACATTAAATATTCGATGTCGATTAGACAAGACAAGAGATTTAGAGTGGTGCTAGTGCTAGCCATTTTAATATGCTCTTTAATATTTGTCATTGCCCAAAGAAACTTTAAGCTGGGACCAGATCTTCTTTTTGATGAGGATCATAAGCTCAAGTTTACTGATAATCCATCCCTTGACCCTAATAAGCAGTTGGAAAATCTACAACCCGATTATGTGTCAGGTGACTTGCAACAGGAAGAAATCCCTAATGGCGGGGTAGATAGTAAGAATTTTCCTCTTGATAAATCTCCAGGAAAAGATACTGAAGAGGATGAAGATGATTCCGATGGAGATACTCCTGATGATAATATCAATGGCGCCAAGGGGGATAAGGGGGATGAGCAAAGCCAAACAAAACCAGCTGGTTCTGAAAAAGACAACGATGCTGATCTGAATAATTATAATGTGGATGACGAAGATGATAAAGATCTTGGACCAGAACCTCCTAAGAAACCCCATATGCAAGTTCTTGACTTCTCTGTACCACCAGTCCAACAAAACCAGATGTTTGGGTCTGCAAAATATGGAATTATAGGAATCCCCCCTTATGAAGCCCCTGTTAGTGAAGAGGATTACCTTAGTAGAGTTCCTGTCACTATACAAGCCAAAAAGTATCCAAAAATTAAAGATGATTTCAGTAAAATCAAAATAAAACCTTTTGATTTCCGGATTTATTCTCATAACATTAAGAATGGTGGGAATCCTGATTTACTACCAGGGGAAGAATCATGGGTTAAAAGACTTCCCAAGATTGTGAATTCTATTAAATTCAGTATACGACCAAATACTCTCATAACTTTACAAGAAGTTTATAAATTCCAGATGTTAGATATTTTGGATGAGTTAAATAAGCATGCTCCCAATAATAAACCAGCATGGGCTTATTATGGTAAGGGAAGAATTGATGCGGGAGATTTAGGTGAAATGGTACCGGTAATTTATAAAACCTCTGAATGGGAAATTGCTTTCGAAGATACGGTATGGTTGAATGAAAAAGATGAAAGAATGGCATTAGAAGGTTGGGATGCTAGGTATTTGAGAATTTTAAGTTATGTTACTTTAAAACATAAATCTACTGATAATTACCTCAATATGTTCAACACTCATTTAGATCATATAGGGCCATCATCTAAAGTTGCCTCCATGGAAAAAATTATCGATAAGATTTCAAATATTAACCACTGGCCTTCTTTTTTCTGTGGTGATTTGAATAGTGAACCAGAAGGGCAAGGTTATAAATATTTGACCTCTCATATGGCAGATTCAGCTAGATTCATTACGGCTGAGAACAGATATGGATATGAAAAGTCTACTGTCACTGGGTTTATTGATGAAATCTTGGATGCTGGTGGTCAAAATATCGATTACATTTTTGCTCCTCCTTATACTGTTAATATAGGAGATAAAGTGGAGTGTAAGAAATCTTCCAGTAAGCCTGAGGATCGGATTTTGATGCAGCTCAACTTTTATGGATTACTTCCTTCGAGGTTTGATGGTTTATATATGAGTGACCATAGACCTGTAGTAGCAGACTTTACGTGGAAACTGAAGTGTTAGCGTATAGTTAGGAGTAAGACTAGTAAATAGCGTAATAAAGTGAAATTTAATAGAAACAAGTTAACTAGAATAGTAAAGGGTTAGAATGCCAAAGGGCTAGAATAGTCAAACTTGATAAAGACACTCGAGTGAAACTCTAGAAGATAATATGTGAAAATCGCAGTTTATGGCTTTTGTACAAATCTATAAAAATGGCTCCAGCACCTCTAAAACAGCTCCAAAAAATCTGAAAAAAATATGGGCACAATACCACACAGCTAAAAAACATATAGACCACAATATGGACCCAGAATAGAAAAATTGTAGAGTACCAGTTACTGAGTCCCAAGATTTAATATTGAATCTCGCAGTGTCTCACTCTTTTTGCAATCAAAAGATGCGACTCAATCAAAACAAATAGTTATAACTAACATGGAGAATCCACACGAACACACACATAACGGGATACTTTCCCGTATAATAAACAACATGGTACGTACTATACAATGAGCTGAGAATGTATTACCACCCAGGTTGTATCAAAGCTGTATCTTGCAGCAGTGGCTTTCTTTAGCCCTTTTAATAAGACGTGTAATTGATACTAACCATTAGGAAAACTTGAATGAATCCATAGTAGCAATGAACAAATCCCTTCAAGAGATCAACCGGAAAAATATGGATACTGAAGTGGTATCACAAATGTGGGAAAGTTATTTCAAAAATGCCCAATTCAATTTGGAAGCTACAGGAGAAAAGAGAGACCCCATTGTCAATAATGTCCAAGATGAATAAACATGAATAAATCAAGATTATACGATACGAATATACAACAGGAACCTGAAACCGTGACTTTTATGCTAATATATTAACTTAATTATAATACACACCGAAAACTAGAAGACTGTATCATCAGTCAGTGACCCCACATGACATATTGTCGTTAGAATTATTCCTTTGGATTGTTTTGACCTTGTGGTTCAAACGTACTCGCCGGCTTTCATTAAAAATCCTTAATCTTCAGTAGTTTGAGTTGGTAATAACCCATATCTTTTCTTCAAGGTTACTCTTTGTCTGGAATATTTATCATCTGGAGAGAATCTGGCTGGGTGAGCAGATTTGGTGATTTCTCCTTCTTCAGTGGTCTTCTTTAAAGTGTAGACTCTTTTACCGTCTGGTCCTAAGGTGTACATCAAATGCATTTTGTCTGGGTTGTACTAGTAATAGAATGGTATCTCTTCTCATTAGAAAATTTTTTTTCAGTTTCTCATTCCGTTATCGGCGTGTGTCAACCAACCGCGAGATCAGCCAGGTCGTTTGATATCTATATAAATAGCTACACCTAAATATTGAATAGAAACAAGTTTGTTAAACCAGGGCACAATTTAACCAAGATGGCACCACCTAAAAAGGATGCTTTTGCGGATATATTCCAATCGGCGACAGCTTCATCATCCAATGGGTCGGTGGATAAAAAGAGAAACATGGCTGACTTACAACAGAAACAAAGTGTCAATTCAAGTTTGAACAACTTGTCCAAACCTTTGGCGGCCCAGAATTCGTCTCAGAATTGGGATGAGTTCGACATTTTCACGTCTCCAAGTCCTGCGGCCTCAAGAAGTCCGGCAATGGCAACTAAGAATGAATCAAATAATGATCCATTTGATATCTTTACAAAGCCTCAAAGTCAACCAGCTCAGCCAAAACCAACGCAACCTTCACAACCAAAGCCCACTCAACCAATATCTGGAAACGGCATTTCTTTGCTAGACGATGACTTTACCGATGTGTTTCCTGAAGAGGCCCAGCCGCAACCACCACAAAAGCCAGCCAATACGAGGCTGTATAGTTATCAAGACTCCAGTGAAGACGAGGATTTTGCATACTCGGAGGCCCCTTCCAATGGGCGCCACACTTCCAATTCGAATTCTTCCAGATCAAATGGTTCAAGATCGAATACTTCAAGTTCTAAAGGTGGCAAAAGAGATGAGGTTGTAGCGCAGTTATTGGAAATCGGATTCCCCACGGACGTTTCAAATAATGCCATTGATGAAGTAGGACTAGATTTGCAAGCTTGTGTCAACTTTATTATGAGTGGTGGGAAACTGAAACCTCCTTCAAAACAACAGTCGCAAAGATCACGGACCCAAAGCCCACAAGTTGAAGATATTGGAGCAAGATTGAATGATTTATCAACTGATTTCTTCAATAAAGCATCAGTATTTTTCAATAAATCGAGAGATACAGTTGTAAAGAATATCGACAAATTCCAACAGGCCCAAAATGGTAGAGGGTCTCCAAATGATTCCGTACCGGCCTGGATGGTAAATCAGAGTGAATACAAGAAAAATGCAACCGAAAGAAAAGCCAATGGTGATAAATATGAAGACTATGGCTCTGATGAAGATAATATTGATCAAGATGCTATTAGGGAATTTATGCTGTTACAAAAACAAAAAGACAGAGAAAAGAATAAAGCCAGACTTGAAAGTTTCACTTCAAAGGCTAGGGATAAAATTAATGGAAGCAGAAGTGTTTCTCCAGAAAAACTGAATGCCATGAGACCACAGCTGCAACCAGTTCGTGAAAACATCTCGAGAGTTAATACTCAACCAAGTCGTAACTCGGCTTCTCCTCTTCCAACTGCCTCTAAGACTCAGAACCGGGCTCCTTCTCCAGAACCGGAAGTTGATTTACTCGGATTAGGCGGAGGGAGTTCCATGTCGAGGGCTCAAAAATTCAAGTCAGGAAAGGCTGAAGATGAAGTATACGTATCTTCAAGAAGAAGAAGAGGTCCTACCAAAACTCTGGCTAGCACCACTCCTAAAGTACCAAGAAAAACCACCAGAGAACCATTGGATCAATTTCTGCAATCTGATTATGACATTGGGAAAGAAACAGCCAGTAAATCATTCACAAATGGTAATTATGACGATGCTTGTATAAACTATACCAAATGTCTTAATGCTTTACCACAAACCCATGAATTAAGGATAATTATTAATTCGAATTTGGCATTGACTCTCAATAAACTTGGTAATTACAAACTAGCTAAAGATCATTGTAACCAAGGTTTAGATTTGATATCTCGTGAAGAGATTGGTGATACTGACTACATTATAAACGAAAAACCAATCAAATTTTGGTACACCAAATTACTCTCCAGAAAGGCTGAAGCATTAGAAATGATTGAATCTTTCCCAGAATCTTTAGAATGCTATATGGAGTTAGTCAGTAAACTTGGAATGAATGACAAAAAGACCATGGATGCTAAAAGAAGAGTCAACAACATTGTTAACCCACCACCAAAGCCTAAACAACAACCTAAACCTAAACCAGTCTCAAGGAATAAACCCCTGAATAATGAGAACTTGAAGAGAGTACAAGATAATAATAAGAAACAACAGGATAGAGAAAATTTGAAATACCAATTGCATGATAAGGTCCAATCGAGAATATTTGCTTGGAGTAATGGTAAGGAAGATAACTTAAGGTCTTTATTAATTGCACTTCCTGAGGTGCTTCCATCTCATTTGGGATTCCCATTTTTGACCAGTAAGAAAATTACCATAAATGATTTGATGTTGCCCAAGAAGGTCAAAATAAATTATATGAAAGTCATTAGTTCAATTCATCCGGATAAACTAGGAAGCCTCCATTTGGAAGCGGAAGATGAGATGCTTTGTCAATCAGTTTTCATCACATTAAACAAATCATGGGATATTTTCAAGGAACAGAATGGTATCAATTAATAATATTTATTTAACATTTATTTAGATTTATATCGACATAACCGTCATTTAAAAAGATGCATATAAACAAATGGGGTTACTTTCTTCTTCTAGTAGCATTGCCTTTTGTCTTTTGAGATGATGTCAGGGCAACACTCTCACCTTGGTCATTAATTTCTACTATCTTTGGGACTTCTTCATTATCTTTTTCCCCTTCAATATCAGCACGAGCAGCTTCAGCACCTTTATTTATAGCATCTTTAGTCTCTTGAATCCAATCTTGGTACACATACATAAGAACATTAAGAGTACCAAAAACTAAAGTAAATAAGAACACAAATACCCCAGAATAAACCACTGCTATTAATGGATCTTCCAAAAGAGTATTGAGTGGATCTCTCATAAAGATATACCAAAAATCTTGCATGTTTAAGATTTCTCTTTTGAAAACTAACCCGAAGAATGTTAATATTTGATTGATCATGGATATTCCAGATTCCTCCTCATAAAGTTCATCAAAGG
This sequence comes from Yamadazyma atlantica, assembly GCA_030561325.1. Lineage (NCBI taxonomy): Eukaryota > Fungi > Ascomycota > Pichiomycetes > Serinales > Debaryomycetaceae > Yamadazyma > Yamadazyma atlantica. The sequence continues at coordinate 251,612 of JAKTXA010000009.1, forward strand.
CTTTTGGTGGAGGAGAGGGTTCTTTAACTGCCTTTGGTTTCTTGGCTTCATAATCTTTGAGTTCTATTTCAAATTTGGGCAAGAAGGTCGAATTACCAATATATTCGGCTTCTTTAACAGAATGGCCCAAATATATATTATCAAATAAGATATCTTCTTGTAAAGAAAATAATTCAAACCCTATACCTCCAATCAAGTCGAGATTAGAAGGGTTCTTATCCTCATAAAAATTAGGATTTGGGATCATTCTAGGTTTCCATTCTCCTTTATAATTTGGATTCTCAATGACAGGATGAATCCAAGGTCCTTTATAAGTAGGATTAGCAATTAATGGAGCTTCCCATTTCCCACAACCCACATCACATTTTGGATTCTTGATCACAGGAACCTCCCATTCCCCATCTTCTTCGTCATCCCATTCTTCAGGTTTACTGGCAAATGGGTCAAGTATATATTCGGGCTCATCCTCTAACCATCCATCTGGTTTGACAACGTTAGGATCAGCCACAAAGCTCTTACCGAATTTTTCATCATAATCAGCAGGCTTTTCAGCAGACTCATCAGGAATGAATTCCAATTCTTCCCAGTCAGTTGGTTTGGAATCTTTTGGATCAACAATTAGTTCAGGAGCATTTAAACTTGGAGAAATAAGATGAGGCTCTTTAAGAAGATTACCAGCCTTCTCTACTTTCCCATTAATTCTAATTTCAAAATCGGAATTTCTTTTGAATACCAAAGTATATAAACTGGATAACTGGGTGGATCTAATAATAGGAGTTTCAGATAAATGCTTTTGTTCAAGTTTCTTATTGATGGGATTTAATCTATTAATAATAAAGGTAACTTTGTCATGTTCTCCACATTTATCGGGCCCAAACATCAATTGAAACGGAGTGTCAGAAGTCAATTCCTTATTGGGGTTGAAATCTTTGTTGAATAATTTGATATAAGCTCCTCCACAGCTTAAACCATTTTGAGTCTTCACTTCATATTGTAATACCAAATCGTTATCAGTATTATCAAATGGAGTATCAAGCTTGTGAGAAACCGCATGGTGGGCTTCAGGAGTCTTTAGTACCAAGCCTTTATCGTTAAGGTACCCAGGGTACTTAAAAGCCGGTTCAATTTCCCATTTTCCAGCATCTTTTTTCTTGCTGGGAGAGACAACCCAGCTTGACAGTGGCAAGTCTTGCAAGAATTGTTCAAAGAATGAACCACTCGACAAAAGAGATTGGTTGAATGGCTCAAAGGAAACATCTTCACCATCTGAAGTGTCTGACGCAATAGCCAAAGCCACCTGTAAAAGGGTAAATACTGATAAGCCAATCTTCATTGTGGAAATCTGATCTACTGATAAGTGAAAGAAGCTGAAGAACTTCCAGTGCGACTTGAATTGTTGCAAAAGTAATAAAGCTCATCGCACGGTTGAAGGTAAATGAAGGGAGTAGATAAGAATGTGTGGGATTCTATGTTTGATAAACGATAAGTTTATCGGTCATCCAAGCACATTGGAAGCACCCACTGAAATTTGGGATACAAAAGATCCATACTTCATACGAAGGTTGTACGATAAAGAGTTAATTCTCTCACAATGCGATTTGAATAAATTGAAATATCAAGACCAATTGAGAGAATTGAATACTGAACTTGTAAGAATAGGAAATGACATCAAGGTCGACCAGCTGGAGAGAATAAGGGAACTCAAACAGCAGATGAAGGATTTGGTTGGAGAAGAAGATGACTCGAAACCAGTGTTTGACAATGGCTTACAGGAATTTGATTACTTGATGCCTTGGGTGGCCGCTAGGGGGCCGGATTATTTGCAATATCGCCATATTAACCACCAGGCAAAGAATATTCAATTGTTCTCATCCGTCTTATCCTTAAGACAACCTTTCACTCCTCAGTCTGTTTCAAATGACAGATTCGTACTACAATTCAATGGAGAATTATATAATAACCAATGTGAACATTCCAATGATACAGAATATTTGATGCAGCAGATCACTGACATTGGTGTGGAAGAAACATTGAACAATTTGAATGGGGAATTTGCTGTAAACATTATAGATACCGAAAAGAATATGGTATACTTTGGAAGAGACAGTATTGGGAAACGATCCTTGTGCTTTAAGTTCAATGAGAATGAAATCTTGATTTGTTCAAATTCATTACCTGGGTATTCTGAATGTGAGGGAAGAACATTATACAAATTAGATCTAAATAATTTCAAACTTGATACCATTAAATTAGGTCAAGATTTGAAGTTGTACTCTGAAGTGACCCCCAAGGAAAGGGAATTATCTCGACAAGTTCAAAAGATACACGAAGCTTTGAGAACAGCTTGCCTTTTAAGGCAGCAGACAATTTTCCCCCTAAACACCACTGAAGCAAACCTAGCAGTCTTGTTTAGTGGTGGTATTGATTGTACGATAATAGCAGCATATTTGATTGAAAATTTCATCCAGCTGAATACTCCTGTAAATATAGATTTGTTGACAGTTGGATTTGATAATCCTAGAACCGGTTTGGTGGCTGACAAAACCCCTGATCGGGAACTAAGTGTCAAATCATGGTTTCACTTAGTAAAGAAGTTCAAGCATCATAACATTTCTATAAGATTGATAGAGATAAACATTGACTATAAACTCTGGTTAACCCATAAACCCAAAGTCAGAGAATTAATTTATCCTCAGCAAACTGAAATGGACTTGAGTATTTCCATGGCATTTTATTTCGCTAGCAACAACTCCATTCCTTGTAAAAAGATTGAATTAAGCAACTATGATGTTAGTTGGGATGAGTTCAAGAGTGACAGAGACAAATATATTCAAATTGAACCGTGTATTTCTCTGGCCAAGGTATTGTTTTCCGGTTTGGGTGCCGATGAACTATTTGGTGGATATTCGAGACATAGAGTGTTGTTCTCTCAGCTTGGACCAGAAGATGACAGTAAAACCCAATACGAGGAACTAGCCAAACTATTGGCTTATGATATCGATGTCATATACAAGCGGAACTTGGGACGTGACGACAGAGCCATCAGCACTTGGGGAAAGGAATTGAGATATCCATATCTAGATACTAATTTCATTAAATTAGTAAATGAGCAGATTGACCCTAATTTCAAGATCAAATTACAATGGCATACCAACAAAAAAGGAAAGTTGATGAGTCAACCCATAAGAAAGTGGATATTACGAGAGTTGGCAGGATTCATGGGATTAGAATTTGTTAAGGATGAAGAGAAAAGAGCTATCCAGTTTGGTTCCAAAAGCGCTAAGCTTGAGATCGGACAAGGGAGATCCAAGGGAACAGACGAATTGCAATAGACCATCCAAGGAGTTTTGTATAAATAAATAAATAAATAAATAAATAACTAGCAGAACCTAAAGATCTTGAACCCATTTTGGCTCAATAACCAAACATTCACATTCAGTCAATAACGTCAATTCATCATCTTTAATACTGAAAACAGAACCTTTTACCCAGCATTTTCTTCCTAGTTTTTTGATGATTTCACATTTAATCATAACCAAATTATCCACAAAACAGGGCTTTTTATAACTGATATTTAAATTAGCCGTCACAGCTTTTTTAGAATGGAAATTCTGAAATGCTATTCTACAAGTCAACTCATCCAATAAAGTGGCCAATAATCCCCCATGAACAATACCTGGATGTCCTGATAATTGAGATCCTAAATGGAAAAAGGTTATGGAATAATTGGATTCATGTTCTTTAATAGACACTATATCATTATATTCAGTCAAAAATTTGTCATCTATAAAGAAGATCCCATCTCCTCTATAGTTAATCTTGTTTTCACCCAGTAAAGTATACCCAGTCAAATTTGGCTTCAAACTCTCTTGAATTAGTTTACTCAAATTGAACTTTTCATGTTTCTTAATACTATCTTGATAGATCTGAGTTTTTGATACGAGTTTTTCATAGTCACTTTCTTCCATACTGGTTCTGGAGCTTACTAATGTGTTTTCTTCAGTCATTTGGACGAGTGGTTGAGTTATGTGAGTGATCCGATGCCAATTCTTCACTACCGACGCACCAATCGAAAATGCGGGGGCTGTTAGCTTAACCGTGGATAATATGAGAAGCTGCAAAAGACTTCAAGGATTAGATTAAATTAGATACACATTAGAAACTAGATACACATATAAACTAGATACAAAGTAGACTATAGTTAAACAATACTATGGTCAACTTACTGGTCACACAAAATCAAAGAATTTTTTGAAGAATGGCTTCCCGTCATCAATGACATTTCCATGGCATGGAACCATCTTGGTGAAATCCCAACTATAGATAGCCTTGAGTCCCTTAACAGTCTCTGGGTCGCTAGACTTGACAAGTTTATTGACAAGTCCTTTGAAAAAGCCCGAATTAGGATGGGTTAATCTCGTAATATACGATAACCCCCCGTGTGGGTTGAACTTTTCTGTATACCCAGTTCCAGGTGAATATTGTTCCAATTTGTTACCACTAGGACCAAGATTCAAAATCAAGTCGGCTTGAAACAAAAATTTGGAGTTTTTGTCGTACATCACCAACTCTTTATTGGCATGACTGGGCAAATACACAAATTCAAAGTTCTTAAGAATTGACTCATCTTTAATACCAATTTCTTGTAAGATTACTGAGTCAATCTTTTGATTAGCGTGTTTCTTTAAGATTTTATAATCAATTTCAACCGGAACCTTAACATCTTCCAGGCCAATAATTTTCATTTTGGGATATTTATCTTTAAAGGATTTAGCAGCCATTGTATGTTCTGCATCAGGAATTATCAAATACGTGACATTGAAATCCTCTTCTTTCCCAGTCAATTGTTTTAACGTCTTAATAACTTCTGAACCATAGGGAATGGCTGACCACACAATAATCTCATCGTTGTAATTAAACACAGTCATCCTAGCCCCAAAGTTCATAGTGTGGGCTCTGGTGAAGGGGGTAGAAGCAATCACAACATTGTCAGTCAAATTTCTAATCACTGCTTTCAATGGATTTGGATACATTTTGGTACTTGCTATAAACTCGAAAGGAAACACGAAGGGAGGCTTTTGTCATTTTTTTTTAGGTGCGAGCCCTTAAACTAAAACTAAACGGGAAATTCAACAGATAAGACTGCAACATTACTTTATTTAATTACATAGTTTATATATGTTCATATTAGGATTTATATTCCATAATTCATATATGTTCATATTAAGATATATAGTGTATATATAGTGGTATTGTGGATGATTATTCCTGAAGAAACTTGTAGGCAGCCCTTAATTCTTCTTTCCCTGTTCCCTCAGAAATATTACCGTGACAAGGAACCAAAGTATTGAAATCCATATTGTAAATGGTTCTAATGGCATCTTGGTTGGTTTTTTCGGTAGTGTTATACAACGTCTTACTCAAGAATCTCCAGATTGCAGTGTCGGGATTCAAGTATCTTGAGAAATACGCTAAACCCCCAATCGGAGATTTATTCTCGGGCCACCCCGTTTCCTTTGAGTATTGTTCCAATGGTTTGTTATAAGAAAGAAAATTAAGAGTAAGATCTCCAACAAATATCAGTTTCGTTTTATTCTCATATAAGACCAATTCACAACTCCGAGTGTCCCCCAAATACACCATTTTGAAGTTCTTGGAAATGGTTTCATCAAGTCCTATATCTTCAAACATCTTTTGATCAATGACTTTGTTTTTGTACTTATCAGGAATGACATAGTCTACTTTTATGTCTTTTGCAGGAAATTTTTCAGCGGCAATCACTTTTGCTTCGGGAAACTTTTCCATGAAAGATTTGACTCCCATGGAATGACCATTATTAGGAATAATCAAATGGGTGACTTTATAATTATCTGAGCCAGCCAATTGTTTCAAGCTATTTTCAGCATCTTCACAATATGGAAACGCTGACCACACCACTATATTATCATTATGTTTGAACAACGACATTCTAGCTCCGAAATTCATGATCCCTCCAAAGGTGAATGGGGTAGAAGCGATCAAGACATTGGGATTCAAGTACCTTTTGGCAGATAATATCGGATTATGGTACATTTGTATTGAGATGAATGTTGTATGAGAGTTGAAGAAGTTTTGAGTTTCGCCTGACGGGTCGTTTTATAGGACGCCTAATGGTCTTACGTTTGACGGAGACGATGACGGCTGACGGAGTCGTGGAGACGGCCGCCGGGGCTTGACTGCTGCGGTTGATAGTGACAGAGAGGCTTACATCAAAGTCGTGTATTGTATAAGTTAACTCTAGATCAAGTCCATTGGATCATTATTTTGTGACAGGTTTCGAGTGTTTGTAGTGGAGCTGGTCCGAGATGATGGGGTCAATATGGAATTATTAAACCCTGGCGGTGGTCTGTTACCTGTGTTAGTGGTAGACATAATCGGAGTTTGGGACCAGTTCATAGGTGGGGTCATAGAAGGACTCATAACTGGAGTGGAACTTTGACTGGGGGTAGAAGTAGGAGTAGCTGATTGGAAATCCAGAAACTCATCTTTAGCAAAAGTCCCTTCTAAGGTGTTTAAAAGCTTTCTGGTAGAGTTTGATTCCTTGGGAGGTCCAGTAGAACCAAAACTCAATGTCAGGGTCGGTTTAGGCGTTTCATCTTCCCGGACTTTTAAAGGTCTGGTATTTCTCTTTGGTTGTAAAACTTCAGTACTGGAATGAAAGGTCCCATTACCGGCAGTACTGGCTCTGGAATTATTCATCAGCATAGGTTGCCGTTTGGGTTGTCTATTAGACGATGCATTGGGGGTGTTTTGAGGAGCCATCACAGATGTTTGAGGCCCAGTATGTAAGCTTTCTAGGTTTCCGGTGTTTATAGCTTGAGTATTGATCAAAGAATCAAAATTAGAAGCTTGATTATTTACAGGTTTTGGTGGGACTTTGGTTGGTAAATCAGGTAATTTTCTTTTAACCAAATTAGACTGAATTTCATTTATCGAATTCATATATGTTTTGAATTCTGATTGGATACAATCATTACAACCAAATACAAGCTTCAAGCAAATAGGTAAAATCAGCTCAACTATTGTTTCTAATTCAAGCAGAACATATTCATTTTTGCATAAATCCGTAAAGAATTTCAACACACTACCAACAATTCTTTTATCTCTACTTTTCAAATTTTGAAAAATTGGCAACACTTGTTCTTTGACAATTATTTTATCGATAACATTATTCTCGGTGACACTTTCAAAAACTTTTATGGTAGCCAATTTAGTTGATAATATAGTAGTAGTCTTGAATACCTGGCAAATCAATGGAAAAAACGTGTTTTTTATATAAGGAAAGTCGAATTTCTTAACAAAAAGTCCTATTTTACTCAAAAACATGTCCTGCAAACGAATTTGTTCTTGTTTGTAATGTTCTTCAGTTGAGGGTAAAGTTAATATTAATGAACATGATTGTTTAATCATATCAGTTAATTCCTTGTCATTTAGTTTATCAATTAGGATTTCTAGATTCTCAATAAAAGTCAATCTGACCTTGACAGAATAATTCATTAATTTATCAAAATAATCCACTTTATCCTTCTTTCTGGCCTTCAAGTCTTCTTTGAATAATGGTTCAAAAATCCGATCTTGGAAAGATAAATTGGACAAACCAGAACCAATTTTTATTATCACAGACAAACAGTAACATACTAACTCAATACGATTTGATTTCTGTTCTTCTTTTGCAAGGGAGATATTCAATTCTCCCTTAAGCAATTCTATTAATAATGGTAACAACTTGACATTTCTAAAAGTATTAGGAAAGTATTCTAACATGATCTTCCCGTCTCTTTGCTCTAATAATCCCTTTAAAAATACCAACTTATCATCCAAAGTCTTGGTAGAAAATTCATCCACAAACCACATGGCTTTAATGAGACTCCCATTGAAGAAGTCAGAATCTATAAGTTGATCAATAGTCATTCTATCGTTCGGATAACGGGACAAAATGTTAGGAAAGATCCGATATAATTGGTCTGGGATATCTTTTAAAACATATTTCAAATCAGTCACTCTATGATTATAAAACTTGGTTTCGAATTTTCTAAATTCAGTTTTATAATCGCTAATGCTAGTGGAATCAAAACAATTGATCAAATAATCTCCCTTATTATAAATGTAGTATATTAAACAACCCAATGCCCACATATCATTACCATAATCTAATTTCGGTTGATTATCAATAATTAATTCTGGAGGAGTAAAGTTCAAATTCAAATTTGCAAATGGCACTATGGAGCTATTGTTCATGATATAATAATTATCTCTTTCCTGGGGGGAAATCTCGTTTAAATTCTGCAAAAACTTGAATCCTGAAACCTTCCAATCCCCCAGTTGATTAACAAAAATCGATGAAGGCTGAAGATTCAAATGAATAATGGAACAGTAGTTTTGCAAGAATTGAATACTTTTACACACTTCAAGCAACCCCTTTTGAATACTTAGCTCATCGAGTTTCTTCTCAAAGTTGATAGTTAATAAATTATCACTAACTGGTTCAGATACAAATAAAAATTTCAGCTTGGTTTCCTCTAGTACTTCATAAACTGTCAAGATTTGAGGATGTCTCAACTTGGCAAGCTGGCTGACCTCGAACTTTAACAACTCATAACACTCACTGATAATGACTTTAGGATTCTTGGTGTTTGACATATTGGCACAAAGTTTGTGGATGGTAGACTCAAATTTGGTTTTGTCAAAGATGAATACCGAAGCTGCCCGGCCGGTGGTATTGTGTTTGGCCGGGTAGATGTACCAAGGCTCTGACACAAACGTGGCGTTGTTCAGTACATCATAGGTGGCCCTGATCCCGCTTTTGAACACCGACTTGAACATAATGCCTGGAATAAAACCGGTTGGGTCTGATTTGGTTACGAAGTGTATTTACGGTATTAATATACTTGTTATCACCACATTTTTCGCACTGAAAAACTTTACCCAAAAGTTGACCTATTTAAAGAACGAAAGGTTATTACAATGGAGTTGTTGGAGGAGAATTACAAGAACTCTGCCGAGAGATTGGACCGGCCTTCACAGTATTTGATCAAGAAGGCGGTACGGAGAAACAATTTTGACAATTTACAGAAATCCTTACACTCTAAAACCGTGTATGTGGGGAACTTGTCAAACTTTACAACCGAAGAGCAGTTATTTGAATTATTCCTGAAATGTGGAAATATCGACCGAATTATTATGGGTCTTGATAGAAACAAATTAACTCCGTGTGGGTTCTGCTTCATTATATATAAACAAGAAGACGGGTCATTAAATGCCATGAAATATTTAAAGGGTACTACCTTGGATAGTCAAGTATTAGAAATAGATTTGGATCCTGGTTTTAGAGAGGGAAGACAATTCGGAAGAGGGGTTTTTGGGGGACAAGCTAGTCAAGAAGGTCCTGCTGATAATTATGGTGGACACGGACACGGTAGAGGTAATTTCAGAGGTAGAGGAAGAGGTAACTTTAGAGGTGGATTCAGACCTAGAGGACCAAGAGGGTTTAGAGGCGGGTTTAGAGGTGGAAGAGGGGGATTCAGAGGCGGAAGAGGTGGATACAACAACGGATTTAACAATTCCAATAGTCATTATGAACCAAACTTTCACGAACCCTCAAATGACATGAACGCTCCAAGCGAGTTCCAATAATTGTATCAATAACGCATGTGTATATTTTAGTATATAAAGAAAAATAAAAACAAAACGGGAGATCTAAGAACAGAAAATCAAAAGGATTCACTCCTAATCATCTTTAAGACAACGAGTGAAGTCATCAGAAAAGAAATTACCAGCTTCACAATAGTTTTCATTGTAACAATCGACAGAAAGTTTACCATCGTCATCACAAATAGGTCTACCAGGAGTATGACGGTATTGGAAGTCGATATATTTCTGGTTGAATTCAAGGTCAGTAGTGTTCAAGATATTCTTCAACACATATTCATTCCAGAAAGTAGCATTAATTGGACCCTTTTCTGGCCAGGTATGGTCAGGATCATAAACATCTCTGGCAGAGTATTCAAATTGCCATTTTGGTTCAGCACCTCCGGAAACAAAAGTTTCATTCAATTCAGCATAGTAATTGTAGGCATTAAGAACATTGAAAGATTGATCTTCAACTTCATAATATCTGAAAGATGGGTTATAATGTTTACGAGGAGTGACAGATTGAGCAATCCAAGCCATATTAACCACTTCTCTTTCCACATCATCAGCAGAAGATGAGTTAGAAGAAAAGAGAACTTTGAATTCATCTCTATGGGTGTGTCCATAGAAAATGTTAGCAATAGTGTAAGGACTGAATCTTTCCACAATCTTAGCAAAGATTCTGGATTGAACTGGTAAAGTATCAGTATCCCCAGATGGAATATGAGCCATAATCCAAACTCTTTCACCTTTTTGTTCACTTTCAATCAATTCATCAATTAAAAATTCCCATTGACCAAATTTATCTGGTTCAGACATTAAATTGATATAACTCCATAAATTCTTTTGATAATAAGCATTTGAGTTCAAAGAAATAACTTTTAATCCTCTTCTAGTCACAGTGGAGAACCCAGTGTAATGTTCTTTAAGTTGAGGTTGTTTGTCAGCTGGAAGCCAACCATCTTTAATCCAAAGTTCACTCATTAAATCAGTATTGTATTGATAAGAGTTATTAGGATCATATTTTTGAGGAGCCAATTGAGCGTATGGGAAAGTATCATGGTTACCCAAACTTGGGAAAACTGGAATATCCCCCAAATAATGTTTCATGATTTGGAATCCTAAGATTTCAGCTTCCTTGGTAACTTCAGGAGTACAATGGAATTCATCATGATCAACTAAATCCCCAGTGAATAAACTGAATTCGAATTTTTTATCTTTCATTCCAGCAATTTGTTTCATAGTATTGTTAATTAAGACCACTGGAGAATCACATTTATAACCACCCCAAGTACTGGCTGGTCTTACGGCAGAATCCCAACCTCTTCCAGCAGGTAAATCATAAAAGTCTCCTTTAACATAAGTTTCATTAGAACTATAATGAGCATCTGGATAGAATGATAAATCGATTTTAGTCCCATTACCATTCATTTCGTAATAAGCAGATGTGAAGTTGTAATCTTTCATATCTGGTAAGTCCTCATTATAATTTTCAATCATACAACAAGTCTTTTGATCACAATCAGCTTCAGCTCCAACCGTGTACCGTAATTGAGAATGGAAATCCGTAATATGTAACACATTGAAAGTTTCACGATGGTCACAACTGACATTGTATTTAGGTTCAAAAAAGTGATGTGGTTGTTTGTCTGGCCATTTGAAATCATAAACGTCATCAACGTTAGGAGTTTCTGGTAAGTCACAAGCACCATCTTCTTTATAAAAACAGAAATATTCAAGATCTAATTCACTGGAGAAATTGAATCTCTTTAACATTTGCATGAAATCATTATCAAAGAAATCCACAGAAGTATCATCACCTAAACCTGAATCGTAAGTGTCAGCAGGAATATCATGGATTTTAGCTTGAGTGGTTAAGAAGAAGTCAGTGTGACTACATTTTTCAACTTTCCCTTTATTTTCAGCCACACAGTAGTTGAACAACATCAAACTAATTAAATGTTGGTTACCAGGATCTTCATCGTATAACTTTCTAGCATATTTCATCTTATTCTTACAAGCATCACATTCAGAGCCATTGAAATTTTGGATCACCTCAAGATGATTATTAATAAAATCAGTATCTTCATATGGTAACTTATCCATCAACTGAGCAAATAATGTATTTTGACTAAGAGCCTTAAGTTGTTTTTCAATTGAGCTTCTACCTTGGATCTTGTGAGCCAAAGTGACTCCAATCACGAAGCAAAACACTGCCAATAACCTCATGTTGTCTTTTGCTGGTCAATTGTTTATCGTATCATGTTAGACTTCGGGACATTTAGATCTTATTTATACTTTTCACAAATAGGAGAAGCCGATTGCAAAAAGATGAAAAAAAAAACAATTAAAAAGATGCAAAAAGCTCTATTGTGTATGCAGAACAAACGGCCCGGAAAGCCGCTTACGCTAACGACAAACCAAAAATAGGACAACAGACATCAACTATGTAGATCAGCTCAATTGATAGAAGAAAGCGGGCAACGAACAATGTATGCCCCTAGGGAATATATATATCTGGACATATACTCATATTATGTGATCAGCAACCTGGCCAAGTGATTGAACGTTAGATGTCAAAGTAGCTGTCAAACTTCAAACTTTAAGCTCACTCGGCTGGTAAAAGACACTACTAAACGCATGTGTTTCGCCGAACCCACGTTGCAAAAATCCGTTCTGGGAACAATATACGCTTGAATTGGTTATTAATTACATGCTTGATGCAAGTGCCCAACTAGGAATTGTTCATTAAGCTGTACCTTATTGCAAGTGTTTGTTCCTGACACTTGCAAGATGATGATATCGGTACCTTAGAGTTTAGATAACAGCCCAGGAAGGCGCTAGGCACTGAAACTTTGTATCAAAACCTCAAACCATAGTGAAACTTAATGGCCACGTGAATGTTAACCACGTTGGGGAATTTGGTGTCTGCTATATTAACCTTATTGTTAGGGCAACCAACAATATGGAAGGCCAATTGCCTACGGGATACCAAATAGAGTATCTCGGCCGCCATACACTCGTATCCACCATCCTCGTACCAACACCACCCTCCACACCTCTCTCGTATGATTCTCCTCTTACGTAACTATTGTTCCATACTATTTTAAATCATACATTAATAATTGTGTCTAGCACGCAGAACTGAAAAAGGACTAGTGCAAATACATACTAAATAGCCCCTATATATAGCCAAACCATTCCCCTAATATCTTCCTTGGAAATAACTCACTGGAACATAAACATCATCACTTTTGATCCCCTTGATCTCTTCAAGGTTTCTTACGTGCCAGCCGATGTGGTCAAGGTCATGCTTTATGTCATCGATCTCGTTATACTTGGAATCAATAAAGTATGGTTGCAACACTAACTTGGTGGCTACGGGCGGAACACACAACCCCCCAATGAATCCCATGAATGTATACGACTTTAGAACTGACATTATCACCACAAACTGCTTTTTTATTCAATAATAACAAATCAAAAACCTTAAGCGGGGGTTCTGTCCTTTTATAGTTTTTGTGGGGGATCAAGCACCCCGGAGTCTTATCAGGGACGGTACACGACCCATTGTAAATCATGATTCCGGGATTCTAAGTGATACTTCAACTGATTCTACGGATCTTGTGGAAATGATTAATATGGTCTTACTAGATACTCTACAACTAACTCTTGACTTGTTGTCCCCCATATAAAGCTCTCCATTCATCGATCTTCTTCTCATCGATTCTCTTGAACAAGTATTGGGGTTTTCCAATACAATGTCCTCCACTAAGAGCCAATTCAAATTTATCAGGAATAACCAAGGATGGACAATTCAAAATTTCATTGATTTGTTTAGAAGTTTCTGGCATGTAAGGACTGATGATACTTCCAATCAAATACACCAAGTTCAACCCAACACCCATAACCGCATCGGATTTATCGGGAGAGTTTTCATATAAACTATTATCCAATTTATTGTCTTGTAAGAACAAATTACCACGAGCAGAGATAGCCATGGCAATTTCTAACCCACGACGTATACTGACATTTTCCATACATTCCACGTAATTGCTTAAAAGTTTGTTGATATCTTCTTCAAATTCCTTATAGTTTTCAATACTTTCAGGTTTAAAAGTTGGAATAACTCCATTATATTTAGCAACCAAAAATTTAACAATTCTGTTAACAAAGTTACCCAAGTTAGCCAATAATTCAGAATTGTTTTTAGCCACGAAATCAGTCCAAGAAAATTGAGAATCCCCAGTTTCTGGTCTAATAGAAGCTAAATAATATCTCCAAACTGCAGCTGGAATTTGAGTATCTTTGGCATTATTACCAAACACACCCACTCCTCTAGATTTAGAGAATTTTCCTCCCTCATATTGTAAATATTCAGTGGTACTTAAATGATGAAGTTTAGTCCATTTATCTCTGGTACCAATAAGAGAAGCTGGGAATACAACCGTATGGAATGGAACATTATCTTTACCCATAAATTGATATAAATCAACATTTTCAGGATTAGACCACCATTTTCTCCAGTCTTCAGTAGTACCTCTATTTTTAAAGTAATTAGCAGTAAGAGAAACATACCCAATGGTAGCTTCAAACCAAACATAAACCACTTTTTCTTTAAATTCTTCTAATGGAACTGGAGTACCCCAAACCAAATCTCTAGTAATACATCTTGATTCTAACCCTTGTTTAATCCAGTTGTTGGTGATAGTTTTAGAATTCTTAGACCAAGCTCCCTTTTGAGATGATTCTTCCACCCAAACCTTCAATTCTGGTTCTAAATCTTGTAATTTAAGATAGATATGAGTAGAATCTCTTGGGACTGGAGTGGCATTATCAAGTTTACAATGAGGTTCAATTAATTCAAATGGATCTAAAAGAGTCCCACATTTATCACATTGATCACCTCTGGCATCATCATATTGACATTTAGGACAAGTACCTTCGACAAATCTATCGGCCAAAAATGATTTATGAGTTTCACAATATAATTGAGTGGTAGTTTTTTGTTCTAAAAACCCATTATTGTATAATTTCATAAAGATATCTTGAACAATCTCAGTTTGTAACTCAGTAGTAGTTCTACCAAAGAAATCAAACCCAATATCAAACCATTTATAAATTTCAGCATGAAGAGCATGATATTTATCACATAATTCTTTAGGAGTAACTTTTTCTTCCAAAGCTTTAGTTTCAGTGGCAGTTCCATATTCATCAGTTCCACAAATAAATAAAGAATTATAATTTCTGGCCTTAGTATAACGAGCATAGATATCAGCGGATAACACTGATCCAACAATATTACCTAAATGAGGAACGTTATTGACATAAGGTAAAGCAGAAGTAATCAAAATATTTCTTTCGTTGGATTTAGGTAAAATACTTTCATCATTAGATTTCACTTGAAATCCTGGTTTGACTTTTTGAACTCCAGTGTTCTTAGGCTTTTCTCTTTCAACTTTAGTAATAGAACTAGCTAATTTGATCCCTTCAGCTACCTTTTCGATTTGAGAAAACTCAACAACCCATTTCTTCAAGTCAGAAGAATCAGAAAGTTCTTTAACATATGGATAAATAGCAGAAAATAAAATAATTTGACTGGCAGTGGTTTCTGGTTTTCCAAATGGAGCTGATAAGGCGGCAATAAATTTGACCACTTCAGCTTTGTCACCCGAGTTGATAGCACTATAAAGTTCAGTTTCTTCTTTAGCAATCACAGGATCAGTTTCAAAGTCATTTCCTAAATACTTAACAATGGCATTTGGTTCCACCAATTCAAATGAGGAGGTTTTATCAGCTAATCTAAATCCTGAGTCATCCTCACTGTCAATAGTCACTTTGTCATTAAACACTTTGACGGCAATAGCCACTTTCAAGTTTTTTACAAGACTCAAGCCGATCTTGCCCTTATCACTGAACACTTGTAAGCTCATATCCGGATCTTTCTATTTCTATAACTGGTGAAAGAATTAGAACTATTGGATTTCCAGTGGGTTTTATAGTTTGATGAAGAAAAAGATTTTCGCGGACAATTTGCAACTATATGATTTCTGGGAGGGTTCTAGGACGTAATAATAGTGCCATATTGTGCTATGGCTGGCGATGTAAGGGTCTAAATACGCTACTGTTGGTAAGGACAGTTGGTACGGCGACTAGTTCCGACAGTTCCTCAAAAGATGAGTGGAATAGTGTCATCTCAGAGTTTCATAGTAACTCAACTGTTTCTAACAGGTTTGTGGTTAAAGATAACATCGCAACTAAAGGAAGAACCACCAGTGCTTCAGATATACTAAAGGATTATGAAAGTCCTTTTGACGCCACAGTAGTGAGTTTGTTACAGGATCTGGGATTTCATATGGCTGGTAAGGCAAACCTCGATGAGTTTGGGATGGGATCTTCTAATACCAACTCAGTGTTTGGACCGGTGCTAAACCCGTTATTTAAGGACGATAAATATGTGGCAGGAGGCTCTTCAGGAGGTTCAGCAGCGGCAGTGGCGGCAGGCCTATGTGAGGTCTCTTTAGGAACAGATACAGGTGGATCGGTCAGATTGCCTGCTAGTAATTGTGGGGTTTATGGGTTCAAACCTTCATATGGAAGATTATCCAGATGGGGGGTCATTGCATATGCACAAACTCTTGATACAGTGGGAATAATGGCTAGAGATCTTGAAAGTGTTAGGAAAGTGTATAAATTGTTGGATAAATTTGATGACAAAGATCCTACCTCAATTCTGAATGATACTAGATCATCCATTCAAACTGCCATAAAAGCCAGAGACGATAAAAGAGATGGTAAATATGTCATAGGAATACCTGAAGAACTTTTGGTTGAAGAATTGTCTTTAGAGGGCAAAGAAAAACTTGAATATACTTTGAATGTGTTGATTGAATTGGGACATACAATTGTCCCGGTTTCAATTCCATGTATCAGAAAACTGTTACTGTCATACTATGCTATTGCCACTGCAGAAGCCGCCTCCAATCTCTCTAGATACGACGGGATAGTGTATGGTTCATCAGACACCCAATATAGAGGAGCTGACAATGTCATAAAAGGAAATCGGTCTGATAGACTTGGTTCTGAAGTTCAAAGAAGAATTGTTCTCGGGAATTATACCATGTCATCTTCATCAGGTGACCATTACGCCAAAGCTACCGAGTTACGAGAAATGCTTGTTGAACAATTCAATTCGATTTTTCATCTTCCCAATGGTTTATTGTCCGACAACACCACCTTGAATTCACCAGAATCCTGTGACTTTCTCATATCACCAACTACTGTAAATAGACCTATCACTATAAGTGATTTTTTGGAGAATGAGAAGAAGAACTTGCTTGCTTCATACACAAATGACATATTAACCACTCCAATCTCATTAGCAGGATTACCCGCTATCTCCCTACCAGTTCCTGATAAAGGGCAAAATATTTCCACCCAAGGAATCCAATTATTTGGTCAATACGGGGACGATGAAGCGGTGTTACAAATGGGACAAACCTTAATGAATAATATCATGTAAATTTGTATATAAATAATTTCAATATACTATATATATAAAAGTATGAAGTTGAATGTCATAACGTCATGAATCCTGGCATAGAAAACAAAATAAACGATATCTAAATCTATGAATAAAAAAAGCCAGAAAAATCTTCGCCAGTTAAATTAGTTAAATAACTAATCCAAAGAAAAGGAAACATTGTTGAAAATTTCCTTTGGTATTGAACCAGAGAATTACTTTCTTCTTAGTAAAGTAAGGAATTCTTCTCTAGTTTTCTGCTGTTCCCTAAAACATCCCAACATACAACTGGTGGTTGTGGAAGAACCTGCTTTTTGTACACCCCTACTAACCATACACATATGGGTAGCTTCAATCACCACTGCAACCCCTCTAGGTCTAAGCATTTCACTAAGAGCCATGGCTATTTGCTTAGTTAATCTTTCTTGAACTTGGAATCTACGAGCATACATTTCAGCCAATCTGGCCAATTTCGATAATCCCAACACTCTTTTGTTGGGAATATAAGCAATATGGGCTTTACCAAAGAACGGAACAAGATGATGTTCACATAAAGAATAAATATCAATATCACTTACAATTACCATCTCATCATGATTTTCTTCAAAAACTGCCCGTTTAATTACATCTCTGATATTATCTTCATAACCCTTTGTGAAAAACATCATGGCTCTGGCGTATCTTTCTGGGGTTTCCAATAACCCTTCTCTATTGACATCTTCACCTAATTCATGTAAAATAGTCTTTACGGCTCCAGCTATACGAGCTTCTCTTTCTTTACCTTCTTGTTCAGTTTGATCAATACGAGCTCTGGCTCCTACAGAAGGCCAAGATAACCCGTCACTATCTATAGGAGGGTTTAAAGTACATGGAGAAGCAACTCTGGTTTGTAAAGGAGTCCCAAAACCAGAAGGACTAGGAGGCTCTTCAGTATTTAATCTTGATCTTTTCATGGGTAAAACCGATTTAGGGGCAACAATCCCTGGAACTGGACCTGGTTCTCTGGTCCCATTTTCTGACGACGAACTGCCGTTGCTTTTGCTATCGCTACCAGATCCCATGTTAACTAATCCTTTGACACACCTTGAGGAGTAGTATGAAAAAATCAGGTAAGTGAAAAATGTGCACTGAAAAACTTCTCAGTGAGTAATCACTTTGCCTAATACGGTAGAGTCAAAATGCCAAACTTATTATTATAAATGAATGTTTTGATAAATATAAAAATATAAACTCAATATGAAAGATATAAAAATTATAGCATGGGTATGCGGTATCATGCTTTATGGGTTCATTATTCGTAGCCTTTGTCAGTCTTTACCTAGTTAATCTTGATCAAAAGCAAAAGGATTCAATATTCTCACTGTCAAACATGGAAGTGCCATTCCAATCTCTGCCCGGATTAATACTGGAACTTGGATCAATTCTTTAATATCTTGAATACAATGGTTTCCTTCCTTTCTGGTGAGAGTCAGTTGTAAATATGGAGCCAAACTATTGGCGGGATCACTGTTACCAGCTGGAGGGACCGTCAATTCTGGAGCATTCAAATTCAATTTGGATAATCTGTCAAGCAGGCTAGCATAATTATCATTTGTCTTACCAAATTTAGAAGCTTTTTGAATTTTGGCCGCTTCGGCTGATGAGGTTCTATATTTATTCTTGATTGATGACCGATAAGATAATGAGGACCGTTCATCTGGAGGAATATAAGTGGCAGAATCCACTCCCTTTTCCCAATATAATTCCAAAACTCGATTGTTCTTATCAAATTCCGCTTTTACTAATGGAAGTTGATCACCATGAACCCGTTTTTCCACTCCAAATTCAGGAATAAAAATATCAAATGAAGATTCATAGACTTGAATAACAGTACCAACACACAAAAGTTGTCCAGCACTTTCACTCATTCCATTGATGGTTTGTGATAATAACAAATGAATGGCTTGTTCTTGAGCATTAGCAGCACAATCCTTTTTAAAGTTACAGTAATCAACAATGGCTTTCAAAGCATCCAAATCTTGAGCTTTACTATCGAATTTGTCAGTAATCAAGGATTTCAACTGTCTATGAACAACAATATCCGCATACCTTCTAAGAGGAGCAGAAAAATGGGTGTATAAAGGCAAGTTGAAATAATAGTGTCCATAACTATCAGGATCTTGTTTTCCAGCAATATAGTATCTACCCTTTGTCATACACTTGTACAATAAAGTTTCAACACATTGTCTATGGATTGGATCACTAATTGACAAGATAGATCTTTGTAAAGTGGCAGAATCGGTAGTATCAATTTTGAATCCTAAATTAGATGCCTTCCTCACAAAAGTTTCCATCTTCAGGAGAGTTGGCAATGGATGACGACGTAATAAGGCCCGGTCCCCCAAACCCGCATGGACTTTGGCAGCAATGGCACTATTAACCTTATGAGAGATCTCAGTAATGATATCACAGGTTTTACTATCCTTGAATACATTCAAATCTAATCTCACTCTTTCATCATCCAATTGATCCAACAACGTCAAATTAGGAGAAATGTCAAGGGCTTTATCATTTAATCTTTGACGACGGAATTCTTTCGCAATTAAACTAAAAGTCTTGATGTAATCCGACGTGGCAGATGAAACGGTTTCAACTGATTTTCCATTAAGAATAGCATCAACCGAGTCATAATTGACCACTTGGTTTGCGGCAATGACGGATTCGTGAATATAAAGATCTTCCACCTCAAAGTTAGATGTATCAATTTCAAACACAACGGATACAGCCAAACTCTTTTGATTTTCTTTGAAGGAAATGATTTCATTGGCCTCTGGGGGTAACAAATGAGCATTCTTTTGAGGTAAAAACACCGATGAAGATCTCTTTTTGGCTTTTCTATCCAAGATAGACCCCGATTCAATATAATAGGTCACATCAGCAACATGGAACCCTAATTCGATTTTGGTACTGGATAACCGTTTAACATGTAAAGCGTGATCCACAAATTGATCATTCTGACTAAAAGCAATGATATAATCATAAATATATTCAGTTCTATTAGAACTTTCAATTTCAGTTTCAGTAGAAGGTAATTCTGCAATGGCGGATTCAATAATAGACCGATCTTCATCTTCAGAGGGGTATTCGTCACATAAAAAGTTGTTATCTCTTAAAATAGCATCAACTTCAGTTTCCGGATCTTCAATCTTCCCCAAATTGTTGACCAAAGTACCAAATGGATGCAAGGAAGTGATGGGCCATCTTTTGATAGTAGCGACAAATAATTGGTCAGCATACCTTTCGTGATTCTCCACAAAATCTTTTGGTGCTTGTTCAGTTGGAATGGCAATTAATGGAACTTTTTTATCCGTGGGTTTAAACCAAACGATCTTTGGAGCTCTTGGGGTTTGTACTGACGACTCTTTCCCATCTTTTTTGTCTCTAGCAGCTTGAGCTGCTTGAGCAGGTCTTAATAATCCCAAGGTTCCGGCAAATAATTGGTTCCCAATCCGATCGACAACAGCTACAACATGACCAGCATATAATGGTTTGACATCATCATTAATTTCTTCTTCCTCAACTAAAAGTAATGATTGACCTTCAACCTCCACATCATCATTCTTTTTCATTGTAGGTCTTTGTTTCAAAGATCCTCTTCTAGTAAGAGACCCATTATCACCATCACCTCCATTGTCATTATCGTTATTATTAGAAGAAGGTAAAGAAGTGGCATCATTATGAATATCATCATTTAAAACCGAAGTGGAGTTGGACTTGGAATAGTTGTTATCCTTTTTCCGTTTCTTCTCTTCTTTTTCCTTTTTAGATTCCCACACTTCATCCACCACTAATAATTCAACAGCCACAAAGTCATTTTCCAAAGCCCGGTTACGGTCTTTAGAACCACAAATGAAAATATCGGCATCTAATAACCCATCAGTAGAAACATAGGCATCAGATCTGTTTTTCTTATTGACTCTTAAAGTACCAGTTACTAATTTACCTTCATTGATTAAATCAGGTAAAGAAGATTGGGGCAAATAAGGAGCGAAAAGAGATTTTCTTCCGTTTGAATTGACTCCATTGTTATTACTACCGCCATTATTTGGCATAAATTGTGATAAGGAAGAAATGGAAGAATTGCCCCCATAAGAACTATTACGAGGTCTATGGCCAGGAACAAAAGGTTGAGGAGGTTCGAATTGAGATCCTTGTTTTTGATGATTCTGTTGGGTTCTCCAGTTACTGTTCATATTATGATTTGAATCAAAGTTTCTAGACCCAGTTCTATAATGAGAACCGCGTCTTTGGTGTCCCAGACCTCTTTCAGGACTATGACTAATATTGAAGTTTGGAGTAGGAGGTAATAAAGTATTTTTATCTGGAGGGAACTTAAAGGAAGGTTGGCCATAAGCCAAAGATCTGGACCGTTCATGTGACCCACCAGAAGGAGAAGAACTCAAACGAGGGGACGAGCTATCACTTTCATTATCAGAGCCAGAAGCCGGGAATTTGAAGGACCCAATAT
This sequence comes from Yamadazyma atlantica, assembly GCA_030561325.1. NCBI lineage: Eukaryota > Fungi > Ascomycota > Pichiomycetes > Serinales > Debaryomycetaceae > Yamadazyma > Yamadazyma atlantica. The sequence goes on from JAKTXA010000009.1 coordinate 273,310, forward strand.
TATCAGAGTCTGGAGCATTTGCATTGACACTTTGGGTACTAGAAGAAGGACTTAAGGAACTCTTATTGGTTTGCCGTTGATTGGCAGCGGCTTTGATGGCTTCATTTAACCCCAAAGAATGTCTTCTATTATGGCCCATTTGGTTATTATTATTGGTAGCAGAACCAGTTCTTCTATGACCCCCAGCTCCTCCGGCGTTATTATTATTATTGGTGGCCGAGGAAGACCTGGAATGGCCTCTATAGTTAGAAGGAGGAGGCATCAATTCATTACTAGAAGGACCTTGGTTTCTAGGAGGATAGCTGAATTGTTGCTGTTGTTGTTGCTGTTGTTGCTGTTGTTGCATCAATTGTTTTTGTTGAGCCTGAACTGCTTCGAGTTGACGTTGAAGATTATATTGTTCCACCATAAGATTAGTTAATTCACTAGGGGATCTTCTGTGAGCGATATGTAAATTCTTGGGTTTTTTGCCATTGGCATTACCAGAAGCACCTTGTCCCTGGTTCGATCCTTGATTCGACCCTTGGGAGGCCCCCGGGATATTCAATTGATCGATTCTATCGTTTCCACTCATTCTATCACAATTAAACTTGGACTTAAAGGAGAGAAGTCAACCGCAAAAAACACTAGTAAAACCAGACCACCAATTGTCACACAACAAGATCACGTACACAATTGGAATGCAAAGAAGAAGAATGGACTGGGCACGGCGAGTTATCCTAACAAAATATGGACGCAGTGACGAAGTTTACAAGTTTTCGCTGAAAAGAATGGCTTATAAGTCAACAACTTTTGTATAAGAATGACTGAGAATTTTTACGCTCCTTGAGGGTTTTCTGGCGCGCGCACGCCCGTATATAAATAGCATTTGCCTACATGAAGATACAGTTGATAGATTCATGCACTCAAGATTAGATTCTAGAATCTGTGGATTGTTAAGTATATATTATGAAGTAGGGGGATTATATACTAAAGGTACAATCTAGTTAGATTGTGGGGGTGAATTAATTTTTGTTGGCACAAGACTTGATTGGATACGGCTTACCACAGATTAGGTGATAAGCTTGAGATTGTTATAAGGGGATATGATCCGAAACTTTAAATCGCCTCATCTCCTGAAAATCACCCCTCCTTATAAGCTTATATGGATATTTTCACTACCTCGCACTCTAATGTGGCAGGATCCATCAAGACAATTTCGCCTGTAGTACTAAACTTAGGGATACTCACCAACGTGACAGAAGTATTGGATTGAGGGTCTAATTGGACTTTGCGAGTGCCAAAACTTGGTTGATTAGCCACAAAATATACATGAGGAGTTTCATCCTTTAAAGTAAATGGATCATAATTATCAAATGGGTAACAGTATAAAGTATCTGGAGCCGTTGGTGCTATATTCTGCCATTTAAGGGTAGATTCCATAATATCTAGATTTATATCATTTTTTTCAAGTTTATTTGAATCCAAGTATTTGCGAATATCATTGACATTTTGTCCACTAGTCCCTAAGAATCGAACTCCGGCTAATTCTAACCAAGCAGGATTAGTTAAAGTTCGGATATTAGACCCTACCAAATGCTTATTGTGAGTGAAAAACGATTTGTGGAGTGGTTGTTGCGGCAAACAAATGTCTGTGGGGTCTGACTCTCCAGGCATAAGGGAAATAGACATATTGGAAGTAATATCATTCATGAATCGATTGAACATTCTTAAGGTTTCTTTATTAAATTTAGAAACGTTTTTGGTTCCGTAGTTATTCAGAGTGAAATAATCATCATTATTTGTCTGTTCCATCTCTTTTATCGAATTTCCGGCTATGACCAAATGGGCAATTTGTTGTAAACTTTGAGGATCATTTCCTAATTGACCTTGTAAATATTGCTTTAATAACTCTAACTTAATACTGTATTTGTCTGGTTCTGCCACCTCAAGCCCAGACACAAATGCTATTTTTGAGGTGTTATTGGGGGTAGACTTAAGGGGTTTTTGAGGAGTAATGTTTGGGTAGGTGATATCAATGATTTCAAAGATTCCTGCTTGTAATTCAATCCCCAAAATCGCTACAATAGTCCCAGTGACTAAGATGTTATTGCTGAAGAATTCAGCTCCTTGTAGAATAGCTCTTCCAGATTCATCCTCTAACATAATCACTTCATTTGCTTCATCTTTATTGATATAGCTTTCGGGTTCTTGGGGCAAAACATCATCGGTTCCTTTATCCACATCTTTGAGAATATTCAACTTATTCTTCATATCAGCAAAAATGGTCCCACTAACCCAGCATAATTGATTACTGGAGATGTTTAGGATCTTCTCCACCCGTGAGATGGTCTTACCGTCTCTTTGTTGGGTTTTATCACCCCATTTCTTCATGGCTTCTTCATCAACTCGTTTCTTTAAAGCTGCTAACCGATACTGATACATTGAGAAAAACTGGTGATCATATCTTCGACCAGTGGTTTTTAAGTTGAATTCATCTTGTTTGTCATACTCTTGAGGAGTCTGGACCTCTTGTCTGGTACCACTTGGGCCCTCATCGCCGTCAATGATATAATCTTGATATGAGACCATTCTGTAATGAATTATTAACGCGTCGCGGTGCGATTTTCTACCATTTGGTGATGCTACACTATGCTACTTTTTCTAGAACCCATTTATTAATGCCTATGTACTAACTACGTTTTTGTTTCTTATGCTTCTTTTCAATGGACTTCCCACTGGCACCAATGGTGATATTCACTTTAGGTGGCACTTCAAACCCAAATGATTTGGCAACCTTGACCAAATCTAATTTGTCAATTTGATACACGGTTTTCAAATGATGGGAGGCATAAGCTTGTAAATATGCTCTATAACCATCCTTGGCTGATTGGTGTAACCAATAATTACTCTTAATTAATTTGCTTAATTGGGCTTGCACATTGGCAATCTTATTGGTGGGGAATTCATATTCATTTAATGGAACATTAGCAGCTTTTAAATATCTTAAGAATCCTAATTCAGAAGGAGTTAAAAACATTAATGATTTACCCTTCCCATTGGATCCTCTGGCAGTTCTACCAACTCTATGAATATAATCTCTTGGATCATCTGGTGGATCAAATTGAATGATCCAATCAACAGAAGGGATATCTAATCCTCTAGCAGCCACATCAGTACAAATCAAAATCCCTTGTTTGGCATTACAAAATTCAAAAAACGTGTTGGTTCTTTTTTGTTGTTTTTGTTTCCCATGTAAATCCAACACTGGTAAATCAATATAATTTAATAATTCTCCAAAATATTTGACACAATTACATGATGATAAAAATACAATAATCTTCTTTTTCACATTTCTCTTCAAAAATGAAAATAATAATAAGAATCTTTTATCTGATTCACATACCACATATCCTTGTTCCAATCCATCAGCAGTGGAAATTTCGGTTTCTGGAACAACATTTATATATAAAGGACCTGGTCTTAACGATATTCTGGCTAAATCTTCCACTTTAGTGGTTTGAGTAGCAGAGAATAACATGGTTTGTCTTTCTTCTTGAGGTAAAATCTTAATAATTTGTCTCATTTCATCTTCAAACCCAATTTCTAAGATTCTATCAGCTTCATCAATAATCAAAGCTCTCAAGTTTCTAAAGACAAATCCTTGAGTATTTTGCATATGATCTAATAATCTACCAGGAGTAGCAATTAAAAGATTCACCCCCTTCACTAATTTTTCTTGTTCTTGTCTTCTATTAGCACCTCCAATAACAATACCAAACGTTTGACTATGATGAGCCATTAATTCACGAGCAACTCCAAAGATTTGTAATGCCAATTCTCTAGTAGGAGAAATGACAATAACCCCAGTACCATTTCTAGGTTTGAACTTTAAAGAATATAACATTTCAATGGCAGGTAACAAGAAAGCCAATGTTTTCCCGGATCCGGTTTTGGCAGCACCCAATACATCACGTCCTGCTAACAAAGGTGGAATAGTTTTGGCCTGGACTTTGGTCATGGTTTCAAATCCCATTTCTTCAATGGCTTTCATAGTAGGTTCAGAAAACCCGGCTTGATCGAATCTATCATTGACTTCTTCATCCACATCAATTTCTTCAACTTTTGGTTTAGGGGCAGACTTTTCAACCTCATCAACAGCGGATTTGGCAGCTTTTTTGGCTTCTGGGTCTTTAATATCTTCACCCAATAATTCAGCTACCTCATCAAAGTCTTCATCCACTTCATTTAATAAAGCTTCTTGATTATCTTCAGATTCACTTTCACTAGCTGGATGGCTTCTTTTCTTAGTAGAAACATCTTTGGCCTTCGACCCTTTCTTGACCTTATGGTCACTTTTGCTCTTGGTCTTACCCATGTTAATGACTTGTGGTTCTGTTAACTGAATATTTAATGCTCATCTCATCAGAAAAAAATTGCGGATGCGATGGCTCCTGCACATCCCACTCCGCGCTTTGCCAATTACTCATTTGATAAAGCATCACAGAAGCTACGAGGTTTGAACTGAAAGACCATTGAAAGGTAAGATGTCTAACTACGATGTCAACTCGACAAAGTCGTACATGCAAGCCATGAACCCGTTGATGGAGGCATTGCTGGCCATAGAGGTTCCGGCTAGCTTCAAGAAATCTCGAATGAACACCGACCTGGAGAAGATCACTCCTCTAGAAAAGATCTTGGAACGGTTTAATAATATAAACACTGACATTGTTAACCATGTTAAGGACGAGACCAAACTAGAGACTTCTGCTGTGCTTGAAATCATTAAGGAATGTGACCGGATCTCTGAATCGAGTGATGCTCATTTGTTTGAAAGTGTGAAAAACATTCTAATATCTGATCCCAGTGATGAAGAATTACAGTCGTCATTATTTGATATCTTGGGCTTTGAAGAGTTTGAACTCATCTCCAAAATTGTTCAGAACAAACTGGCAATAATACGATACAATGAACCTGAAGGTGAAGTGTCTGACTCTGTTGAAGATGCTTCTGCATTTATGACTCCTGAACAACGGGTTCAGTTTCTTATTGAGAACCAGAAAAAAGCCAAAAACCAGAAATTGGCTCCTAGGCAATCGGGGAATAAGTATCCACATGTATATAAAAACGAAGACGTAAGCCATCTCGTGGCAGCTATGGGTAAGAAATTCAGCTTACCACAAGGGTCTGAAAGAATCTCCCTTCCTACTTATGAACAATTAACAATTCCACATGCTGAAATCAATTCTAATAAATGGATTTCGAATAACCAATTGGTGCAAATTGAAGATTTGGACTTTCTTTGTAAGGGAACGTTCAAAAATTATGCCACTTTAAATAAAATGCAAAGTCTTGTGTATCCTATTGCTTATAATTCCAATGAGAATATGTTGGTATGTGCCCCTACAGGTGCTGGTAAGACTGATGTGGCGATGTTAACGATTCTTCATGCCATTGACCAATTCACTAGTGAGACTGTGGATGAGGATGGTGACATGACCATAGATATTGATTATGAAGAGTTTAAAATCGTTTATGTAGCACCACTTAAGTCTCTTGCAGCAGAAATTGTGGAGAAATATTCCGAAAAATTACAATGGCTCGGTATTAAAGTCCGGGAATTGACTGGGGATATGCAATTAACTAAGCAAGAAATTATGAGTACTCAGATTATTGTTACTACTCCAGAAAAATGGGATATAGTCACCAGAAAACTGAATGGTGATACTGAACTCGTTTCAAAAGTCAGGCTTTTGATCATTGATGAAGTTCATTTGTTACATGAAGATCGTGGTTCTGTCATTGAAACATTGGTGGCTAGAACGTTGAGGCAAGTGGAAAGTACTCAACTGATGATTCGAGTGGTAGGGCTTTCTGCTACATTACCTAATTATATGGATGTGGCTGATTTCTTAGGAGTTAACAGACAAATGGGAATGTTTTATTTCGACCAGTCATTCAGACCAGTGCCTTTAAAACAAGAATTGGTTGGTGTAAGAGGTAAAGCTGGTTCCAAGACTGCTAGAGAAAACTTGGATAATGTTTCGTATGATAAACTAGCACATTATGTCAACCAAGGACTTCAAGTTATGGTGTTTGTTCATCAGCGGAGAGAAACCGTGAATACAGCCCGGAATTTCATTTCTAAGGCAAGTGAATACCATGAGCAGTCGATATTCGACTGTTCAGAGAATCCAAACTACGATAGATTCAAGAAAGAAGTATCGAACAAAAACAGAAGTAAAGATATGAAAGAGTTATTCCAATATGGGTTTGGAGTACACCACGCCGGGATGTTAAGATCTGATCGTAATCTTACTGAAAAGATGTTCGCCAGTGGTGCCATCAAAGTATTGTGTTGTACTGCTACATTAGCATGGGGGGTTAATCTTCCAGCTGCCGTGGTCATTGTTAAGGGTACCCAAGTTTATGATGCTAAAAAGGGTGGATATATAGACTTGGGGATCTCTGACGTTATTCAAATCTTTGGACGTGCTGGGAGACCACAATATGAGAATTTTGGGACCGGGATCTTATGTACTACCAGTGATAGACTTGATCATTATATCTCATTAATTACTCAACAGCACCCAATTGAGTCTAAATTAGGAGAAAAAATCGTTGATAATTTGAATGCTGAAATCTCTCTTGGTAGTGTCACCAATGTAGATGAAGGGATTCAATGGTTAGGGTATACTTATATGATGACTCGTATGAGAAAGAATCCATTTGGGTATGGGATTGACTGGAAAGAACTTCAAGAAGATCCATTGCTTCATAATAGAAGAAGAGATATGATTATTGCTGCTGCCAGAAGATTACATGGACTACAAATGATTATTTTTGGTGAAAGTTCTGGAAGTTTCATTCCTAAGGATTTAGGAAGAATTGCTTCCGATTTTTACTTATTGAATAATTCCATTGAGATTTTTAATCAAATGCTTAATCCAAGAGCAACAGAGGCTGATGTGTTATCAATTCTTAGTATGAGTAGTGAGTTTGATAGTATCAAATTCAGAGAAGAGGAGAAAACAGAGTTAACTAGACTTATGGAAGAAGCGGTCCAATGTCAAATTCCTGGTGAAGTTGAAGGACCTCAATCGAAAACCAATATTCTTTTACAAGCATATATCTCCCAGGCAGCTATAAAAGAATCAGCTTTAATCTCAGATTCTAATTATGTGGCCCAGAACTCGGCAAGAATTTGTCGGGCCCTTTTCCTAATTGGTATCAATAGACACTGGGGGGTCTTCCTGAAGGTGTTACTTTCCTTGTGTAAGGCAATCGACAGAAGAGTATGGGAGTTTGATCATCCTTTGGCTCAGTTTGACTTACCTGATTCCATAATGAAAAACATCAGAAATAAGAACCCATCACTTGATATCTTGCGGGATATGGAAGTGGGGGAGTTAGGTGATTTGGTTCATAACAATAAAATGGGTGATATCCTTTACAAGCTAGTAGGGAAATTTCCATTTGTTGAAATAGAAAGTGAAATCTTCCCAATTTCTAGTAATGTCATGAGAGTTCATATTCATTTAGATGCTGACTTTAGATGGGATGAAAAGTATCATGGGAGAAGTCAATTCTTTTGGGTTTTCGTCGAGGAGTCAGAGAACTCAGAGTTATTACATGTGGAAAAGCTTATTATCAATAAAAGACAGTTATATGGTCACGAAATGGATTTCATGATCCCATTAAGTGATCCGTTACCAGCTCAAGTGATAGTTAGAGTTATTTCTGATACTTGGTTGGGGTCTGAAACGGTGCATCCTATTTCATTCCAACATTTAATCAGACCAACCAATGAAACCATTAGAACAAACTTGCTTAGATTATTACCATTACCTGTGACTGCATTACATGATAAAGAAATAGAGCCTATTTATGACCGGAAGTTCAAATACTTCAACCCCATGCAAACCATGACATTTTTCAACCTTTACAACACTAATTCCAATGCATTTGTTGGGTCTCCAACTGGGTCCGGGAAGACTGTTGTTTCTGAATTGGCCATTTGGCATGCCTTCAAGCAATTTCCTGGATCTAAAGTGGTGTATATTGCTCCTATGAAAGCATTGGTAAGAGAAAGAGTTGATGATTGGAGAGCTCGTATTTCTAAAAATACTTCTCATAAGGTGGTGGAACTTACTGGTGATTCTTTACCAGAAGCAAAAGAAATCAGACAAGCTGATATTATTATCACCACCCCAGAAAAGTTTGATGGGATTTCCCGTAATTGGCAAACCAGAACATTTGTTCAACTGGTGTCCTTAGTTATTATGGATGAAATCCATTTGTTGGCCAGTGATCGGGGTCCCATTTTAGAAATGATTGTGAGTAGAATGAATTATATTGCCTCCCAAACCAAGAAACCTATTCGATTATTGGGGATGTCTACTGCTGTGTCCAACGCGGTGGATATGGCCGGTTGGTTGGGAGTTAAAGAAGGATTATTTAATTTCCCCCTGTCGGTTAGACCGGTTCCATTACAAATGTATATCGATGGGTTCCCTGATAATTTGGCATTTTCACCTTTGATGAAAACTATGAATAAACCAGCGTTTATGGCTATTAAACAGCATTCTCCTACTAAACCAGTGTTAATTTTTGTGGCTTCACGTCGTCAAACTCGTCTTACAGCATTAGATTTGATTCATTTATGTGGAATGGAAGATAATCCTCGGAGATTTTTAAGTATGGATGATATGGAACTTCAAGAAGTGCTTTCTAATGTTAAGGATGATACTCTTCGGTTATCGCTTCAGTTTGGAATGGGATTGCATCATGCTGGGTTAGTTGAATCAGATCGTCAAATCTCTCATAAATTGTTTGAAGCTGGGAAACTTCAAATCTTAATAGCCACATCTACTTTAGCATGGGGGGTTAACTTGCCTGCTCATCTTGTTATCATCAAAGGTACTCAATTTTTCGATGCTAAGATTGAAGGGTATAGAGATATGGACTTGACAGATATTTTACAAATGATGGGACGGGCTGGGAGACCTGCTTTCGATACTAGTGGGACTGCCATAGTGTATACCAAAGAATCAAAGAAAGTGTTTTATAAGCATTTCTTGAATATTGGGTTCCCGGTGGAATCTTCTCTTCATAAAGTTCTTGATAATCACTTGGGGGCTGAAATATCTTCTGGTACCATTAAAACTAGACAAGAAGCCATGAACTTTTTGACGTGGACATTTTTGTATAGAAGAGCTCATAATAACCCTACTTATTATGGAATTGAAGATACGACTACCGCAGGGATTTCTTCATATTTGGGGTGGTTAATTGATCAAACCATTGAAAACTTGATAGAATCGAAATGTGTGGTTGTTAAGGGAAAAGATGAATTGGTTCCTACTCCGTTCTTGGACATTTCATCCTACTATTATCTTTCTCATAAAACTATCCGAAGAATAGTCAATGGGTTAAATAACAAATTTGAGTTCAGAGATTGTTTAAACATGTTGGCAGTAGCTACCGAGTATGATGAGCTTGCTACCAGACATGGAGAAGAATTAATGAACATGGAAATGTCACAAAATATGAGATACCCTGCTGAAGATATGGAATGTGAATTTATTTGGGATCCTCACGTCAAGGCTTATTTACTTTTACAAGCATTTATGAGTCGAGTGGAACTTCCTATTGCTGATTATTCTCAAGATACTATTGCGGTGTTAGATCAATCCTTGCGTATCTTACAAGCATTTATAGACGTTGCTTCGGAGTTTGGGTACTTGGAAACAGTCCGGAAGTTCATTACTCTTATGCAATGTGTTAAGCAAAGATATTGGTATGATGATCATCCTATTTCGGCCTTACCTGGAGCTACTACTTTCAGTAGAGAAGGGGCAAAGGGGATCCCTACTCTTCAAGAATTGGGTAGTATGGGCAAAACCAAAATTGGTCATTTGGCTCAAAAGCTTAACATTTCAAATGAACCTTTGGCAGATATAAGAAGATATGGACCATCTACTCAAGCCAGAGACCAATTTATCTTTGTTGCCAGTCATTTGCCAGTGTGTGAAATGTCTGTTTCCCAAAAAAACATGGCAGAATTAGATGTTGTTCTTGACCATATAAATTATCCTCTTGATAATAATTTCGTCACATACTGTCCACATTTCCCCAAGGCACAAAGAGAATCATGGTTCATATTAGTATGTGATTCAGCTAAAACTGAGTTATTATTGGTCAAAAGAGCCTCTCCTAAGATGTCAGGTAAAAAGGGTAAGATCTCATGTACTTTAGACATTCCCGAAGATTTGATGGGAACAGATGTGACAATCCTATGTATCAATGATGGAGTAGAGCTTGAATATGAAGCCAGTCTTACGTTGTTATAATGTCAGTGTACCTATAACATGCATTAATATAATAATATACAATCTTATATGCGGTTTCATTCTTCATTACCTTCTTTTTCAAAAAACTCATCCTCCTCTTGAGACTTTTTCTTTTGAGGAGCATCGATTTCTTCTTCATCATTATCAACAGATTTGCCCTGTTTGGTTTGGGAATATTTCCCACTAAGAATATCTTCAATAGAAAATGGTAATTTCCCATCTTTCATAAGTCCTTCTACATGTTTTCTAAACTCTATTCTCTTTTGTTCAGTTAAATGCATTCCTCTTTTAACATTAGCAGTTAAAGTCTTATCATCTTCATCCTTAGGGTTTGGAAACAATGAGATATATTTTTGCTCTTTTGGATACATGAATGTATAAGCCACATCAATTTCTTTATGTTTAAGAACGGTTCTGGCCTTTTTGGTGACTTTTCTATCATTAGTGATTTTGGCATCTTCATAAGCCTTTTTGGCTTGTTTTAATTGTCTGATGGCCTTTTTCCGTTCGAAAAACCGAACCATATGATACTTTCTGGCGACTTTTTTCGTTTTAGTTTCTTGTTCTACATTACCTAATTGAACTTGTAATGCTTTTAATGCTCTTTCATTATCAACTCTAACATTAGCAGGAAGGTTATCTCTTCTTAAAAGTCTCTCGAGATCTCTTATTTTCTTCTTGATTTTCCCACTTCCAGCTCCAAGGGCTTTGGACACCCCTTTACCGTCTGGTTTTCTTACCGACTTGCTGTTTTTGTTCCCAGACATGGTGTGTGATCTCAGCTGGTATGATTGTGAAAAATTATAAGGAGATTTGAGATGCGATGCCATCGCTGATTTGTGTGCAGAACGGTGCGGATGGTGAATCCTCAATCTTCAGCACTAGTCATATATTCAGCCTATTGTCTGCCATAGATTGACATATACTGCCATAGCCATCTATAGCACTTTTTAGCATCAACACCAGCATCAAAACAACAAGAATCAAATATGGGAGCTCTAGAAAAAATCCAACAAATCCAGGAGGAAATGGCCCGGACTCAAAAGAATAAAGCCACCGAGTATCATCTTGGGTTATTAAAGGGTAAATTGGCTAGACTTCGTCGAGAATTGTTGGAACCACAACCAGGACAAGGGTCAGGTGGAGGAGGACAAGGATTTGAAATTGCCAAAGCCGGAGATGCCCGGGTGTCGTTAATTGGGTTCCCATCTGTGGGGAAATCGTCATTTTTATCTAAAGTTACCAATACCAAATCAGAAGCTGCCAATTATGAGTTTACTACTTTAACATCAGTTGGAGGAATCCTTAATTATAATGGAGCCGAAATTCAAATTGTGGATCTTCCTGGGATTATTAAGGCTGCTTCTCAGGGAAAAGGGAGAGGGAGACAAGTTATTGCTGTAGGGAGAACTTCTGATTTGATATTAATGGTTCTAGATGCTACAAGAGGAGAAGATCAACGACAAATCTTGGAAAATGAATTGGACACAATGGGGATCAGATTAAATAAAGAAAAACCCAATATATCTCTTAAAATCAAAAAAACTGGAGGAGTTAAATTAAATTCTATTAATCCGCCAAAACATTTGAATGAAAAGATTGTGGCAGGGTTATTAAAAGATTATAAGATTCATAGTGCCGATGTGTTAATTAAGGACGAAAATGTCACCATAGATGATTTTATTGATATTATAAACGAACAACATGTGAATTATATCAAATGTTTATATGTTTATAATAAGATTGATATTGTGAGTCTTGAAGAATGTGATCGATTGGCTAGACAACCGAATACGGTAGTGATGAGTTGTGAAATGGATTTGGGAGTGGAAGATTTAAAAGAAGAAATCTGGAGACAATTGGGACTTATAAGATTATTTACCAAGAGAAGAGGAATTCAACCTGATTTTAATGATCCTATGGTGGTAAGAGCTGATTCTACCATTCAAAAAGTATGTGATTCTATTCATAGAGAAATGAAGAATCAATTTAAGGCGGCGTTAGTATGGGGGTCATCTGCCAAACATTCTCCCCAAAAATGTGGTCTTAACCATCCAGTCCATGATGAAGATGTGGTTCAAATCATTACAAAGTAAGATTATGTAATATATAGTGAGCTGACTGGTCTAAGATATATAGAAGACAATACAGAGAGATATAAAGGCATACTATAGAAAGATGTACTAAGGTAGATATACTCTAGCACTATACGCTAGCTGGATACTATACTCTAGCAGATACTATACTTTAGTTAGATACTATACTTTAGTTAGATACTATACTGTAGCTAGATTTGAGCGAGATAACCATATGTCATGTGCCGGTGTGACTGTTGTTCGTGTGCGCGCCGAAAAATTTTTCAAAAAAATCACTACTCAAATCTCACTGAAAAGTTTTAGTTTCTATTAACTATTGGGACCATTAAATATTCCTATCGTCAATAAATTATAAGTCGAAATGGGTGGTACTCGTGATAAAAAAGCTGAATACTTCAGCAAATTAAGAGAATTATTAGAAGAATACAAATCTATTTTCATCGTTGGTGTTGATAATGTTTCTTCCCAACAAATGCATGAAATTAGAAGAGCTTTACGTGGTGATGCTACCGTTTTAATGGGTAAAAACACCATGGTTAGAAGAGCCATCAGAGGTTTCCTTTCTGAATTACCTCAATTTGAAAAATTATTACCTTACGTCAAAGGTAATGTTGGGTTTGTCTTTACTAACCAAGACTTAAAAACCATCAGAGATGTCTTAGTTTCTAACGTTGTTGCTGCTCCAGCTAAAGCCGGTGCTATTGCTCCAAAAGATGTCTACATTCCAGCTGGTAACACTGGTATGGAACCAGGTAAGACTTCTTTCTTCCAAGCTTTAGGGGTCCCAACCAAGATTGCTAGAGGTACCATTGAAATTGTTTCTGATGTTCAAGTTGTGGCTAAAGAAACTAGAGTTGGTCCATCTGAAGCTACCTTATTAAACATGTTGAACATTTCTCCTTTCACTTACGGTATGAGTGTTGTTCAAGTTTATGATGATGGTCAAGTTTTCCCAGCTTCTATTTTGGATATTACTGATGATGAATTAGTTGGTCACTTTGTTTCCGCTATTAACACCATTGCTTGTATCTCTTTGGCTGTTGGTTACCCAACCATCCCATCTGTTGGTCACTCTGTGGTTAACCACTATAAAAACGTCTTGGCTGTTTCTATTGCCACTGATTACACCTTTGAAGGTTCTGAAGCTATTAAGGATAGATTAGCTAACCCTGATGCTTACGCTGCTGCTGCTCCTGCTGCTGGTGCTGCTGAATCTTCTTCTGCTGCTGCCGAAGAAGCTGCTCCAGCTGAAGAAGATGAATCTGATGACGATATGGGTATGGGTTTATTCGATTAAACTCATAATACATAGTCTGTATTCTAATATAAATCTTTATAAAATCGGTTCTCTCTGTGTTCTCTATGTTTTAGGGTGAGTAAAAAATTTGGGGCTCAATGTGCGCATTAAGCTGTTGCATCCACAAACGGCTGCAAAACCTTTTACTTACCAGGTTAACTACTACTAGTGGCCTTGACTGTCTTGACTATGACTGTGGAAGTAGCTGATATGAGCTCAGATGACTCCAATATTGCAACCTTCTTCCAGACCTTTGACAAGGACAATTTCCATTTGAGTCCTACCAAAGATCTTTCTCAAACCTTTGCCAGAATTGAATTGACTATAAAAGAAGAATTTGATTTTGGGAAGCCTGAGAAGGTTTCCGAAGCCTTGAATACTCTCTATAACCTCATCTTGTTTCTGATAAATAGTGTTTGTGAGTTTTCCTTTAAACTCCAAACAGACTTTGTTGAATACTATGAGAAAAGAATCAGTGCTATTTTTACCAGAATATTTACTCCTGAATTATTTCACAAAATGTATAATCTAGATAGTGAACATATAGATTTGATATGGCAGGTCCATAGACTTATTGAATTGCTATTCAATTCCGAGTTGACATTTGTGACTATTCCTACCAAGAATACTTTGGTGGTGATACGATATCTTCAATTCTCATTATTTAAATACTTGAGAACCGCTAATGATGAAGTCATTAATGGCTCTTTATCGGATGATGAAGCTAGGCCCTTGAAGTTCTTTAGAGGTCCCAACAAAAGAGGATTTGTCATAGATAAGAAGTTGAAACTTATGGACCAAAGCCTTGAGTTGGTCTTGCAGGCTTGTGAACTCGATATGATTGTAGTTAAGTATTTCCAGGTTCTTTTATCTAATAGACCTACATACTTTTCCTTTGAAGTGTATACGAGAAACATGTCTATAATCTTTCATCGGGTGTCTGGACTCCCTGATTCTGACTTAACTCAAAACTTAAGGAGTTTGTGTCAAGTGATAGACAAGTCAATTTCAAACATAATGCTTAGAACCCCAGTTAGACCAGCTCAGCAGAGTCCCACAGTCATTGAAAATGACAAAGAACCTGATGTTCTTGAGGATTTGGAGGTACAGCCCATAGTGCCTAATTGGGTTAGATATTTTGAATATCAGCCAGTTAATTTCTCATTACAGAATTCAGACTATTCTAAGAAATCAACCGTTCAATCGTCTTCGGTATTGCCTGAATCAATACATGAAAAACATCAAAATAGGTTTAAACAAAAGTTCAAGGCGGTGTTGGGAATTCCTTTGGAACCATACGAGCCTAAAGAAAAGAGACGATGGTTGAAAAGAACTTAGATTCTATTATATTTGGTTATATATACAAGTATTTATCCGTAAATGTATGATTCTGCTTCAGCTAGATCAGTTTGTCTGTTAAATTTGTCTCGTTATCTAGCTCTCTACCTTCTTCTATGTAAAGCTTCTGGTTCTTCTAACTCTGTCTTTCTTTCATTTACCTCTGGCTTAGAAACATGTTGAGATAATTTGTTAGGACTTGGATATTGTTCAGGTAATAATCCGGCTCTCTTGAATAAGAACGCCACACGGTCACTGACATCAGCACCAACCCCTAACCAGTATTTCGATCTATCGAAATCCAATTCAATGTGTTTATAAGGCTTTTCACCTCTAGCGATTTCTTCTGAGGTTAAAGGAATGGTCACGGGATTATACGTTCCAAGAACTTCTATGGGGACTTTGTTTCTAGCCTGTCTTCTATTGGATACCACCACGTTGTATAATGGTTGGTGTCTTCTTCCAAACCTTGCTAGCCTTATCGTGATTGGATTTTTCAACGTCATTATGGCCTTAAAGCTTTGAACTTTCGATGAGAAGTTTGAATTTTTCAGAAAGCTCTCGGTCGTGTGCGACACTGTTTTTCTGGTGATGTGAATCAAAATGTATGGTACATTAAATATAACTAACTATGTAACTATATATGGTCTAAAGCTTTCTTTTGGCCTTAAACTTGGTCTTTGGTTTAGGCTTAGAAACCTTGGATTTGGTCTTGAATTCTTTCTTAGCTTTTGGTTTGGCTTGGTCTTCTTCTTCAGAGTCTGACCATCCATCTTGAGCCTTATTTTGCTTGAATTTCAATTTATTCTTTTGTCCTCTGGCTGGAGCTTGTTTGACGGCATCCAAATAAGCATCAATTCCGGATCCTTTTTCAGCCAATGGGTCAGATTTTCTATGTTCATTGAACACAAATTTCCCATTCTTGGTTTCCATTTTCTCTGCCAATTCTTTTCTGGTGACTTTATTAGGTCTAGAAGATGAGATTTTGGCAAAAGATTGTCTGTCTAATAAATCCAATGGATTATCTCCAGATTCCATAATAAATTGATCGGATTTCTTGTTGTTGTGACGGTCTTCATTATCATCTTCCTCATTGTCAGAAACATCAGAATCATATAAAGCTTCTTCATAGGCAGATACAAATTTCTTACCTTGGTCAGCATTTCCTGAGGTTTCATTATCTTCTTTATCCTTTCTTTTGGCTCTGTTTCTACTTTTTCTGATGTTAGCAACCAATTTTTTATCTTCTTCTGGAATGGCTTCTTCAACTGCTTCAACACCAAACTTTCTAATCAATCTTTCGATAATATGTTTAACTTTAGACTTGAAATGTAATCTATGTTCATGAGACCATCTCATTAATTTAGTTAATAATTCTTTCAAATTGGCCTTGACAACATCTTCTGGTAATGAAAGAACTTCGACTTTAACAAATCCAATAGCTGACTTGGCAATTTCTCTGGAATTATGGGTTAAAAACAATTCAACAGTAGAACATAATTCAATCAAAACTTCATTAGGTAAATCATTTTTGAACTCAAATATCAAACATGAAACAGCAGTGATAGTAGCAGAAATCATATGAGCAGATTGAGCTGCTAACCCACCACTGACCATGGTGAAGTATTCGGTTAAATTAGCTTCTGAATCTGGAGTTGATTCATCAAATCCAGGAACCTTACTATTAGCAATAACTCCTCCTTCTTCCATCTTTTTCCCCATTTTAATCAAGATCTGATAAGATAAACTACGAGTTCTCTCATTTGAATCTTTGGTGGAAATGATGATTTCTTGTAAAATAGCAGGGATAAAATATAACAATTCCTTAGGTAATAAATCAATGAAATTGTTAATAGCACCAAGTCTAGTAGCTCTAGCAGAACTTTGAGTGTCATCAATAGTGGCAACAAAAATATTAACAATTTCACTGGCGAATTTTTGAATGGATTGTTGACCCACTTCTACTTCCCCTAATTTGGTTAATATTCTATAAGATCTCTTTTGAATCAATGGGTTTTCTTTGGATGAAACTGTTGATGAAAAAATGGCAAATAAAGAATTATGAGCTTCTTGTGGAACATATTTAGACATGGCCACAATTAAATCCAACATGGTAACACTCAATTGTGGTACTTCATCTTTTTGTTTTGACTTGGTAGGTTGTTCTTGGGCTTCTTCATCCATGGCATTCTTCAAGATCCCACATACTTTGTTGAAAGTATTTTCCAACTCTTGAGCTGGAATGATCTGTAAATAAGTATCAATGGTTTCCAAGACAAACCCACGACTATCTGGAGTAGTTGAACTGAAAACATTGAATAAAACTGAAAGAATATTAGAAGCTTTACCACCCAAGTATTGTAAATTGGTTTTAGCTTGATCTATGGTCATTTCTTCTTGCATTAACAAATCATCGGCTAATACTCCATTACTATATGCAATATAGGATTCAGCCAAAGATCTCAAAGCGTGACATAATGTGACTCTTAATTCCACCTTACTGTACAACAAATCGGCGAATTGAGCTGCAAATTGATCATCAAAAGCGGATTGCAAGTCTTTTGGTAAATCACAGAAATGTGGTAACAAGGACCATATTTGGTCTACAATGGTTTGAAACACTTTAACATGCATCGATCCAGTTCCAAGCTTAGAAATCTTGTCTTCAAAGAATTCAACCAATGGAAAAATTTCACTTTTATAAAAATTCAAATTTGCAAACCTGACGTTGTCTCTTAAAAGAGGTAAAAGCCAAGCCCTACCAGGTTTACCTGGGTTGGATAAGTTCAATGGTAATGAACTTAAAACTACCTCAGGTCCCATTACTGAAATCGAAGATGCCAATACATCTTCTGCTTCTTTATTATGAGGAAAATCTTGCGATTCATTAGTACGCCATTCACCAATAGTTTCGACAATTGCTAAGAAATCAGGGTTAGAACGACTTCTTAATTTAAGAATAGTTTCATTGATATATTGCAAGATTTCTTTGAATGCATGTTGATATTTAATGGATAATAACTCATTTTGAATAAGTTCTGCCAATTCTCCAATTAAATCATCCACTTGTTCATAAATTTCACCAGTAATACCATTATCTTTCGTAGGTTGAAGTAAGAAATTATCAGGTATAGCCATAGTTAAAGCAATTAAACAATGAGAAGCAGAAGAATAAATATCTTTTGAATCAGAAGCCAAATAATTGATTACTGTTTTGATCATTTGAAGGCATTTGGTAATATAAGTAGAAGGATCTAAAGTAGCAAAACTTTCACTGGCTTTAGCCACCACTGCCAACCACGAAGCTGCCAAATGAATATCATTGACAGAAGGTTTTAAATCAAATATAATATCAAGAACCTGAGTGAATCTATCCACATCAATTACGTTACTCATAGATGCAAATAATCCTTCGAATGCTGAAAATGCTGAAGATACCAAATATTGATCATTGGTTTTCGAAACTTCTAATAATGCATCACATAAAGTTTCGACTTTTTTCAATGGCCAAGCCCCTGAAGTTGTGATAGTAGTTATCAATTGTAAACAATGAATAACTTGAGCATTAATTTCTTTATTATTCTTTAATTTATTATTTTCAAGAATAGATACTAATCTTTCCAAAGTTAAAGTCCCACAAATTCCGGAAGCTGGATGGATAGGAGAAGGGGAAGTTGGAGGGTTCATTAAGATTTGATTGATAGCTTCTTGAGCCTTCTTTCTGACTTTTGGTCTAGGGTCCATAGCTAATTCTAATAACCCAACCACAGCTCTTTGAGGAGATACATTATCATTGGAAGTCCATCTTTGATAATCTTGCACTAATAATAAACTTTCTAAAGTACCAATGGTGGCTCTGACTAAAGGAGCTTCAGCTTCTGAACTGGTAAGTGGAACTGCTAATTTGGTTAAAATATCACCAAATTTGGCTTTAAGTAATGGTTTAGGGGTGTAAGGTAACACAATGTCTAAGAAATAAACAGCAGCATTGACCATACCTGAATCCACAAAGCTTTCTCCTTGAACATTTTGATCCAATAATGATAAAAATGAAATAAAGTACCCTACTGGAGTTCTATCATTATTTTGTTCATCTAAATTCTCTTCCACAGCACTCAATATAAGAGCCAAATGTTTTTGGTTTTCTAATTTGGAAGTGGTTTGGGATCTGATTTTGGCCAACCGATCTTCCATTTCGAACACATCCATCGATATTCCCCCGTCGGGGTTATTTGAATCCATGGTTATTAGTGAAGAGTTAGGTTTGAAATTTTTTTGATTTATTTTTGCGATGCGATGAGGAAGTCAGGTGGCTGGTCATGTGATGAGAGTTTTATTAGTCCTATTATCGGGGTATTGGTTTGCTAAAAATGGATGAAATTTGACATGGGCATACCTGCTACTCTGTTAAAAATATATATCAAATAAAATCAACGAATTTAGTCGTTTATATATTAATTCAATGGGTCTTTACTGGCCTCCCTTTAACTGAGAGAACTTTTTTGTGAGCCTCACGGTTGCAAATGGTTGCAAAATATATCATACTATGAAAAGAGTATACAGAAGATTAACCAATCAAGAACCCTTGTCTCCTTTGAAACGTCGTCGTACCTTCCCTTTTAATTATGGGGCAAGTACTGGCTCTAGTGCAAGGATTGGCTCTAGTGCAGTCACTGGTAGTACCACTAGTAGTACTATCACAGGTGGTACAATCACTGAATCCAAATCACTAAGAAACCTAACTGGTTTTTTCCATAAATTTGGCTCAAGGCTGGCAGAAATTGAAGGTACAATCAACTACAGCATACCATCCCCAGTAAGAGATTCAAATGCCTCTGTGAGTTCCAAAGACGTGAAAGCACTCAAGGGTTTTTATGATGGATCAGAGTCTGGAATCAATACTGGTCGTAGGAGAATATTAGACAAACCCTTCAGTAGGTTACATCAGTACTTTAAAGCTAACAGACCAAGGAAGGACTCAGCTCTGAGAATCACTAACCAAGAGTCGGATCTCGGCCCGCTTAATCTTGAATGGACAGACCCGGACTCATTGCCAAAATCATTTTTCCTGGAAGTAAGAGAGGCTCTTGAGAGAAACAGAGACAATACTATAGGCACTTTATTAATTTGATACTACTAGGTATATATTAGTACAGTCTTGGATTAAGTTAAATATACATAATTAAAGTCACAGTTGTTTGGTTCACTCGTAATTGTTCACAAAGTATTTAAGGATCTTGGATTTGAATTTAGAAGGTTTTTTGGTTTTGGTTTTGGTTTTGGTTTTGTCGGTTTTATTAGTAATGATAGTATCATCAAAATTCCCAATTGTATTTGGTTTGAATTCTTCTTTGGTGGCCATAGTTGATCTTGAAGGTTGAGGCGACCGATCATCGCTAGAATCAGTGACTGGGGCTGACTTACTAGATGGAGGGTCCAAGGCCGTTTTGGGTTCATTGGAAAGAATACCATTTCCAATAGCTTCCTCGTTAGCTGGTTCACCTGACGGATCAAGAATTTGATTTCCTTTATCGTCAGTAATCCTACGAAGTGCAGCATTCAAATCAGATGAAAACCTACTACTAACATCCGAGTCAGAATCGTAGTGTGCATCAGGAGGAACAAAGCTATCTTCAGTGGTGTCGTTACTTTTTCCCATTTTGATCAAGTCTCCTAAATTATAATGTCTTTCTGGGATTTCCTTGTTAGATACATCGGAAGCAAGAACATTTGAATTGGGTTGAAATTCTGAAGTCACTGGTTCTTCTTTGGTCTCCATTTCTGTAGCCACGGGTTCTGTTACTTCTGGCTCTTGATAAGTTCCCTGCTCAGAATCACTAGTTTCTGATTTCTGAAGGATTGTCCCATCATGATCACCCTTAGTTGGGCTCTCGAAAGCAGCTTGAGTCTCACTGGCACCTGATTTTGCTTCGTAGTATTGTTCAGCTTCCAGTCTCTTAGAACTAGGACTTTGTAAATAATCTTCGTCCTCAGTGGCTAAAGCACTATCATCATGAATCTCTGAATCGGTGGTGACTTCATTTAAAATTGGAATAGGAATTCCAGAATACGTACCAACCTCCTCAAGTTCTGGTACCTTGGAGACACCAGTATCTACTTGATCTTCTGGTTCTGCAATGATGCCACTTGTTTCAGGTATGTCTTCGAGACCCTCAGCTCTTTCCAGTACAATTTCAGGCTCGTCTAATCCTTTCTTCTCAAAAACAGGTTCCGGCTCCACAGGAGGTTCCTGTTCCATGAAAACAGGTTCACCTCTAACCTTAACTGGAGGTTCAGGTTCGGTGGGCTCTAGTTGAATAGTTGGTTCTATTTGTGGGGTGGTTAATGGAATTGATTCTTCTGCCTTAGACTGTGGTAAGCTTTCTGGAATAGGTTCGGCTTGTTCTGGAATGGCCCTTTGTTCTGGAACAATTTCTGGAATGGTTTGCTCTGGAATGGTTTGCTCTGGAATGGTTTGTTCGGGAATTGTTTTCTCAGGAACTGGATGAAGAACATCATCTTCAGGGATAGAATAGTTATTCCTGGTTGGTGAGTTATAAGCATAATCTCTAGCATTGGCAGGACTCTCAAACTGTTGAGGAGAAACCGTATTGGCAGTTGCTGAAGGGGAGTTTGCTGATAAATTACTGACTTCACTACCCAAAGTTGAAACATCGGTATTATCCTTCTTCCGTCTTCCAAAGAAAGATCTCTTTGGTGAGGATTTCTTGACTTCCTTTTCAGCTTCCTTCTTCATTCTTGCTTCTTCTTTGGCTTGTCTCTTCATTTCAAGTTTACGGTTCTTCTCTTCTTGTTTCATTTGATTCTCGTACTCTTTCTGTTGCTTCTTCTCTTCCTTAGCTCTATCTTTCCTACTCACAGACTTTAAAGTCTTGTTTTCAGGATCTCTTAAAGAATGAATAGCAAAATCCTTATGATGATTCTCATACTTGTAATTATCATTAATTCCCGAATGGCCGATAATCTCCAATTTCTTATCCTGTTTATTCTTCTTTTCAATGACAGATTCTGGGATTCCTTCAGTTTCAGGAATGCTTCCAGAGCCAGCATCATTTTGGAGTTTTGGTCCTCCATAAACTTTTTCCATGGCCACTTCCATTGCCTTGCTATATAAATCGTGATTATCTTGCTCCTTGGGTTTGCTGTAAGAATCATAAATAGGAATAGTTTCTACTCTTTCATCAAACTGAATGGAACCCTGAGGTGAAGTCAATGATCTCATGTCTGACTTTGAATTTGGTGGTGAAGTGTGAGTATTAGGAGACCTGAAAACAGGAGCTTGTTTGGTGTTAGGAGATGTTCTTAATGATTGTCTCATAGAAGGTGATTGTCTCAAAGTAGGGGAATGGGGCAGGGACTTCTGAGGAGAATGAACTCTATTTTCAATAGTTTGGCTTGTTGGTTGTACTCTGGGAACATCTGGAACTTTTAATTTTGGAGGCTCTGATAACGGTTTACCAATTGACTTATAAGGATGGTTGTCAACTGGAGTCTCACTAGGACCGTGGTCACTAGGGAGGGTCTCAGGGACATTCTCATTATTCTCAACACCATTACTAGTCAACCGTTCTTCAGTTTCATCAAAGTAAGGTCTTGCAGTGTTCTTAAGAATAGATTTCAAAGGTTTTGGAGGAGAATCAGAAAGTTTTTTGGTCCCACTATTAATTGAGCTGGCTCGAAGAGAATTATTCCTTAACGACTCATTTCTTAAAGGACTATTAGGTTGTTCTGTATTCAATCTCAAGCTATCAGCATTATGTTGTAAGTCTGGGTCAAGTTGATGATCCCTGTTGGCGGCAGGATATTGGTGATCGGCGTGGTTCTGGTTATCTAATTCATAATTATATTCAAAATCTTGTAAATCTTCATCGATTTTCTGTAAATTATAATTTGGATCACGTTGAGAAGCTAATAAAGAATTTGCTCTTAAAGAATTAGTTCTTGAATTACTTCTGGAGATATTTTTGGTGGTAGTTTCAATAATATTGGAACCATCAGGTAGAGTTTTAATGGTTTTAGTGGTGACAGAAGTGACTCTTCCTTGACTATCTACAACCTTAGTCGTTTGAGTAGTCACTACCGTTTCCCCTTCTTCCTCACTATTTTCTTCATACAAGGTTTGTTTAGGTAATGAAGTTTGAGAATTAATTGAACTTAATCTCTTAGGTCTTTGGGCCAGGGTTGACGCGGCCACGGCCTGAGCCTGTTGGAAATTACCCAAACTGGTGCTAGAAGTTAAGGAACTATACCGTCTAGCATTTGGAATCCCGGCTTGGCCCGGAGTGTAAGACGCTTTAGGGTGATAACTATAAGTCCGTAAAGAATTTGACCGATTGGTGGAAGAATTAATGGAATTAGACCGGCGAATACTATTTGATCTATTGGCATTACTACCAGGAGGAAGATAAATATTCTGCCGATTGGAAGGTTGGTCAATTGGTTGTGAATTCTGGTGAAGTCTTAAAGCCGCCAAAGCAGCTGATCCAGCTCCATTACTTAAAGAATCACTTCGGGAAATTCCATTATTGGGTAAGCCAGCGTAATTGGTCCGTTCATAGTCATTGACTTCATTGGTATACTTACTGAACCCTTGATAACTACTATTTCTCTGCTGATGTTAGTATTATAGAAACCGTGATATAAACATTGGTACATACTTTCCGGGACCCAAATAACCCCATGATGACTTGGTTGTGAAAATTGAGACTGAGAACGAGTGATCTCAGACAGTTTCACTTGTAGGAAGATATATCTATCTCTTAGGTCTAGCACAATTTCTAGCTAAATATCTATATGTCTAGGAACTAGGGTCTAGTAGTAACTAGTGACAAGAATCTAGTTATAGTAAGGGATATAAAACTGTGACTGAAGCAATAAATAAACAATTATATGCGCAAAGCTGCGTTAAGGTTACCGGGTTTAGACAATGCGTGGGTAACTGAAATTCCCATGAGACCTAGGCCGAGGAATATCCGAGCTAGGGCGAGGGTGGTGCGAGGGTGGTGTGAGGGATGGTGCGAGGGCTTTGAGCCGGGAGTAAAATCACGAGCATCATAACCAGAAATGGCTCATATGCGTTGCAGGTTAGGTTCTAGGCATTGCTGTTTAGTTCCTAGTATTGCGATTTAGGTCTTTTGATACTGCTGGTTAGCTCCCCTGGTACTGCAGTTTATCTCCCTGATACTGCAGTTTAATTTCTGCCATTTCCTTATTAATTGTCCCTTTGTTAGGTAATCCACTATTCACATCACTCATCCTGACTAATCATTCTTAGATAAGCCTAATTATCTCCGGCAAGATTATTAAGTTTCCGACCCAAAACCCTCAGTATATATATATTTACTTACTTCTTTAACGGTGAATGATTTAGTGGTTTAAAAGGTTCCAATATAATGACGGACGTATCAAAGGTTCAAATCCCGTCTATTCGGTGTAAGCAACCATTTCCTACTTACTTTATAAGCCATGGAGGTCCTACTCTAATTAATGAAGATGATCCACTTACTGACAAAGGTGCTTACCATAAATTAAAAGAACTTGGCCAGGAAATCCTTCTGTTTGAACCAGATTATTTGATAGTACTTTCAGGTCATTATCAAAGTAATGAGCCTAATACTATTGAAATTTCTGTTAATAAAGATAATGATTATGAAAATAACTTGATATATGATTTTATGGGGTTTCCTCCAGAAATGTATAAACAAAAATTTAAATCTCATGGGGATTTATTTGTTAGCTTGATGGTTTATAGAGAGTTGGTAAAACACAAATTCAATGCTAAAATAGTGGATAGAGGACTTGATCATGGGGTTTGGGTTCCTCTGAAAGTAATGTTTGGTGATGAGCTAAAAGTCCCTTTGGTGCAAATTTCTTTACCATATTCTGATGATTTTAATGATAGTTATAGATTGGGGCAATGTTTGAAATCTTTGAAGGATAGATTAATATGGAATGCCGCTCTGCAAGTGGATTTAAAAGGGTTGGTGATTTGTTCGGGGACTTCTGTTCATAATTTAAGAGACTTATCTCGGTCCCGGACTTTTCCTGGTAAAGTAATGCCATATGTGGAACAATTTCATCAATTAATTCTTTCCACTTTTGAAAAATCCACTCCTTTAACTATCTTACAAAATCTTAATAACTTCAAAAAGGATAATAATTTCAAACAACTTTTGTGTCAAGCTCATCCTACTTTAGACCATTTCTTACCTTTTGTGGTTGCAGCTGGAACTGATGATGGGAGGAATGATTTTGAACAAGTTTATTGTAATGGTGCTTACAGTTTGGGATGGGGTTTTTATAAATTTGGCGGCCACTGATTTCTGTGGCAACTATGACGGGGCAGAAATAAGTATGAAGGGGCATTTTGCCGGGTCTTTCTGCCAGGCGGTCTACGTAACGTTCCTGTCTTATCGTATTAAGATATAAAGAACTATATAATGCATTATGGGATGATTTTATATGAGTGTATAGTTAATGAAACCTAGTTTTTTAATAACGTTTGTAAGGCAGAATCGATTCCCTTTTCATCTAACCCGTCCAAATTGCTTTTGACTTCTTTACCTTTTTCGAATCTAGCAATGACACTTGGGGGTATTCCATAAGCTTCTCTGATCAAAATTGGTAATTGGTTCTTCAGTTGAGTTTTTAAGCCAGGATAATTGGCGGTCAAGAACTTTTTTAAGGGGGCAGATGCCTCTCCGGTCTGTGACAAATGGAATCTCAACTCCTTTAACGTGTTAGGTAAAATATATTTGGACATTATGTAGAAGTATAGTGATTTATCAGCGTTCAAATCTCAATTACATCAATTCTCACTGGTTCTTCAAAAAAATTCTCATTTTTTCCTTAACTATGGGAGTCCGGATGTTTTGCTTAGAAATTTGCCAGAAGGGTCGTTCCCGCGGAATAGCTGGGTGTGTCATTACCGTTTTAATGGTAGGGCCACTCCCTCATCCTAGATCTCGGGCTAGTCCATGGTCGACCGGTGCACCGGTTTTTTGGTTGTTAGTATTATGTCAATGCACCGAAAGATGGTCCTTCAAATATCGTCTGGTGACCAAGAAATCATACAATTAGTGCATTTGATTGCAAAAAATCAACTTATACCATATAATCCAACTTTTAGAATCCCTAGAGCTACCTGGATTTCACAAAATTAACCCACAACATCTTATCACAAGGATTTGGAGATGCCCGATATCTTTTTTTCGCCTGATAAGGAATTTCAAATAGCGAGACAATATATCGAAGATCCCCAGATAAAGCAACTACTGGCACCAATTAGGAACTAAAAGTCGGGTTTTATTGTATTTGGTTAGTTAAAGCATCCCCTGGGACTCGTTAGTTCCTTTTTTTTCTCTTAGGGGAATTGAGTTACGATAAAAATAATCCTTACCTCAAGACCCTTATCAAGATCCTTAATTAACTAGCTCTATCACTTGTACTCCTTTAGATATACATTCTTATAAGCATATATTCGTACAATCATGTGCTCTACAGTAATATTAGCTACTCTATTGATAATCCACCGTACAACCCGGACCGGGATTACCTAGTAATCAAACTTCACGGAGGTGCCCATTAAAAATTTTATATGAGCCTCCGGTTCTCCGGTCCATTAATTGCAGCAAAAGAAAATTTTGGAAAATCTGAAAAACTATAAATTACAAGAAATCTGGAGGGGTAGGTTTTTTTTTCAATCTAACCATATATCAAATAACTCCCCTTTGCAAGTCACCTGTTGGATTTCAAGATGGCTGTTGAATTAAATGAAAAGGACGAATTGTTACAAAGACAATTGGACTTAGAATTAAATGCTAACAATGAGAGTTTTAAAGCTAGAAAAGCTAACTGTACCAGAAGATTTATGCAATTACTTCTGGTTGGTTTAATCAGTGTTTTGGGTTTTGTATTCCTTGGTAACAAATATGATATTCCTAATCAATTGGGTTGCCCATCTGTTTCTATGAACTTGTGGGGAATGTTTGCTGCTCCAGTTACTCCACCTCCTACTGTTTTAGAAATCTTTGAAATTCAACCAGATTATACTATTCCACTTGGAGTTGAAGCTTTTAACACCACTTTATTCAATGAATCTGCTTTGGTTGATGGTTTATCTGCTAAATACCATCCAACTAATGTCAGTTTTGATACTGGGTTATTGACCTTGAATATCACTAATGGTCAATTAGTTGATAGTAAAACTCCAATTGTGGCTGAAATTACTGTGGAAGGAGCTCCAGTTTGGAGATTTTCTACCCCAATGTCTAAATTCAATACTATCACCACTAGTTCCACTGTGAAAAATATTACTGAAATTTTATCTTTATTTGAATCTAAAGCTAAATTTTCTGTTAACATTTTGGAAGGAGCTAAAGATGCTAAAGATATCAACTCTACTTTAGTGTTATCTTTATTCAATGAAACCACTACTGCTGCTGCTGCTCCAGTTACTGACTTGACTCCAGAAACTATTTTTTCTGCTTCTGGTCCAGCTGATGTTGTTTTCCCATTAACTAACAAGGGTAAACCATTTAACTTACCAGCTGATAAATTTTCTGTTGCTTTACCACAACTTAACAGTAACACTTCAGTTGCCAAACTTTCATTATTTGCTTCTGCCACTGAAGAAGAAGTTTCTTACTTTAAGAATGATATTGCTGCTGTTGGTGCTCCAGGTTCAAATGGTCCATTACGTTACTTGAACGTTTACATCAATGACGTTTATGTTTCTTCTGTTTCTCCAAAACCAACTTTATTCCATTCTCAAGAAATCTCCAAAAATGATAACACCACTAAATTATGGGAACCATTAGCTGATTCTGGTTCTTTACAAGGATTAAGTTATGACTTAGACTTAATCAGTGTGTTACCATTATTATGGGCTGGTGATGCCAAATTAGATATTGAAGTTGTTTCTCCAATCAGTTCTGCTAACAAACCTGCTGCTCCTGGTGTTGCTCCAGCTCTTCCTCATCCTGTTGTCCCAGGTGAACAAACTATTGTTAGCAAATCTTGGTTTGTTTCCGGTAACTTATTAGCTTGGGAATCTGATGCCATTGTTTCTGCTGTTGGTGATGTTTTAATTGGTGAATCTTCTGAAATGGATTCTGGAATTTTGATTGCTCCACCAGCTGTTAGCCCATGGCAACCAAAAATGAAGAATCAAATCGTCAAGACTAGTATTGATGGAGGTATTATTTCCCAATTCAATTTCACTTTGATTGATGATTCTTTAGCCAACTATACTGTTGAATTCAATTCATCTACTCACGCTTTCTTGACCAAACAAACCAAAGAAATCAAAAAAGCTGCTGGTCCTCCAGGTAGTGGTTTAGGTTCTACCACCACTTCTTCTTCCCTTACCTTGGTTACTGGTATCAAAAACAAAATTAATATTTTAGATACTGCTACCAACACTACTTTATACACCAAAAAAGTCAGTTTTGATTTCCCATTCACTTTCAGTGAAACTACTACTGACTCAACCACCATGTTCAAAGGACCATCTTCTACTGAATCTGTTAAAGCTTCTATCAACAGTGACATTAAAACCAAAGTCAATGGTGTTAAAACCAGTGCTTACAAGGTTAAAGAAAAACTTACTTTAGATGATATTCTCGGTGCTTCTACTGACATCAAGGTTCAAATTGAAAATGTCAATGAATTACCATTTGAAAGAGAAGTTGCTGCCACCAACGGAATCATTACCAAAGACACTTCTGTTGCTGCTTTGGCTACCCTTGAAGAATTTGACTTGTCTTCTGAAGACTTACAAAGTGCTTTAGATCTCTTCATGTAATCAACAGAACAATCTTTTTTTATTTGTCGTCTTTCATTTCTTTTATAAGACATTGGTCTTTCTGAATTAATTATAATCGGTCTATAGGTTTGTGAATACACATATTTATTTTATCCTTTAAAACTCTGTATATTGTACTCTAATTAAATTCCCAATTTAAACCGTCTAAATCTAGATCTAATGAATTGAAGTTTGGTTTGATGCTAGTGATATCAGGGATTACTTGTGGTAACCCTGTATTAATAGATTTTTGGACTGATTCGATTACTAGTAATGCGGATATTCCATCGTCTATAGTGCAATTTGGTAAGTGATTTTTGTTTATAACATTGGCAAAATGAGTTAACTGGCAATCAAATGGTTTTTGTTTTCTTAAATCATCTCCATGAATCAACTTTTCACAATTGATATTTTCGGACCAATTTCCTTGGGTTTTCTGGGAATGGGAATAAAGATTGAAATCTGGAATCGATAATGTTCCTTGTGACCCAAAAACTCTATATAATCCATGAACGTTATTATTGTAAGGGATGTTGGGGTTTTCTCCCGTACTGCTTTCGAAATTAAATGGTGATGGGACATTGTCAGAACAAATAAATGTGCCACATACTCCTGACTTGAATCTTAAGGTTAGTACGGCCCCTTCATCCACATCTCGGTATTCCCGTTGTTGTAATAAACTCTCGGCGTAGACTTGACTGATAGGTCCGAATAAATATTGTAAAAGATCCAAATCGTGAATCAAATTAATTAATAATGCCCCACCTCCAGTCTTACTACAAGTTCTCCAAGGAGATTTTTGAAAGTATTCATCATCTTTCTTCAAAGTCCAAGTTCCTTGAATAGCAATAACTTTACCTAGTTTACTTATTTGTTGCTTAGCAGCTACGATAAAAGGATTGAATCTTCTATGATGTCCCACCACTACCTTGATTTTTTTAAAATTAGTGAATATCTTTAATGCTTTGGAATCTTCAGCACTAGGACTAACGGGTTTTTCAATCAATATATTGATTCCATAGTTGGCCAATAAGGATGCTACTTTAACATGGGTGTGATTTGGCGTGCAAATAATAGCCCCATCAGGATACTTAATCTGGTTCTTATGGCAATACTGAATCATATCATCAACATTTTGGAAGAAATTGGTGTTTAAATCATCAGCCAAGGATTTGCTAGCTGGGTTTAAGTCAATTATAGCAAATAAGTTTGTGGTTTCGTTTATCTGAACATGTTCTGCGTGTCTTGGTCCTATCAAACCCACTCCCACTACCACGATATTTAACTTCCTACCCTGCCGATTGGTGGGACTTTTGTTGATGGTATTAAGGTCAAGGGATGGAGTTATGGTACTGGAAACAGAATTTGACCGAACTTGTTGTTTTTTGTAATGCTCTGAATCGTTCAGGCTATCTAAATGTCTAAAAATGATCATCGGAATTAATACCAATAAAATACCGGCTGCTACGGGGAAACCCGAAGTAGCAATATCATCTTTACACAAGTCCATAGTTACCAACCCCGTTACAAGTACAGCACCAAGTTGGGTCAACAACTCGTTTGGTTTTCCACCCAAATTAAGTCTTTGGCAATTGAAACCGAATAAAATAGCCATATTGGATAAATGAAAAAAAATTTTGCTATGTTAGCAACTTCCCCATATAAAAAGATGGGGCAACGAAATGAAATATCAGATAAAAGCTATGAAAAGCAAATTTCTGTTTGGAGGGAGTATACTATGGCCTGCTAGAATCTAGACTCAATGACATGAACAAGAAATTTAGGTTTCTCGATAGCTAGAATTAACTCCTATTAGTGTTTGTAAATTTTTCACTTATGATTCAAGCTTCTGAAAAATTGAGTCATCGCGAACTTTCTTTTCCCATTTGAGGTTTTTGTGGGGGAAGGTCTAACATACTTAAGAAAAGAACGGTTTAATGTTTTGGTGTATCAGAAAAATCCCTTATAGAGATAAATAAGTGAAAACAATTGTATAACTAATTAGAGAATGGAGCTGGATAGTGGGATAATATGAAGATGTGGAGTCAGGATGTTCCATTGACGTAGTGTAGAGAAATAAATAAGAGATCGTATTTTACAGATCGTATATTTTCTTTGGAATGGAGTATATCTAACTCTTCCAAGTAGAATATTACTTAATACACCTTCACATTTCTTATCAGTCCATATTACGGGGTTTGAAGGCCCTTCATTTGCAGCCACTTATCGCCGCACCTCATCAACGCTTAGAACCATTTGGAACTTTTTCTGCCCGCAAAATGCCGCGACCAATTTGTCAGAAGATTAGTGAGAATTTCTAGAACCTTCTGCCAACGGGCCCGTAAGGTTCGCACTAGCGGGGCCAAGGGTTCTGGAATCTTCTAACTGTAGGGCCGTCCGCGTCACCATCACGCAAAGAGTATTTTGCAGCATTCTTTAGAATTCTATTAATAATGACTGATAACATAATACGAAGGCAAATTTAACTATAAATAAGATGTAGAAATCCCCTGATCTACTTATTTTTTTTTTTATCTATTAATATATTACATTATCAATTAGTATTACATACATTCAAAGAACATTTACGATGTTAGTTAACCCATTATTTTTTAATCAACAATTTTTCCCAGCTGAGTTCAACGAAAGAATTTATCAACAAGTTGCTAAACCAAAGTTGTTGAAGAAAGTTGAAAGTGACGAAGTAATTCAATTCCAGATCCATAAATTGGATGGTGATTTCACTAATTTTGAATTTAAATTGGTGAAATTGAATGAGTATCAAGGAGTTTTAACGGTTTTTTCAGTTGAAGATAATTTCAAAGTGTCTATCAAATTAAACTTGTCTAAGGTTGATATTAATAATATCAATTTTGAGATCAGTGAAATTAGTGACCAGATTTTAAATTTGAATATTCCAAAATACTTGGAAGTTGATCCTGCTGATGTGTTGAACAATTACTTATCTGCTTTCTTAAACCCATTGCTTGGACAAAATGTTGGTGGTTGTCATTCCAATTACGAAAGAGGTTTGAGACAACAAGAAAGACAAATCAAAGAGCAAGAGAAAGTTAGAAAACAACAAGAAAAGGTTAGAAAGGAACAGGAAAGAAAACAAAGAGAATACGAAGAGAGAATTAGAAAGGAACAAGAGAGAAGACAAAAAGAGTATGAGCAATTTGTCAAAAGGGAACAAGAAAGAAGACAAAGAGAATATGAAGAAGAGGTCAGAAAAGAGGAAGCAAGAAGAGAAAGGGTTAGAAAAGAACAAGAGAGAAGACAAAGAGAAGAAAGAAAACAACAAGAAAAAGAAGCTAGATTACAAAAGATTAGAGAAGAGAAATTAAGAAAACAAGCTGAAGCTGGTTCTTCAAACAGAGAACAAACCTCTTCTGAACAAGAAAAGATTCAAGACTTTGTCAATCAAATGTTTGGTGGTTTCTTCCCATTCCAAAACCCTCAATTCTATTCTAATTTGCAACACCCAAGACCTGAAGCTTCTTCTGATAGACAACCAGAACCTCAACCAGTTCCTAAAGCTCATCCTCAGAAGACTTACAAACAATATCAATATTCTTATCCACCAAAACCAGTGTCTTCTAAAGTCCCAAAAGCTTCTGAACCAGTTCCAGATCCAGATGTTTCTGAACCAATCGCTGAGGTGATTACTAAATCCCCTACTCCACAACCTGAAGTTGAAACCCCACCTTCTAGTGGACGTAGTACTCCATTGAATCATGATTCCATGGATTTAGATGATACTCATTCTATCAATTCAGATGATGAATTACCCCCTGCTTCACCATCTTCTTCTCTTCACAAAGCTCCTTCCATTGAAGAAGTCGAAGATGAAGAATTTGTCATGTTAAGAAAAAAATTCGGACAATAGATCTGATTTAATGATAGCATTATTATTATGATTTTTATATAGCTTTTTTAATATAATCTTATGCATTTTATTTATTAGTACAAGTAGTAAATTTCGCAACCACATCTCTAAGTACATTTATTGTGAGAATTATATTTTTGAGATGGTCAAAAGTGAGTGTCGTGTATGGTTAAGAATTCATTAAATTATAGTATGAAGATATTAATGCAACTATTTAAAATAGGAAAAAAAATAGCAAAGTACAGTTTATAAGTTCTATAATACAGAAACCCACTTTTTCTTTAGTTTTGATTATGTTTGATCTTTAAAATTGGGGTAATTATTAAGAAATTTATCATTAGTGAATGTAAAATCCTTCACATATAAAATATCATTATTAGATTTATTCAAAGGAGGAGTAAATTGCATTTCGGTGAATTCTTTATCGAAATTTTCTGCCAATATTGGATTGGTAATCACAGGGACTATAGGAGGTAAGATGGTTTCAGGACGATTTTCCAAATCATTCCAGTTGACATTTCTAAAAAACCGATGACTCTTGATTTTCTTGAATTGTTCATCATCATCCAAATTAACCCTTTTATCTATATTTGTTTGTAACAATTTTCTTAAAAAGTCTTTTGCATCCAAAGATAAATAAAATGGGAATTTCAAGTTTTTCTTAGCACTAATGATTTTATCCATAATCTTTTTATTATTATTCCCAGTAAATGGAGGAGACCCAGTCAATAAATCAAATGAGATACAACCCAATGACCACCAATCAACTTCATAACTATACAATTCATTTTTTAAAATTTCAGGGGCCATATATTGAACGGTTCCAATGAAAGAATTCGAATTTTCATTTCCATCACCTCCTCCATTTAACTTTGATAATCCAAAATCAGTCAATACTAAATTCCCACTAGAATTCAACATGCAATTTTCAGGTTTTAAATCCCGATATATAACTTTTAAATTTAAATGCAAGTACCGGAGAGCCAAGATTAACTGAGCGATATAGAATGAAGCTTTCAGCTCTGATAAATAAGATTCTTGGGCCAAATGATAAAACAATTCTCCTCCATCAAGATATTCCAATATCAAATAAACCTTATTATAGTCTTGAAACGCGTAGTACAATTTGACAATATTGGTGTGATTAACTAATTCCAAGATTTTCTTTTCATTTAAGGTCCGGATTAAGTTGATTTCATTAT
This sequence comes from Yamadazyma atlantica, assembly GCA_030561325.1. Classification (NCBI taxonomy): domain Eukaryota; kingdom Fungi; phylum Ascomycota; class Pichiomycetes; order Serinales; family Debaryomycetaceae; genus Yamadazyma; species Yamadazyma atlantica. The sequence goes on from JAKTXA010000009.1 coordinate 307,288, forward strand.
TCATTAATAAACTCATTTTGGTTAATTGTTTTTGGGCAAACAATCTACCAGTTGAGAGCTGTTTGACTAACAATACCTTCCCATAACTACCTTTCCCCAACACCATAACGGGCTCAAAGTCATCCAAAGTAGGCTTATAACCCATATTAACACTATCTTTGACCGAAGACGATATGAAAGGCTCATCAACATTAATATTCACGTCTACTGAGAGACTACCTCTTCTATGATGAGGGCGGCCAGCACCTCCACTAGTAGGAATGGGTCTTGGATTAATATTTCTACCTTGAAAGTCATCAACACTGAAATCCTCTTCGTCTATAACATTTTCATCATTGTGACCATTCAAACGTATTTGTGGGGTTATAGGATCGTATTGTTCTTCTGATTGATCATCAGGACCAGTTCCTGGTGGCTCGTCATCTATAAATCTATAATTCAACAGGTGCACCTGCTCGGCCACATCGTCCATATTAAACACACTCATGGCGGGAAGTTATAATGAGGCAGTTACTACCAAACTAGGTCATAGATTACTTATCTTCTATTACAGATGTCACTACAATAAAGCCATGTGTGTCGCGAAAAAAAAAAAGAAGATCTGATGAGTAAAATTGACCTAACATGCAAAAACCGATTGGCAAAATTGCAACCTTCAAAGAAGCCACTCAACATGCAGAAAGATAACGCCATACATGATTACGAACCAAATAGGACATTAATTATACTAATTCAAACTAATCCTGTATATGTGTCGCACACAAAGGCGGATGATATAACACCTGTTTTGCTTGATGAGGCCCCGGGCTCACAATCCCATTTATGAAATGGTTCAACAATACAATTACCATATTCAATTAATAATAGGGAGATGGCTAGTGCTATTGTTAAGAATTTAAGATCAATACGGCATCAAAAACCTTAGTGTCGTATTTGTTACCTATAGGAACCGTAGGTTGAGACATCGCCATAACCTCTACATCAAAACAATTAATCATTTAGTGTGTATTTTAAACCGTAAAACCTTATAAAAAAACATTAATTATACAAAAATTGAAGAATTGAAAATATGAAAATGAAACATCAAAAAAGAAAAGTGTCTTGGGAAGTTTAATCGACTTTAATGTAAATCTTATCCTTAGCAGCGATATAGTCCATAATAATATCTTGTAGAAAATCATTCAAAGGCATTGGGGATAAGGATTTATTAGGGAAACATAAAGATAATTTAGTAAAATCCGAAATCTTACTACCAATTACTTTAATTAAATCTTGTAAATTTAATAATTTATCTTTCCGTAGTTTTATAGCCAATACATTATTGGAAGCATAGATTTTAATCTTTAAAACTGAAGCGGTAGAAGGAGATTGTACACTTGAAAAACTGCTGTATTTAACCTTATGAGAAGTCAAATCCGGTCTGGAAGTGGTATCAAATTTGGAATTGGATTTGTTCACTTTAGGAGATGCTTTTGGAGTAACATTAGGAGTTGGTAAAGGAGATTGAACCATAGTTCTCTTAGTACCCATTTTAGCAGCATCAGGTAATTGAGGTGATGAGATAGGAGTCAAGGTTGAAGTTGAAGATGAGTAGGTATAAGAATAAGACATTAACCCTGAGCTTGACCTCTCGGAAGAAGAATTGGAATCAGAAGAATTTCTATTCGATGAAGGAAGATTGGAACCATTGGTAGAACTAGTCATTGGAGGGGTGACATTAAACAGAGACCTGGAGTTTCTAGGACTGCCGGAGCTGATGTTTGAAGAACTTGAACTATAAGAATGGAGATGACGTGATTGCAAACTGGATTTCAAGTAAGGAGGATAGGTGTCAGGAATGTCAAACTTCAAGGATTTGGGAGAACTTAAAGAACTGTTATAGGTGGTAAAAAGTGAGTTAACAGAATCAGTATCCATCTTGGTAACCAACAGGTGTAAAAAATTTTCGAAGATAGGAGCAGCTTAGTGTTCCCCAAACAAAAGAAAAATAAACCAAACAATGAAGTTGGAGTCAAAGGGGTAACGGCGATTGAAAACTGATTAGCGTGTCTTAAGACCTTCGCTGGTGTAAATTTTCACTTCAAACAGTTAATGGAGAAAATTGGTTTCCAATTGGAGTTACAATAAGCCGTCCAAAGAAAACAATAACAATACCGAATCAGGTACAAGGAACGTAACCAGGTAGGAAGGAGAAGACCAAAAAAAAGAGTGTTGGAAAGTGGAAAAAGATTGACTTGGAAGAGAAAACTATTCAAGATTTGATGGTATATATATATGAAATCTAAAGTTCTAGAGGCAGTTAATCTAAGGCATAGAGGCAGGCAGTAGAGAAACCTTAAATGTACCGAATCGCCATAGTATGGATAAAAAATATCACTTTTTCTTTTTCGTGGTGTGCATAAACTAAAAAAATATTGATATCGCCGGAAATATACAAGTTGTGAGGCTAACCTGTAAAAGTAGGAGCCCCATTTTGGCGTAGTGCTTTAAGGCTGCCAGTTTCAGCTGCAAGAACTAGACTTAAAAAAGAGGCCAGACCTGGCCTGAAAAAACCCTATATCTTATTTCCTAACTTATATGGCTTAAGCAAGCCAAGGGAAGGTGAATGGATCATAACACCAATTTAACACTTTCAGCCGTTCTTTGTCTTTTTTTGTTCATAATGGTTGTAACTTAGTAAGTCAACCCCTTCGTAGAGACAATTTTTTTTGTGTGTGCTCACTACCACTAAATTATCTGTTTTGGGAAATCATATTTGGCGTTTCTCCAACTTTCAACTAACGACGCCAATTTTAACATTCGATACCGATGATCCGGCGATATGTTCCCCTAACTGGCAACTATTAAGGGGCGACCACTCTTAAGGGGCTAGTTACAACGAGATATTTTTGGGAACAATTTGCAACCTGATTTGGGACCAAATTAGGCTATGACTGGTTCTATGCCCTGACACGAATGCAACAACGTAACAAACTGTTGTGAAATTGAAGTGAGTTGCTAAGAGACTGAAGTAACGTAGTAGTGAAGGGTCATAGTAGAGTAGTAGTAGTAAAGTAGAAAGGTGTAGTCATAATTCATCTATTAATCTATAATAAAATGAGATAACAAAAAAAGTCTAGATAGACCCTCTAATTCTTACCAAGTTCAAAGTGGTCTTAAAGTTCGATTTGATGACATTTAAAAGGTCTTCATCTTTGAGTGATCTTTCATTGACCATCAATTTGTAGTGATTAATCAATTCCGTATCTTTATAGATTTTGTATGAGATCAATTTCTTCAAGTCTTTCATGTTTGTCAAATCAGAATTTTTGATCTTTAATACAATAATGTCATTTTCTCTATTGTTCAACATCACCTTGATTTTAATGAATTCACTCATGAAATTGTTCTTGGGTTCAAATATTGGTGAAATTGGGGTGATGGGAGTGTTTGGAACCATATCATCGAATTGTTGAGCATTGTTCTGAGGAGTGATTGGAGAATGTTTTGAAAAAATCGAATCAGCTTCAGATGTAGAACTATTCTCTCTATCTCTAGAACTAGATGAAACTGACCCAGAACTTGCAGATGATGATGATAATTTATGTTTGTGACTGTTAAGAGCATTTGTGGCTGAAGCAGTAATATTTACCGTGGAGCCATATCTAGGACCAGCGGTTGAAATTGGAGCAATAATAGGTTCTTCATGAGATGGAGAAATTTGATCAGGAGTAGGTGGTAAAGAAGACCCTGGTTTTTCATATGAATCAATTAAAGAACTGAAACTAGATAAACTAGCACTCTCTGTCATAGGTAAAGGAGCGGTGGGGGAAAAGTTCTTCTTATTGTTATTATGGTATGGGTGAATTAAATCGATCACATTTATAGAATCAGGTAATAAGTTATCATTAATGAATTCATCGGTTTGATTGGAAGGATTTTTGATTATTTGTGGGGTATTATTTATAAATCCTAACAATTCTTTGGAGGTTTGATAATATTCGAATTTGGTTAACCGATTTATATATCCATTTAATTCATTACTTTTAATCAAGATACTTTCCAAGTACTTTTTATGTTTGCTTGCATTGGAAGTAGTAGCACCAGGAGTTGATGGAACCGAATTAATGGAAAGATTCCGATAACTGTTGCTGGATTTGATTGGTTGGGGGAAGTTTGGTAAGTTATCATGGTTCAATATGGCTAAACTACAATGCAAATCATAAAAATCTTGATAAAGTTTACAGAAATGCAACACATCACCATTTGATAATTTGACATCAATTCTGTAGAAATATTTGTCACCATTTTTCAATACAGCTGACACGGTTATATTCTTAGGAACGGGAATTTCTTCTTTAATATTCAAAGGTTCAACTGGGGTCGTACCACTAATCATAGACAATTTCTTAACCTTTTCAAAGTCAAATAAGTCATCAGAATTCATAGTGGTATCGACTTCCAAGGGAACAATTTCATTCAACCATTGGTGAGTTATAGGATTAATTAAATCATTGACAGTAATTTTAACATAACTAGCAGGTATCAAACCTTCTCTAGAATTAGCCACATGTTTAACTCTTAACCAACCATCACCAGGTCTTTCCAATAACTTTAAATAATCATTTGCCTTGAGAGGCAATTCTTCTTCGGTTTCAGCCAGGAAATCAAATAAGGCTCTCAAGATCACAGTTCCTACACTATCAACAGGAGCCATTTGTTCAACTTCAGGAGGGTGACTAAAGCTACTCTTTGGACTGATCTTCTTAGGACTGCCTAATTTAGGAGAATTTGAAAGTCTAGGACTACTGCCTAGTTTTGGACTAGTTCCCAACCTTGGAGTCAGAGTGTAACCATGTTCATGAAATTATATGGACTGGTAGGGGTTAAATTACGAGATGACCCATTACCTTGAGTGATTTTGCTCAAGTTTGTAGCAGAAAATGAATATGTTATATTGGACATGGGACTTACAATTGGACTAGAACCCAGGGAGTTTGTCTCATGATTTATGGTAGCAGGATCTGTGAGTAAAGGAGAAGATATGGATAAATTTTTGAGATTCTTCTTGGATTTGAATTGTTTGGACTTAAATAAGGAGGTAGACATTGTTAATAGGGGATGTAAATGAAAATCGATATGGGACAGGAGATAAATCAACTGTAGAAAAAGTTGTCAGATGAAAATATCTAACGCTGGACCCTGGTATTTAAAGAACAAAAAAAAGCTAAACCAGAGAAAGCTAAAAAAAATAAAACTTTATTTTATTAAAGGAAGCGGAACGGTATATATACTAGAGACAGGCTATGAACTAGAAGCGAAATAACCGGCACGGGATATGTAGGAAACTTAGCAAGAACCAGGGCACTGACTTGCCATATAATGAAGTGATTTAAATAATAAACTAGGGGAACGCAAAAGGAACAAAACCAAACCTCATCCCAATTAGTATATATTTAATTGCACTAAAGCGTCAGTTGAAGAGGGCCAAGGTTGGTAGAAACAAAGACATTCGCGCAGTAGATGTTAAACCTGTAGTTCAATGGGCCTATTGTTTATCTGATTGTATCGGATAGATTGTTATGTGAGCCTATTGTTGAAAGTTGATTGTTAGAGATATGAGAAACAATAAACCACTCGACCAGTAACGTAAAGAGAATGCCTGAGTTCTATAGAGGAACAAACGCCTGCGTTGCAGGAGACCTACCATACGACGGTTCAATAACTAACAGCAAATGTTTCCTGGGGGTATTCAATAAACCAAAAAACTTCAGACCTAAAAGAACTAGAACTAATGCAACAAAAAGCAATTTAAGAAAGTACACCGCCTTTTAGTGCAACCATCTTCTTTCCAGTCAAAATATAATTCGTAAAGGACAGTGCCCATCATCGAAATAACTATAAAGCCAAATAGGGTCAACTGGTAAATTGTATCCGGCAAGAATTGACTTTGAAGATTTCCGCTTTTTTAGTTTGTCTCGATTTGGTAATCAAGTGACTTAATCGAGCGTTGGAGCAGTATTGGTGCGTCTATTATGCAGCTTTTGCGACTACCCGCTGCCGCACCTACAAGTGGGGGTATTGTACTGCTAAAGTTGGGAAAATCTTTCCTGTTTTTTGATTGATACAATAGAGAGTTACAAGGGCCAGAGAATCTCAGTATCTTCTCTGATGAAATTCTTTACCCTTTCGAGTTGTTTGTGTGTGTCGTAGAATAAATGTTCACCTTTGAATATCGCGCAGACTAGAGCGTAGCTGCAAGTTTAAAGGTTGGATTAATAGCCCTGGTGAGACAAAATTAGCAGCAGTCTAGGTAAGAACTGCCACCGTAAATAGAGAACTATTCAATTAAACATCACGACATGTTGTTAGCTTCGCAACAGTACGTAAACATACACATGGGTGTTCTCCACTAGTTTTTATCTCTATCTAAACAGCCCTTTTTCTCACATTTAGTAAACACTCAAGCTGTAATGGTCCCTTAAAATTCGTTCGTAAAATAAAATTACGCAAATAAGCTTCCCAGCCTGAAATTCCATACTAATAACGAATTTGGGACGCTAATCATTGTTTTGTAATTTCTCTCTAATGCATAGATTTTCGTTATTTCATTTCATATGTGATTGTTTTGGGCAATTTTGTGGTTGGTTTCCAGGGTTTGGGTGGTGAAATAAGCTTTTAGTTTGGCCAGATCTTATCTGAGAGTTGTTGTAGGGGAACTAGTTTATTTTGTAGATCCTGATAACGCCGCCAAAGATCAGCGTATAAACATTACCCAATTATAATTTAACATTGCCTAATTCTGTAATTGAATTCCAGTTTGGAAACATATTTTTGGATTCGTTTATTCATACACAACCTTACAAGTAAGGTGAAATAATACACTATACACACAGTAGCACCCTTAAATTACATACTAACTCTACAATTTGAACCAGTTCTAGCCCCATTTGGAAACATGGGTCCATGCATCTATAGCATCCCGAGGACACCTCGGATTTTGAGCCATAGCAGCTTGTTCAATATTTTATTTTTCTTTCTTATCTAACGGACAATAGATTTTAACAATATGAACGTATTCGGTATGTCTAGAACTCATTTTGTTCTCCAAAATTAAACTATGGATGGAAGGTTGTTTGCTTTAATGATGGTTAGGGCAAATATATCGTCAATACTTCCACCTTGGAAGTCAAAACAATAGACCCTAAAGTTCCTAAAATAGCCAACCAGTTTCTGTAATGGTAAACCACCAGGTCCTCAAATTATTAACCCTCAAATTATTCTTAATTCGAGACTTGACTTGGCCTTAATGTATTCCCAATTAATTTGGTCAATTAAATCAAATTTCCCATTATAATTGATTAACAAATGGTTAAAATTGATTTTTTCATTGACCAATCCTTTAAGAATATTCAAAGAATTGATTTCATTTTTGTTTAAATTGAAATTCAAATTGGTATTTCCATTAATAACATTGACATTCAATGGTTTATACAATAAATTAGTTGAACCCGGTAAAATTTTATTATTGATATCATTATTACTCATTTCAATAGGTTCATTTTTGGCATTAATATTGTAGATATAATGATTTTGGTTATTAGCAAAATTCATCCACCGATTGAATTCAGGATATTGTCCCTTAATTAACTTGTTCAAATAGTTATTTAATTCATTACATCTCTTCAAGATTTTATCAATTCTCCAATCACCACTGCCTCTACCATTGGTACCTCCATTCTGGAAACCAGCTTGTAAAGGAGAATGAGGATCATCATCTTCATCATTTAATTCAATAGGTGGTGGAAGTTTAGGCAAATTGGTATATCCAGCATCCATTAAAGATAATTGTAAATTGTAGAACTCATGATAAAATTTCCCAATGGAAATCTTTTGACAATCATATCTTAAATCCACTCTATACCAATATCTATCATTATGTAAAAGACAATTGGATATCGATACTGATTTTAATCTGGTCATAGGATCATACTTGTCACTGTTAAAGTCTATCACTATCAGGTCAGAAATGGAATTATTTTTACTAGTTTTAGTCTCCGTAGGACTAGTGGGACTAATTGGATTTGTAAAACCCATAGGGTTACTAATTCTAGGATTATGACTAATACTTCCATTTCTAGGATGACTTACTCTGGAGGTATTAATTTTAGGAATGGTTTCTTGACCGGACCTGCCATTAGAAAATGAAAGACTCTTATGACCAGAAGAACCAAAAGAACCATGGGAATTATTACTTGAATGTGAATTAGATCTGGATTGGAATTGAGTTTTTTGTTGAGGTTTGGTTTGAACCTGGATTTGATTGGATTTTTGGGTAATAGGAATTACTGGACTCACAGGGGGACTGAATTTATTAAATGATTCAGCTTTGAAATCTTTAAATCCTCCTCCGCCTTGTAGAAGATAAGGATTATTAAAAGTAGAATAAGTGTTTTTATCTCTAGAACTCAATAATTTAGGTTCACTATGGTTTCTAGGCTTTACTGGCCCAGATTCAGATTGACTCCGGTTCTTATAGTCATTGGTATCACTATTGTGTCTTTTACCACCAGGGGCAGAATTATTGGCAGGTGGTTTAGAATTTTCATATTTTGAGTCCAATCGGCTACTCCAAGCGGGGTCAACTGGTTTAGAAGGCTTTCTACTAAGCATTGAATTTTTAGGATCAGTAACATTATTGTGTAGCGTGTAACTGTTCTTTACTCTATCGCCATTTCTAAGCGGTACGGGTTGGGACATATCTCTTATATCTTTTGTGGGACTAGATTCATTAGCATTCAGGTTTGGCTCATCATTAAGCCACGCTAAAGTTATAGGACTTTTGATATCATTAATGACAATATCCACATAACTAGCAGGAATTAACCCGGGGTCACTTAACTTATCCAAAAACTTCACAAGCACCCAACCATTTGGTTTCTTTTCAATATATTTAAGTAAGTCACCCTTGTTGACGGAAAGTTCGTTCTCGCTTTCGGAGACGAAGTTATAATTTGTAACGAGAATTACATTCAATGAAGTTTCATTATTGTAAAGGAGCTTGGGACCAGAGATTATCTTATCCTTGATACTATCAGTCATAATCATCTTTCTACTGAGTTATTAGAAGAAAAACAAGATATATGATATTAAAAAAAAATAAGAATCCCCGTGAAACCAAAACAAATACCCTTTAACTAGTGCTGATCATTTTAACCATTTCCGTCCATCAATAGACAGGGGTAGGATATACATTGACGCGGCGCACGACCCCGCCATATTAACTGCAGCCCATACGTAAAGTGATAATAGGCTTTAGTGAGTAATAATAAATTAATGAGATGAACAAACGCGTATATGTGTACAGGACAACGCCTTTTGTAAACAATAACCTTAGACCAAAGGGTTTTGGAGGAGTAGAAATTAACTAGAATGGGTTAAAACCTTGATCATCAACGTCATCAAGAGGGTCCTTATCATCACGAGCCGGCTTATTGTCGCTTAAGGAGGAGCTTCCAGGAGAAGTTTCAGGAGAAGTTTCAAGCTTGTTTCAGAGTTTGTGTTCAGACAAAGCTATTCCTACAGGATGAACAGGATGAGGCGTGCGGTTGGTTTTAGAATCAAACATTAAGGCAACAAGCACCAAGGAAACAAGCACAACTAGTACTTATCTCAGCAAGACAGCCAAGGTTTAGATCACCGCTGGGCAGAAAGATATGATGAAATTACTAAACCTTGAGTCTAGGGATCATTCTTTCTTGTTGCAGAAGTTTAATCAGAGATGAGATTTTGAATGTTTTCATCAAGCGAACTGGCAAGCGTATAGGGCATAACCCACACAGGCGAGATTATTAGATGAACGGTTTCTCTACTTCCAGCCATTAATGCTATGTACTAAATTGAAATACCATTAGTATAGCTGGTATTCTGGAAGGGTTAATATGTAAAGAGAGAAATGACATTTGAAAAAATTTTCAGCTAAGTAGCGCGCGCTGGGGGAACCGAAAGGGTGCCGTGTCAATACCAGGATAACAACTTTTGGTACCAGAAACTACTACCATAATACCATGAACCCAGTACCATAAAATGGCTCCGAGGTGTGTAATGGCTAGAGCCCACTAAGGATTACTACCCGCGTTAAAGTCGCTACTATAACCGGTTAGGAGAGACTAATAAGGCACCTAAAATACAGTTCTATTGTTTTAAAAGATAGCACAATAGACATCTCCTTTGTTAATTCCTGAGGTTAAATAACAATAAGTCGATAAAAGTGCTTAACAAGTCTCAATTGCCGCATCAGGACACAATAGCCCTGGTTTAGGTTAAAATATTCTCATATTGTCAAAATGTATGTTGGTGACCGTTAGAACTAGTCAGAATGTTGAGTGAGGAGATTATTTTATGATTGGCTGTCCCGGCTGATTGGCGAACCGAGCCTAACCAAACAAAGAATCAACTACCACAAACACAATCACCCTTAACTTGTGGCTGGTTTGCGTGTCTATGGCTAGACCTCAAACATCGGGCCGAGTTAGGCGAAAACCTTAACCTCCTTTTTTCTTGCGCTCCTATAGTTAATCCTCAATTGAACTATAGGCGGTCATATGACCATTTCCGATAAAGGAAGTTTGGCCACATTCCCCTGCGCTTGTACTTGCAAGAAAACCCTAGGGGTGCCAATTCTGGGTAAACTACCACCGTTTCTTTTTGGATCTACGGTTCGGATCTTTGCATCTAATGTAGTAGGCCCAAAGTCAAGGTTACATTCCAAATGGCCCAATAGTGGTTACATTATGGCGCGCTACTCCTATTCTCTTCTTTCTATGGGAGTGGCCGCAACAGTGTGTGTGACCGCAACTGCGTGCAGTAGCGTGTGTGGCAGCGTGTGGGTGGGCCACATTCTTTTACATCATATTCTTGTTACATTCTCTTTTTTAAGCGACTCGCATTGATTCTGCATGCAATATGTAGAGGTTATCTGTTTCCGGAGTTATAGGGAAATTGATGGTAACCCACCACCGCCCAAAGTCCTGGCATTAACTGAGCAATCAAGGGTGGAAGGATCACCGGAGATGGTCACCATGATTTTATAAGTAAAGAATCGCCCTATATTCAATGATATTGGGGCGTAGAACTGCAATTAGGTTAAACTTTACTTTCTCCTCGAAACAATACCCTAATTAGATTTAGCATAACCCATTGGTTGGTAGTGTCAGGTCTCGTAACGCATGAGATTTATTATCAGAAAAAAGGTACTCAATTCAGCATAATATACCCGGCTCAAACACGCTGTTGGCCGATGCACCAATGGGCCACTAAGCACAGGGGCTATTGAATCATCAGCCCATAACCTGATTGGTTAGAATGGGTCGATATCTTCAGTACAATTGCCTTCAACTTTGGCCCTAGCACCTGGAAAGTGGGGACGAGGACTTGCATGCTGTTTATTTGGATTCCTATTATTTGTATCAATTGGTTAATATAATTGATTGTTCAGGATTTTTATTTTTTATTTTTTTTCATCGGTGCCTTTTTGATACCACTACCGCGCCAGATTACCGCCCCACTTGGGCCCTCTAACGGTTCCCATTGATACCAGGAGTGTGTGGTGCCCTGCAATAATAATAAAAAAAAAAACTTTTGCCTTATATTGCATTATCTGTTAAAAACTGAAAATTTTGTAGATGAATCGCCCATCCAAAGAAAATCCGTATATATACTTACTCTCTTCTTGATAATCATAAAGGGTGTTTGAAATTGTATCTTAATTTGCCCGACCAATTGACTTTGAGTTAGGTTCTAGCTCTGGATTTATTATAGATTGTGAGGTTGTTCTTGTTGAATCTTTTTGGAGTCAGGTTTTGCCGTGTTAAGGTACCATTATTTCTAGTACTACAATTTCCAAAACCACTATAGTTCCAATACTACTAGTTCCAATCCTAGACTTTATCCCATTCGATCCTTTCCTCCAAACCTTATTTTTAAGGTTCCCACTTGCCATTTAACGTTTTAGACCTGGTTCTACTAACATTTTTGGCTTTTTCCATAATTTAACTCCTGGAGCATTTTAAACCGGGCCTTTGCTTATACGAAAAAGTCTATCAGGTCAATTTGCTATTATCTAGATAAACCCGATACTTTCCCATTGGTTTCATAAGCCTTTATAATTGGATTTATCCCCAAACACTATTATCGGCTTCTACTGTTCCCATCAGCACCAATATCTCCATTGGCTGTAGGCCCACGACTGCACATAGTCTTATCAATTTTGAAAAACTCAATTGGTGTGAAAAAGAAAAGGCCTTAAAAGGAAACCTCATTCACACATCCACTTCAAGTTATTCTACCACATTCCTTTCAAGCTAAGCTTACCTTGTTATATAATTGACTGTCACATTCGTTCTTTTTAAGTCAATTTTTGGTCTGCCATATTCCTTACTGCTAGCATCCTACACATCCACTTGACACATTTACACCCACTTCACACACTCACACTTACACACTTACACACTTACACATTTACACATTTACACATTTGAAAAATCCAAATTACAAAGCCATATTTAATACCATTAAGCAATATGGATGAATCACCAAGTACAATTGGTACCATTGATGAAGACAGATCGGAGGTTAAGTTTAATGATAATGTCTATTCATTTGACAATTTGAATTTTGTTCCACTTCCTCCTCCTCCACCGGTGTTTAACAACCGTCAGAATTCCATCCAATCAAACAACTCAAAAGATAATGAAAACCATTCAATCTTCAGTCATTCCAATACCAGTTACAATTCCATCAATGATTCTTTGGATTCATTTGATAATTTTTATGACTTGAATGATACTCCCAATAATTCAAATCTTAATCTTGGGGATACTTTGATTAATAATGATTACGAGTATGACATGAATCGGTCAGTAGACTCGATTCCTGACTCGTTGATGGATAATTCTGCTTCATACCTTGAACTGTATTATTCTCAATCTTTTATTCATTTGAGAACAAACCATTCCACTGGTCGTCATAATAGTCAACCTCATTTACCCCTTCATAATCCTCCTCAAAGGTCTGGTAGTTTACAACATCAACATATGTATGGGAACCGGTCAATGCATCAAGTTAATAATAACTTTGATACTTATCCAAATTCCCAATTTTTATCTTCTCAATCCCACCAAGGCCGGCCTTATAATCAAAATTATCGTCCCAGTCTTAATCATCATCAATCACAACCTAATCTTCAAATTCAAACCCAGAATTTCTCTCCTGGAATTGCTTCTCATGGACCAATGCTGTCACAATCTCAAACAAATTTAGCCTTCAGTGCTAACGAGTCATTTTATGGAGATTTCGATCATAGTTTGACTCCTCAGTCGGTTGATACAACTTATACCCCAAACTTAACTCCTGTGACAAACAAAACTTCCAGTACTAGTAAGTTGAAGAATAGATTATATTCCACCTCAAATGAGGGGTTTTCTCCATTGACAAAACATAGTGCTGAATTAGAATCTTCAGCTACATTTTCTAACCCCCATGCAAACGGCTCGTTAACTTCAACTCCAGTCAAATTGGATTCTCCTTTACCGCAATTGACTACTTTCCGTCATAATTACCATCCAGCGCCTACCCTGGTTAATTCTCCTACTGATAGTAATACTACTAGTACTAATGGAAGTAGAAGTAGACGTCAACCAGTCCAAACTGATGAGGAATCGGTGTCTCCAGAACATATCAACCTTGATACCCCAGGAGTTTCTCCTCAAATGGGAGTGTCTCCTCACACGGGATTTCCATTCAATTCACCTTCTCTTGATAAAAGGAAAAAGCATACAAGAAGAAGATTGTTACCTAGATCCAAAATTGGATGTTGGATTTGTAGAATCAAACATTTAAAATGTGACGAGGCAAAACCTTATTGTTCTTCATGTTTAAAATTTGGAGTCGCTTGTGATTACTCTGCTGAAAAGCCTAGTTATGTGACCGACAAGAACTTGCGGTCTCAGAAATTAGCTGAGATTGCTCATGTCCGGAAGAATAACCAGAAGTTAAAACCTAAAAAATCCAAAAGGGCTTTGAATCTTTCCAATTAGCATCAAATGTCATTGCCTATACCTGTAATTTTATCCCATTCCGCATCTACATTTCAATTCATCTCCATTAATCCATTTCATTTCCATCATTTCATTAAACTCATCATTTCAATTTCCATTTCCATTTTCATATTTTATCAGTCATCATATTCATTTCACCCTTTTCATATCAGGGTCAGAGGTCATTACCTCTCCATACCAGCATCCATTCCCATAGGGATAATCCCATAGGGATACTTAAAAAATTTTCTCGACCCACCAGATTCCGCTTTTCGTTTATCGTGTCATTGTGTTTTATTTCTTATCAACTTATCCAATACGTTGCTATCGTATTGTTTCACTTCTTTGGAATTGCTTATTGCTGGTGCAAAAAGTGGCTGCGAAAAAAAAAAAACCGTTTTTTTGGTGCAGCAGCAATAAGTAGAGGTCCAAAGATGCCATTTTGTGTTCATTTCTATTGGTTTTATTTGACGGGTCTTGTTTCGAAACTCACGGAATCATAGTCATATAAGTATATAATGTGTGTAAAATACATAAAAAATTGTTTATTTTCTTGAAAAGCGCAAGCCAGTAGCTTTTTATAGAAACATTATAAGGGGGACCAAAGGGGGAACAGAGTCATCAAAGGGGTGAGAACAAGTCTCTTTAAACTGGAATCCGGATATTGACAATGACGGATATGACGAATCTGTCGTCATGTCCTTTATCTTAATCTTTTTTTTTTTTTCTTCGGCTATTTCCCTTTCGTCAACGGCTGACAAGTAGTGATGAGAGCAGGACCATTGTTTCGCTTAACAGTTGGTGAAAGGGTTTTCACTCGACTAGCAAATAAGGTTAACGAAGGTTCCTTAGTGAAAAGTCGTGAAGAAAACCCCTTCTATCTACCCCCCCTTAACTGGAAAGGCGATCTATGTAAGACTAGAGAATTTAACGAAACTTTAAAATTTCGAGATAGGTTTTTTGGTTGGACGGTGAACTCGAGTACAAGCTCCACCGCCATTCCAGTATTTTAAAGATGTGTCGTCAACTGTAATCCCATCTAGTTATCGTCAACCGTCACAAGGTTTTGATTTACACGAGAAACGGTTGCAGGGTTATACGAGGGATCAGATCAAGAATGTTCGTGTGAGTGGTCCCGCGATTCTATTGTTAATAACTTCGTGTACGTTCATTCGTTATTCTATTATTACACAGTACATACTAGATAATGCAGCCAGGGGTAAGGCTATTCCCATTCGGGAACCACCGGGTTCTTATTAATTAGTGACAATTGGGTGGTAGACGATTGGTTTTCAATATCATCCACTGGTTTAAGTAAGGTAATATTATCCCCATCAAACCCAATCATCGGTCCATCTAATTCATAAATCAAGTTTGGATAGGTGTAATTGGTGAACTGTTCTCGTTCTTCATCTATGGTACTTATGCGTCTCTTTCTTAGGTTATTAGTAGATATTTTATGAGGGTTTGTAAGATGGGTGGTTCCATAATCCACCGTAAAATCTCCATTTACTAACATAGAAGTATCATTACAATCACTTTGTAAAGTCGAGCTCTGTTCAATCACCAGAATATCATCTTGATTACTATTGTTGTTACTGTGATAGTAATTTTGATTGATATCATTAATGTTGTTGGGAGTGCTTTGTCCAGCACTGGTTTGGAACTCTAAATCAGTTTCTGATCCATTTTCTGTCTCCTCAAACTCTTTATCAAACTCCAAGGGACTTTGAATGGCTCTTAAGGCAATGAAATTGTTTAAGGGTAAATAATATTTCTCATAGTTGTATATGATAACTAATGTTATGATAATCAATGGGAAACATAAAACCGATAATAACACTGCTCCTTCCAAGGCAAGAGTTCCTACCATAAATAATTGAAATAAAATGGTTCCTAACATCAACCGACGGAATATCATGGGCCAAACTTTCCCGGTGGAGTGTGGAGGATGAACATAATTATAAATCAATTGATATTTATATACCAAATATCCCAAACTGAAGTATACCAATCCACTGGTAACGATTTTGGTAGATACCAAAGAATAGATTAAAATGATTATGAAAATCAACAAATGTTGTGGCAATTGAATTCCAAAATCAAACACCGGTGGGGTAAAGTAATAGAATCGATAATCTCTAGGAGTCTTCAAAAATAAATCTTTTATGAAAAACACTTTCCCAACCAAATTCAATAATACCACATCACCGATTTGTAAGAGTCTAACTGGAAACATGGCTAAACCTTGTAAAAGAATCAAATCGACATAAAACAACGACTTTTTCTTTAAAGAGCTAGCCAATTGATAAGCAATTTTGGTGGTATCTCTTATGAATGATAAATAATCCCAGATAGTCCCCGTGATGATAAATACCAAAAATAAATTAAAAAACACATAGAAAAAGTTCTTCAGTAAGGCTGAAAGCTCGATGTCACTATTAGAAGCATACCCTTGATGCCGTGACAAATACCTATAAAAGTATGGTAATGTCAAGTTCAATAAGGAATACAACATAGGAGGTAAAATACCCGTCACCACTGTGGTTAACCAATCAGACTTCTTTATCAATTCCCCCAAAGCAGGCCAGAACTTACTAATTGAAGTCAAATCCAATAAGGTGGCTAAAGAAGAAACCAAGAATAAAATCGGGAAATAACTGAGAATAATGATAAATGTAATGAAATATTGTTTCATCAATTTATGGTAATAACTTATTTTCAAATTAGACCATATTATATCTTTAGGAGCTGGAGCCAAATTAACCATTAATTTATACACCCGAGGGTCTAACACTGTCTGGGCCGCCATTTGAGCTGAAGCCACGCTATCCATGGTGACAAAAGCACTAGGAATGATTTTGAAGTATGGGTCATTATGTAAAATCAAATCCTTATTGAAGTTTTGCTTATAATTGGATTGAATAGTAGAGATCTTTTCATCTAATAAAGATAACTCATTCAATTGTTTCATCAAATAAGTATCAGCAGTAGGTTCATCGATTAATTTAGATAACTGTTTCATAGTAACCCGAGGATACTCATTATCATAAATGTCAATATTCAATTTATAGATATTAACTAGGTATCGTTCAATTGCAAACAATAATCGACGTCTAGTCTTAACCAATTGATCTAAAGGAGAACAATCATAAATGACTTTAATATCACTCACTTTCCCTATTCCCAAATCTTCAATAAAATCCTTCAAAATATCCGTACTCTTCTGTAATAACCGTCTAGGAATCCCATCTATTCTTATAGTTCTATCAGTGATGGAATTTTGAGACGCCAAATACTTTTGTCGAGTCTTGAGAATTCGGTTTGTGTAGTCGTAAACATTCACATAAACCAAAGTAGAAAACACATAGACAAATATTGGATACACCCATAAGTATTTGGGAAACGGATCACTTAAATCAGGACCATCACCTTTCTTCTTACTAATACTCACGTCATGCTCATCAAATGTAAGTAACCGAATCCACGGTATTTCGTCTTTATCATAATGTCCCGTGTAATAGTATCTTATGGGACTAATAAAAAACACTGCTACCAACCCCAATTGGAAAAATATCACTACTCCCATTTTGAAAAACATCAAAAACACATAAGCATCCAAACCAGAGTATTCCAACACTTCATTATCGTTCAAGGTCAAGATTAATTTGATCCAGCCGAAATAGTTCAGGGGTATGATTTTCATGATACTATTTTTCCGGCGTAAAGTTCTAATGGCATAGATATGGGGCCATTTATACCGAAGGGCACAGAACAAGAGGAACGAGCTGATACCTATCCAGAGACAAAGCAACAATTGGGTGGTGAAAACCCGTTGCAGGCCTCTCAAAGGATCATAGTCACCGTCATCACCAGCGTCACTGGGGCTGTTCATTCTGGGAAGTACGACTCTCAAATATTCTATTAGCCTTTTATATATTTCAGGTATTAGGTTTGAGTTATCAGCTCTTCGCGTAGACGAGGTCTCACTGGGCATGGAGGATTGTGTCACAGGTTTCCTATTTAGGAAGTCTAGGTTCATTTATTTGGCTGCGAAGTTGCAGCAGCGGTTAATTGGAGTAACAAGTATTCAACTAAAAGTAACTTAGTGTTACTAAAAGTATCTTAGTGTTAAAAAGTATCTTGTGTGTTTATATCTAGTATCAATTAGTTAGTTTAGTAGTGTACTGCTAAGATGATCCAGGATCCAGTGGCTCAATTACAAGCCATTGCAAACAATCCCAGTGTCACCCAATCCAATATCAAATTCCTCAACGAAGTCGCCGTTACAGAAGCGGTTAAGCAAGAGTTGTACCAGGAGTTTGAACACATAGAGGAAATACCCAACCAAGAGTGGTTGGCGGTATTGTTTGTCAAATTCAGCTATATGACCCAAATCTTCAACTGCTGGCAACAGATCCTTGATATTCAAATCCACAGTGAATTTGTGGCGGAATTTCTCTTGGATGACGCTTTAGGGAGTACTAATACTAGCTGGGTTACCAGTAGCATTTTAGTGTCTAACAATTTGAACGAACATCTTCAGTTCACGGTGATTCAAAGGTTCTACCAAATAAATGGGGAATCTAAGATCGAGAAAATGATCTCAGACAACAGAGATTTCACAGGGTTGATTAATGTGCTTTCTTTGACAAAACTGTTGAAACTATATGCTACTCCAACTTCAGATCTTATTCAATTTATTCACTCGAGAAACCCCATATTTAAAAATCTATATCAATTGGAACAAACAGCTTGTGCCGAGGTAAGAGAGTTGAATAAATCATTTGCAAGCGATGGGCTTATATTTGTTCAGGTAGTCAGTAATGCGTTGATACTTTGGGATAATCATCATAGTAACTTCAAGTTAAATTTAAATAACTTGACAAAATATGCTTTGACTTCTAGTCTGTCGGTGAAAATGACTTTTAGAAAATTGAGTAGATTTGACACTATAAACTATAAGATCAATAATTTTGACTTGAGTTTACGGTTCAAAAATGGTCTGTTGGTGCCTTCTTTCATGAATAAATTGAAGTATCTGGCAATATTTAAGACAAAGAAGATATCTATTAATAGTTTACCCCTTAAACTCGTCACTCTATCTAAACAGGTGGAGGTGTCAGATTCTCGAGTATTTAAAGGGGTCAATCCTAAGGCATCGTTTTCTAGTGGCGAGTCACCTCCAGTTTCCCAGACCCTGAGAGAAGTTAACATAAACTCAATTCTAGACCAACGGCAACCGTCTAAAAAGTTGAAATTGTCTGACAATCTGTCGCTTGAAGGAGGGGTTGATAGTTCTAGGAAAGGTAATTCTCAGTTGACTCAGACCAGAGAAGAAGAAGAACATGAAATAACATACGTTAGGTCTAGATCAGCTTCTATTGAAGTGGTAGGTCTGATAGAAGGATCTCCTGCCATTGAAGAAACTGGGACGAATAAGAATGTGGAAGAGATTAATAGCGATGATGACACCGAAGAAGAAGATCTGACAACTATTTGCTGGAACACTAATCATCCACCAAACAAAAGAGGGGATGGAAGTAGCGAAGGTGACCCAGAAGCCAATAGAAGTCCGCAGACCCAAAATGAACCAGATCACCAAGGGAATGATGGAAAGTCAAATCCGCCCAACGAAGAAACAGGTAACCAAAACGAAGCTGTTAACTCCAATGTGTTGCAAAAGAATATTATCACAGAAGATATAACTGCTCCGCTTGATGAAGGTACAACGTTTCTGAATTCACAAATCCATGAATCTATTTCATTATTTTATCCTGCAACATCTAGCTCAAATTACAACCTGCCTCCTAAAGATAAAGAAAAAATGTCTAATAGTTTATCAATTATCAACAGAGTACCTTCGAATAGTTTAATTCCTAGTCCTGGGGATAGAAATCAGCTCCAATTGATTTCCAGCAGTTTGACCCAACTTCCATCGAATTTAATAGAAAAGATGAACGTCTTTGAAGCCGAAGTCTTGCAATATGAAAATGCTTTGACCAACCAATTAAATGAAACTATCACCAAGGTAATCCAGCAACATGATACAAACCTAAACCAATTGAATCGATTCCTCCAGCTCAGACAACAAGAATTGTTCAAGCTGTACACTGAAAACCAGTAATTTCCTCAAAATTAACCAATGTGTATTACTATGTAGTAGAATAAAGAATATTAACAAGTTCTTACTACACTCTCTATTTAATGAATCTAAGAACTGAATCATGGAACACGCCAGGATTGTCTAAATACAAATGATGACCAGCATGCTTCACGACCTTGAATTTAGCCAAGTTATTCAGTGGGGTATGACGGGATGATAATTCGTTAATCTCATCCGTTAACTCTTTACCGGCTTCAACATTCATCCAATCAACGTCACCATACAATAACAAGGTAGGAGTCTTTGTTTTTTCAAGGTTTTGAGGTAATCTATCACTTAAAGGCACTCTAGGTAAAGCCCCGAAATCTAAAACTCTAGTAATGGCATGTTCACCAGAACCTTTAGAGTTCAAATTACGATACATATAATCTTGAACAAGTTTGGTGATGTTTGGATTAGTAGTTTGATAGTCTGCAAACCTTCTGGACGTCCACATATTAACAGCTTTAGCCTTGACAGGTCCCAAGACTCTGAATAATTGAATAGGACTAAAGTTCTTAGCCCATAAATGCTCTATTATTTTCCTTCTTCTGGTTTTAGGTTCAGTGTCTTCTGAAAAATCAACACTATGATACTTTGGATTCAAGGAAGCCGGATCTGGGGCAGCCCCAGGTTTGGGTTTGTTACAACTGTCAGACTTTTTGCTAGTAACCGATTTTTGATCTTGAAGGAATTCATTTTCAACATGGATTTCTGTATCATTTTGATTTTGAGCTTTAATGGTTTCATCATCAAAATAAGGATTAGGAATATTTTTCAATAAAGAATATTTATTTCTTTCCACTCCCACAGGACTAATTAACACCAATTTATCCACTAAATTTTGAGTGTCAGTCATTTTCGTATTATATTTCATAGTATAACAAGCACTTAAATAACCCCCAAATGAATGTCCCATTAAGATGAAATTATTGATGTTTCTATTTTGTCTCCATTCTTCAATGGCATCAGTAAACCAAGCTTCAACTTTCTCCACGTCTTCTACGGTATCATATTTGAAATCAGGGAATTTCGGTCTGGAACTAAACCCAAACCCTAATAAATCAATGGCATGAACTCTGGCCCCAGGGATTGAAGATAAAGCTTCAAAATTCCCAAAAAATAACCCTAAACTAGCAGCATAACCATGAATCAATACAATATCTTTTGGAGGGTTAGAAGTAGGTTCTATGTTTTCAATATAAAATTCATGGATGAAATTATTATTGGAAATAGGAGTATCAATAATCTGAGCTTTTCTTTTACCATCAGATTCCGGGTAAAATGGTAACACTGAAAGTAAATCAGTTTCCACTGTAGTATCATTCATAGTAAATTGTTTCATATAATCTTTAACGGCATCGAAATAACTATATTTAGCGATTTTTTTATCTTGGTTGATATCCTTATAGTTCCGTAACCCTCTTTCATGGGTTACGGGGATGTCAGAGTCTTCTAACTCTGGTTGTCTATCAACAGCAGCCATAATAAATACCAACGCGGTGAATTACTGATAACAGGTTTGACAGATTGTGATGGCTTTATATGACGCCCCCATCGGAACCTAACTAAGCTTCCGCTTCCGAGAATTTCGGGTTTAGTGGCAGTGGGTCGCGAATGGATGACTTTGGACCCGATTCTGTGCCGATTCTGGCACTTTGCTACCATTTTCTGGGCCATCAGAGGGAGCTTGTGACAAAGTTAAGCACGGGATATTGTTATTAGACACCCGCTTATATAAGTCCGTTATCTATATTTATTTATCTTCAGCCATTCTTATTCTATCTTTAGTAAACCAATGTAGTATGCAAGTGAACAGTAATAGCTGCAAAGAAAATCGTGCCATTACCAACAGTACCTAACATGCAAAACTTTTGAGCTCCAACATGTAATTGTTTCGAATCACCAACCCGCACTTTTGGTGAAAAATTTTGTTCTCACTTACACAAGGAACGAAAAAAAAAAATTTTCATTTTATTCTTTTCATTACATTAATAGAATATAATACAAGATGGTATGTGATACTGAAAGATGCCAGAGCATTCATAAAGGAAGGCAGTGGGTCTCAGAGAGTGAACCCGTTATCATAATGGTTGAATCTTCGATGACAGAAAGGTGATTTGATGTTTGAAGAAATTTTGACCATTTGACCAACAATTCATTTACCAATACCCTAGCCCCAAGAATTCGATGATTTCAATATACTAACATCATATAGGATACCAAAACTCCAGTTACTTTAGCTAAAGTCATCAAAGTCTTAGGTAGAACCGGTTCTAGAGGGGGTGTTACCCAAGTTAGAGTTGAATTCTTAGAAGACACTTCCAGAACCATTGTCAGAAATGTGAAAGGTCCAGTCAGAGAAAACGATATCTTATGTTTAATGGAATCCGAAAGAGAAGCCAGAAGATTACGTTAATCACCTTGTTTCCCTTACTTCTGGGTGGTGTGTCTGGTATGTTACCCCATAATGAATTCTTTTTTCACTTAATTAGATTTACTATGTCACCCACACCAGATCAACACTTTCAGAACAAAAAGAATATATTTAACTGTACTAAAGTCATATATTAATATATAAATTAAGAACCTTTAGTTGGCTTGTAGATGTAGATTGTAGAGATTGTGGAGTTAGGGCAGAAAAGCAGTCATGCGCGTCACGTGAGAAAATGAATACTTAGGTCAATTTGATTAGCTTGGATATAACCGAGATTTGTGGTGAAATAGAAGAAAAAAACACAGTGAAAGCTCATAGGCGTGGTTTTAGAAGATAAAT
Organism: Yamadazyma atlantica; assembly: GCA_030561325.1. NCBI lineage: Eukaryota > Fungi > Ascomycota > Pichiomycetes > Serinales > Debaryomycetaceae > Yamadazyma > Yamadazyma atlantica. The sequence continues at coordinate 330,284 of JAKTXA010000009.1, forward strand.
GGACCAGACCATCATATAAAAGCAAAGAAAATATGATTGTCCATGTCTTTACTAACTATCAGTTTTACTATAGTGAAAAACTCATCGCACTTGGCCAGACTCAGCTACTAGTATCTAAAGACTACACTTTTTATGTGATTTTGTATCTAATTTGACTATTGTCACTACAAGTTCTAACTGTACAAAAGGTCACTATTTGTCACAATCTGTGACTATATCACTAACTTCCACTGGTCCTTGCCAACTGTCTCTCACTATTGTCTCTCACTTCTCACTTCTCACTTTTCACTATTTCTACGCTCCTATTTCCATATCAACATCCGCGAAGCTGAAAATTAAGATAAACCAACACCATGTCTGATTTAGATGACGATTTATTAGCATTAGCCGGGGTCAGTGACTCAGAAGAAGAAGAAATAGAACACACCAAGAAGCGGAAAGCCAAAGATGTGGATTATGATGAGGAAGAAGAAGACGAGGATGAGGATGAGGAGGAGGAAGAATTAATAAATCCTTATCCCTTGGAAAATAAGTATAAAGATGATGCCGATAGGGACCGATTATTAAACTTGGATGAAATGGAAAGAGAAGAGATTTTATTCGAAAGATCGCAAGAAGTGGAAAAGTTTAATGAAAAGAAGTTTTTACAAGATAGATTAAAGCAACAACGGCAACAACAACAGCTGTTACAACAACAAAAAACCAGAACCAGCAAACGGTCTAAACCTACTGGGAATGACAGAACCAATAAATTGAGTGAGTTAAGGAAACAACGGGAACAAAAGAAGAGAAAAGATGATTATAGTGATGAAGAAGACGAAGACGATGAGATGTTGGATGACGCTATGGATGAAGATGAGGAGGAATTAGGATTATCTGATTATGAAGAAGGAGATGTAGTATGGGGAACCAAAACCAAAAAGACCCGGAGTTATGCCAGAGGGAAATTGGAAGATGTTAATAAGATAATGGTAGGAAGAAGTTTCTTACATAAATATTATTTCTATGGGAATTTTGAAGAATTAATAATTGGATGTTATGGAAGAATCAATTTAGGAATGGATCCAAGAACTAGACAACCTAACTATAGAATGGTTAAGATTGATGATGTTCAACATTTACCCGAGAAAAAATATAAATTACCAAATTATGAAAGTGATTTATATTTAAATGTGAGTCAAAATAAGCGTCAAACTAAATTATTCCCCATAAATATTTTTAGTGATAATGCTATTACTGAGCAAGAATTTTCTCGGTATGTTAAAGAATTGGAAAAAACTCAAGAAGAAATTGATTACGTGGATGATATTAATGATAAAGCTCAAGAACTTAATGACACGGCTAACAAAGCTTTAACTGATCAAGATATTAATGAAATGATGAATAGAAAACAACAATTATTAAAGACATTGAATGGATTTGATGCGGTGTTTCAAAAGGCTAACTTGATGGATAAATTAAAAATCGCCAGACAACAAAAGAATCAAGCTGAAATCAGGTATTTACAAGATCAATTAAATAAATTGGAACAAATGCTTATTGATTCAAGTTCAAAACATAATAATTCGGAACAATTAGATACTATGTCTCGAGTGAATGAAAGAAACCGGAAATTGAATTTACAAAATATCCGTAAAGCTGAAATCAAATCGAATATTCAAAAGAAAACTAGTACTAAAGAAGATGGAGATCCATTTAAAAGATTGAAAACTAATACTAGATTGTTTTATCAAGATATAATTAATCTTGAAAATGAAAAGGCTCAAACGGATGCAAAATTAAATTATAATCAATTAATCAATGAAAAGACTATAATTGAACTGAAAATCGCCAATTCGAGTTATAGAGAATTAGGGGTTATGGATAAGTTGATCCATGAAATTGATATTGATATTGATATTAGTTTGTAGAAATATATACTGTGGAGTGGAGTGGACTAACGGACTAGACGGAGTAAGCGGGATAAAGGTGTACTTGACTAAGCAGGGTCTATACCTTTCGGGGTTAGTGCCTAATACGGCTGGCGGGTTAAAAACGGATTAAGACGGAATGGCCATCGCGTAAGCTCGGATTCTCGGGTGAAAAGTTGCACCCGAATTGGGGCCCGAGATTACAAACCCCAGATTCAGTCATCTACAAATGAATTAACCAAATAATGTTATATTAAACCTATGTATATGAGGGTAGAATCTATGTACAAGCACCCGAACCCGAACCAAGAAATGAAAATTAATGTGAAATCGTTATACTTGTAATTCACTTAAGAATTGTAATCTCAATTCCATGCGTTCTTTCTCTTTATCAAATGTGTAAGCTTCTTCGTAATTATATTCATTTTCATCCAAATCTGAATAGAAAGTAACAATCGATTCGTTATCAAAGTAATTCGAATCAATAGATTGATTATCATCAGTGCTTGGAGTTAAAGAAGTTCCAGCAAAGTTTTTGAAATTAGTAGGATTATTATATAAGTATTCATCATCATTGTATTGTAAATGTTCCTGGTTGGTATCAGGTTCAGAGACCTTTTTTTTATCATCTGATTGGGTGCTATTAATACAAGAGTCATTAGATCTTTTCCGTTTGAAACTTAACTTTGATAAAAATGAATTGTTTTTACGTCTAACTTCACACGGCAGATCGAATGATATAGTATTGGTCATGGTATTAAGGTAATAGTGTTGTTTTAAAATAGGGTCGTATTCTAATTTCCAGTTATCTTTCATGATGAAATGTGTTGATACAAAACTATAAAGATCTAGGGGACTTAAAGGGTTATTTATAATTCAAGAAAAAGAAAACCTTGGTTTAGTTATTTGTAATCGCCGTTACCTGGCACGGACCTCTTTTAGGATCCGGACGGTATTTTTGCAAGCCTTTGTTCCGTGTGCGTATATTTGTTAGTAATCGGGAAGGAATTTAGCTCGGGGCAGCGCCCCTTCCGAGAGCACATTTCCAAATTGGGCTATGGCCGTAGTTGCGAAAACGCTTAGTAAGAATTGTCACTCAGCGATTACAAACCATTCGTAACTGCTATTAGATATTCTATTTAGTTCTATTAGATACGGAGCTAGTATAGATAAGGGAGGTACCTTGGCTTAGGTTATACACGTGATACAATTACGTGATACATTTATGATACAGAATTATTAAGCCTTCAGTGGTCCAGGAAGTATTCTAGGAAGTATTCTAGGAAGTCTAGGAAGTCTAGTAAGTAAATCTAGTGTTCTAGTGTTCTAGTAAGTCCAGTAAGCCTAGTGTTCTACTAAGGTTTACTTAACTAAGCTGACACCTCTGGTAAAGGCCCATATAGTTGCAGCCAGGTTAACCCCGGCCCGAGTTGTACCATCGCGGAACCATCGCCTTACTAAGTATGGGCTAGTCTTAGTAATAGGCATGCTCTGAAACCCATAAAACCGCCGTTTTCTGTCAATTTAACGATCTATAAACTTTAACAATCAACAAACATTGCTTGATATCTACTTGCCAATTGCTATATCTACTTATTTGCTTTACATCTACTCATTTGCTGGTGGATCTTAGTAATACTATTGGGTGCAAACCGGAAAAGTCTCATCGTCTCCAGTCTTCGCGAAAGCTGACATTTGCAACAAGACTATAAAGCTAACTCATTTCATTCTATTGCTGTCTTTTCTTCTAATTTTATGCAATGAGTATGAGTACTTCGGATAGCCAGGCCACGGATGGTCAGAATAATTTGGTTTCTGATAAACATGGAAAGACAGACAGACCAGAGAGACAAGAGAGTCCAAAACATGAGATTCCCGATGAGATGACCGATGACGATATGGTTCCTCTGCCTACGCCAGAAGAGATAAGTATTGTTCGAGAAGCAATGTTCATCTTTCTCGTGTGTCTTACCCAATTGCTTACCCAATCCACCCTAAGTCAGACAGTCTTGACCAATGGGGATATCGCCAAAACCTTTGGGGTTGAAGAGAATCCTGGAGAACAATCCTGGTTTGCCGCTTCGTTTTCTTTATCAGTAGGAACATTTATATTGGTATCGGGAAGATTAGGGGATATATATGGCTACAAAAAGCTTTATATCATTGCTTATGGGATTATCAGTATTAGTAGTGTGATAGCAGGGGTTTCGGCTTATTCTCATTCCAAAGTGTTTTTTGATGTCATGAGAGGGTTCCAAGGCTTGGGGTTTTCTTTGGCATTTCCTAATTCTGTGGCATTGATTGGGCATTATTACCCTGTGGGGATCAAGAAAATCATTTTCATGTGTTTATATGGCGCTGTAGCTCCTGGTGGGTTTATAATAGGATCTTTGTTCAATACGCTTATTTGTTCCAGAATTTGGTGGCCATGGCAATTTTATATTCTAGCTATTGTGACGTTTGGGATTAGTATTTTAGGTTACTTTATTATTCCTAAGAATATTGGAAGTCATCATAAAACGGGCAGTGATAAAGAAGATGGGAGACAGACACCTGATGCTGATTCACTTAGTTTTGATTGGTGGGGGTCTGTTACTGGAGTTTCTGGGTTGATTTTAATTAACTTTTCATTTAATGAAGGCCCTAATGTAGGGTGGTCCAAACCATATGTGTATGTGCTATTAATAATCGGGTTTCTACTGATTGCGGCCTTTTTAGTAGTAGAAAGAAAAGTTAAGAATCCATTGGTTCCAAAAGAAGTGTTAAGAGGAGAAACAGGATTTGTATTAGGCTGTATAGCAGCTGGTTGGTCAAGTTTTGGAATTTGGTTATTTTATATGGCCAGATTTAATTTGGAATTAGACCAAAGAGGAACTATTTTAACAGCTGTGACATTTATTCCTCCCTTGATTTGTGGGTTTATTGCTTCAGGAGTTACGGCTTTAATAATTCAAAGAGTCCCTGTTTCTTTAATAATGACGATTTCAATGGTGGCATTTTTGGTGGCAAATATTCTTGTGGGGACAAGACCAGTGAATCAAATCTATTGGGCTCAAAACTTCGTATCCCATTTGATAGCACCTTTTGGAATGGATATGAGTTTCCCTTCTGCCACCATCATCTTATCTCATTCGTTTCCTAAAAGCCAGCAAGGATTAGCGGCTTCATTGGTAGCAACATTTGTGAATTATTCCATATCTATAGGCTTAGGATTTGCTGGAACCGTGGAGTATTATACTACTAAAGATAAACCTCATAATATGGAAACGTTAGAGTTAGGAATTCGAAATGCTAGTAGAATGGGGATGGGTTTTGCAGGACTTGGGGTGGTATTAGCAGTTTGTTTTATTGGTTATGACGTAATGAAGAAGAGAAGAAATGAAAAGAGTTTATAGACCGAGTGGTATAGAATATACGAAATATTGATAGAAATATTGATAGACCTAATAATAGGTCTAATAATAGATCTAAATAATGTGTTCGCAGCCATTGTACCTGAGTGACGCTTATGTAATCGCTCAGATCTGGATACGGTTTAGATATGGCCATGATACGGCCGTGACACGATGCTGGCTGGTTAATATACAACTGTTGGTCATGAAAGAAGACACAGGTAGTGTCATAGTTTGTATGGTAATTGAAACTACTCCTTTTAGAACGTCATTCCACAGGAGGCCTTTTGATTTAGGTGCAAAATTCGCAAGAATCAGATGTCCTAAGAATAGGGCATAGTAAGACAGAGTAACAACACAGCCATACACAAATACCAGTCAATAGAATATCAAAGTCTAACTTACCCAATCTACCAATCTATTACAATCTACCAACTAACAAACTTCAACTAACAAACTAACAAACACCTACTAACAAACACCTACACCAACTAACAAACTGACAATGCTCAATACTCAATGATCAGACCAGCTCGGATCATACTCGGTCCCCACACACCCCCTCACCCATCAAATAATCCCAACACCAAATTACACGTTTAAACAACCAAAATGGTCTCTCAATTGTTCAACGAAAAAGTATGTATGCCCAACAAACCGTCCAAGTGACAATACTAACCTAGCAGGCCGACTCTATCAAAGATTTACCTAAACGTCCAAATGACGACGAATTGTTAAAGTTATATGGATTGTTTAAACAAGCTACTGTGGGTGACAACAATACCCCTAAACCAGGCTTCTTAGACTTAAAGGGGAAATATAAATGGGATGCTTGGAATGAATTACAAGGAACTTCTCAAGAAGAAGCTGAGCAACAATATATTGATTTATGTACTGAATTAGTTGAGAAGTACTCCAGCTAAAGGTCTAGTTAACCTTGGCCTTTGGCTCTTTTAACTGACTGCTCAATTGTATGTAACTTCCTATCATAATTCCTAGAGGTATCAATAGATATGGCAAATATATACTTACCAATTGAATCACTTCTTTCTGGGTTAATCCCTGATCAGGACCTATGGCCACATAATGAACTATACAAACAAGCGTAGTAAAACTAGCATTAAATCCATAGATCATATTCCAAAGGTGTCTGGTGGGACATTGGGTAGATATCATATACAAAGCAGCAAAGAAAAACGGGAGTTGGAATAACAATTCCACCCATACAAACGTCTGGAACCATAACGGTTTAAGAACCATTAAAAAGTCTTTGTTCTGGTTGATATGGAATTGGATCAAGAAGGTTTGGAAGTTGAATTTAGGAGGTACCACAATGGTGGAATCCATAATAATGGTGATGGGGATATGGATAAGGTAGTACCAGTAATTGAAGGTGTCCCAGGTCATATTGTCTAGTCTCAATTGTATGGCAGTTGTCACTGAATGAAATGAATGAATATCTGTGTATAATTGTAAGAATTTGATGAGATCGCGCTTTAAATTTATGTAATATCTTCCTTGTCCTTGTCCTTGTCTTTGTCTTTGTTTGTGTCCTTGTCCTTTGTCTTGTCCAATATGAGTAGTGCAGTCAAAGCGTTCATCAATAGCACCAAAAAAAAATCCCTCTTCAAACCGTTAGTATGGATAGATTGTGAAATGACAGGCTTGAATATATCTACGGATAATATCATTGAAATCTGCTGTATAATCACAGACGGGAACCTTAACGTAGTAGACGATACTGGGTATGAATCTACCGTGTACTATGACGACTCTGTGCTTGTGAAAATGAACGATTGGTGTACTAAAACCCATACGGAATCGGGTCTTTATAAGAAAGTATTAGACAACCCTCAAAACACTTTAGAAAAAGTCCAGGAGGAATTATTGTCATATATAAAGAAGTATATCCCAGAACCAAGACTGGCGATGTTGGCGGGGAACTCGGTTCATATGGATAAGTTTTTCATGATCAAAGAGTTTCCTCTGGTGATAGATCATCTTCATTATCGATTAATTGATGTTAGTTCTATAGCGGAGGTGGGGTTAAGACATAATCCAGAATTGATGAAGTTTCAACCGAGAAAGAGTAATAACCATACGGCCAGGCTGGATATATTGGAGAGTATCAACCAATTGAAATGGCTTCAGGAGAATTATCTCACGGGCCCTAGCCCTAGCCCTAGCACACCCTAGCCCTAGTCCTAACACCAAATACAAAACAATAAGTATCACACTACACATCACAATACTCTACCTACTCGTTCCAATATAAATTAACTATGTTGGTATATATCATTTCTCGTTATCACTCTCAATGGCTTCATCCGGCTTGAACTTATCGATACATCCCTTCAACCCAGCAGCATCTATCGGCTTCTCCAACACTTCATCAAACTGATTTGATTGAATGGCCTCTTGGGCAAAAGCCGTGATGGCAACCATCGGCGTAGAAGAATTGACTCCATTGGTATACTTTATAAGCTTAACCGCATCAATTCCTTCGATTTTAGGCAATTTCAAAGCAGTAAAGATCAAATCAAACTTGACTTGCCCCGTAGCTCTTCGAATAAGCTCATCTCCATCATTGACTGTTACCACTATACATCCCAATTTTTCAAATAAACTCATCACCACATGCCGCACAATCGGGATAGGTTCACAGTATAACACATCGAGCTCATCAAACGTGATCACTTGCCGTCTGCTGCTTTCTCTTCTCTTTTGAACCCGCAACAACGCCCGAGAATTAGAGTCTTCGGTGTCGGAAGAAGACGGAGAATGAAGACTTCTGGTGAGGGAGTTCCCGGAAGATCTGTGTCTGATTAAGGGAGACTCATTTGGTGATAATTTGCCTAGGTCAGGGATATCATCGTTTGAATGGTTGGCCCGTGGGCTACCGGTGCCACTGCCGCCGGTACTAGCACCACCCCCAGTACTATTAGCTCTAGCACCAGCTCCACCACTATTGGTTCTACTACCACCAGGCGAGATTTCTTTCATGGGAGAAGGAGCTCGATTGGCAGTGAGCATTGGAGATACCGGTCTTTTGAAGGGACTGGAATCTTTAAGGGCCAAGTTGGGGAAGTATCCTTGGAAATGGCTCTGGCCAGAGCCAGGGCCGGAGGCAGGGCCAGAGCTTGGGGTTGACCCAGTAGGTGTCATGGTATTGGTACTAATAGCTAAACCAGTAGTAAGCGGTGGAACGATACTCCCACTAGAACCTGACCCCATATTAGTAATTCTAGGAGTGGGCTGGACCGGAGTACCACCAGAACCAGTACTAACATTAGACACAGACCCAGCACTAGAACTTGGGGCCATGCTGGTACTAGCACTGCCATGGCCCGTGGAAGTAATACTTCCTGGAGTCCCTACACTACCAAATGAAAACCCTCTAGACCGAGTCAAAGGGGTGGAATCGGATGAAGAAGATGAATAGCTATTCCGATGCTCCAAGTGTTCATTCTTCAACCGGTTGATCACATCCTTATTGGCTTTCTCTAGAACGTTCAAGTTCCGGAAATAAAACGACCCAAACTCACTAGGGTCGGCCAATTTACTCCCACGCCGTTCCCGTTTCCCACCACTTCTACTGCCAGTACTATTACTCCGCGTAGCAGTATCGGTGGCGTCGGTATTATCCATATGGTGGGAGCTAGGCCCACTGAAACTTCCCCGGGGCGAGCTGGAGGTATTAACAATCAACGGGCCACTGAAACTTCCGCCATTACTGCTATTGTTAAAGCTTCTTCCACTGGTAGCAGAGCTATTAGAGGCAATACTATCGTTTCGGTTCTGGCTCGTATCATTCTCTTGCGGGCTGCCGGTGTAGGTCTGGTTCCGTTCCTCGTCACTCTTCTCTTCATCACTTCTCTCGTCCCGTGGGAACTGAGACACATCGGCTCCTCTTTGGTCGAAATAATCGGTACTTTCTGGATCATCTAGAGCAGGAATGAACGAAGGAATCTCATCAAATAACCCATCCCAATAAATCCCCTTGAAGTAAGGATGTTGCTTGATCTCACTAGCCCCTTTAAACCCTAGTCTTTCTTCTGGATTCTTAGTCAATAACCGTTGGATCAAGTCTTTGGCCACTGGCGGACAAATCTCCTTAAACTCTTTTTCGTCCAATGGAGGCCAGGCGATTTCTCCGTTCAAAATGTTACCAAACACTTGCTGAGGAGTGGCAGCATGGAATGGAGGGTAACCAAACAAAAACTCAAACATTATACACCCTAAGGACCACCAATCAGAAGCTTCACTCTGGCCCACGCCTCGAATGGTTTCTGGGGCTAAGTAATCGGGAGTTCCCACGAATTTGATCGAGTCATGGTCCTGAGGATCGTATAATTTGTATGAGGTCACCAAGTTATTGGTACTTTGGGAAGGAGAAAGATGGAATTCGTCTTCCACTATGGCGAAGGAGGATTCTGAGGATGTTCTGGGAAGATGTGGTTTCAAATTGGGCGAGTCTAGGCCATGGGCCAGACCATGGGCCAGACCTGGAGTGTTTGGCGTATTAATGTTCCCCAGTTGTCCGATAGATCCCAGCTGCCCAATAGACCCCGACCGGTGTCTTCTGCTGAAAAGACTATGATCAATAGAAGGAGAAGACGTGAACCGATGTTCAAGATTTGGTGATAACGAAAACGGAGTCACGGAATTGGTTCTTTTATGGTTAACTTCCAAAGGAGACTCCAACCGAGGACTGCCCGTACCTCCCAAAGGTCCTAAACTATGGCCCTGGGATGAAGAATGAAGATTCTTTCTAAAGATCTCAATGGCATGATCAGAAGAACTACTCTTCCGTCCCAGTCGATTTTGTCTTCCTACAACCCCAATCCGAGATAACCCAAAGTCTGTAAGCTTTAAATGGCCCGTACTATCGATCAAAAGATTATCAGGTTTCAAATCTCTATGAATGATACCTCTTTCATGTAAATCACTTACTCCTACAATGACTTCAGCCACATACCGTCTGGCCCAATCGTTTCCTAAAGTGCCCAACATCTTCACCAAAGTAGCACAATCTCCTCCATTCAAATACTCCATCACCAAGTAAAGATAATTGTTACTTTGGAACGAACTATAGAGCTGGGCCACGTAGGGAGAATCTGTTTGTTTCATCATCACTGCTCTTTCGGATTTGACATTCAAGATCTGGTTCTTGGCTACCATATCAGACTTCTTCAAGCACTTGATGGCCACATAGTCCCCGGTAAGCTTTCGTTTGGCGAGAAATACCGACCCGAAAGCTCCTTTACTGATAGCTTTTAAGATATCGTAGTCTTTAATAGACCCAGACGGTTTGACAGCAGGGGCCTGACTTACTAGTAAAGGGGACAATGGAGGTTTATTGCCGTAGTTCTTGCCGGGATTGAATGGTCTTTCTATCGAATCAGTATGAAGTTGACTGTGAGCCACAAGTGGGCTTGAACCAGGAGTATTCCGTTGGAATGACGATAAGTTGTATGTACTGGGCATTCCCGTGGACAGAGCTGACCCAGGAACTAAGGAGCCGGCACTAGAACCACCAGCACCAGACCCAGACCTAGTTCTGGTGGCAGTAGTAATTTCCTGTTCAATTACTGGACTTTGGGACCCGCTATGAGGAAGTGGAGACCCACTATGAGGAAGCGGAGACCCGGTTTCTCTTGGGGAAATGTACCCCGAATCTTGTTTCTTATGAGACGCCGTTTTCCCAAGATTTAGGTCGTTGAAAGTGTCCATCATATTGGTGGATTTGGTAGATGATACCGAAGACACCGAGTTGGACGACCGAGATATGTCCATATAAGAGGGCCGGCCTCTTAAAAGAATATCTCGAGGAGTCACCGAGGTGTTTGCCCCACCACCAGTGCCAGGAGGTTGGGGTTGGTTCTGGCTGTGGCTGGACCCAGGCCGGGGTGGCGGGGGCTGCAAATTGAATTCGTCCTGAGTTCGAAGGCTAGGCGAACTCAACTTCGAGGGTGTCATTCTTCCCTGATGAATAGGACTATTGAAATCAATGGGACTGTTAAGATTGGAAGTGGAGTTTGAAGAAGAATAATTAATCAGTTCATTAATCTTACTCACTGTCTCCTTAACTGACTTAAGAATCAAATTATTCACTTGCCGTTTGACTCGTTCAGTTATCTTCAAAATTGAAAACAATCTGGATAAGGTATCTACCTTATCATTAATAAGTCTCTGAGTATCTTCTATAATCAATTTGATGGAAGGATCACTGGTTTCAAATGGTTTAAAGTTGAGGATCAAATTGATGGAATTTTCGGTATTGGGAGAGAACTTTGGTTCGCCATCATCGTTGAGTTCTATGGGGTTTATGGCGAGAGCTTCGTCACAGAGTTCCACTAATCTGGCGAGTAACCCGAACGGGAACTTTTTAATGGGTAACATGGGGTTTGTATGGGAGGGGGTATTGAGTTGGTCAGACGAAACATGAGGAAGGGGGATTCCTTTATAGTCTAGAATGGAGCTAGTGGACCCAGTGGAGCTAGTGGAGCTAATGGACGAACCAGGGGACCCAGAGGAGCTAGAAGTAGACCCAGGGGAATTGGTCGGACCAAGAGACGGTTCCTGGCCCGTCTGTCGGTATAAACTCTCACTAATCTTCACTATAACCTCTCTCTGGTCAGATATAAGATCATGACACATTTGTAAGTCCTCATTGGTTCTGTGTTCCACAATACACAAATCACTATGTTTTTCCAAGAACCAAGACGGAATTTGTTGTTCACAAATCCTACACAAAATGGTCTGAGGTTGAGGCACCAAAGTCTCGTGAGTTATCTTGCGTTCCCGGAGTTCAAAGAGATAATTCTCAAAGATCGTGGACCCAAACCCTAGAAGATCAATTAATTCAGGCGGTATGGCCACATCTAGGTCGAGGGGGATGTAAGGTTTAATGGTCCAGATGGAATGGGTGGGGAGTTTTGATTTGGCGTCGTGGATAAGGATCCCTTGAGCTTCTAGTTCGATCACGTGGCCGTTGTTGGAAAGTTTGGAGGAGGTGGAGGAGAGGGAGTCAATGTCGTAGGTGCTGGCACCGGTGGCACTGGCACCGCCTGTGGCGCCAGTCACATCTCTAGCACCAGTCACACTCGCACTGTCTAGATCTCCCGTGGTCCCTGTGGCATCTGGCCCGGCAGCAGGACCTATTTCTGTCGCCGTTACGGCTTCACTTATCTCAGTAGGTTCCATAGAATCTAGATTAGTATCAGCCTCTGCCACCTCAGCAATGGAATTGTTTGGAGTAATACTCTCATACTCAGGCACCTGATCATTTGTCGCCGTAAGAAACCTCACCTTATAACTATCATCATCTTTAACCATCTGTTCAATGGCATTATTAAACACCTTTAAATCTTCCTCATTATTTCCTATAATAAAGTCAGATATCGGCTTATGAAGTAATTTTTTCACCTTGGTTCCAACAATCAATTCCCAGTTCCGACTCAAGTACTGGATGTTCCCATCCAAATCTAGCTCCAATACGGTGGTAGGATTATTAGAAGACGCTAAACTTAGATCGATTTGTTCTTGAATAAGATCATTGAACTTCTTGGGGCCCTCTGATGGGATAAGTTCGTCTTCAGAGTCGGAAAATTGGGTGGTTTCGAGTTCCCGAGGACTCAACGATCGTTCAAAGTCTCGGATGTTGGTTTGAGAGAGTTGGAACAACGGTTGACTGAAGAATTCATCGTTTTGGCTCATGTTGTTGGTATAGTAAGGCGGAGAGTTTTGTGCGGAGACGTGTAGACACCGGACCCTGGCCTAGCCAGGCAGACCAGGCTTGCCTGGGATGACTGGCTAGTTTACTACCAGCTAACTATATACTACCAGCTAACTATATACTACTAGCTAGCTATATACTGCTAGCTAACTATGTACTACTAGCTACTAGCTACTAGCTAATAGTATATATTGCAAATGTATTAGAATAGTTTTGAGTGCAGAGTTTAGTGGTGAAGTTTCAGTGAGAACTGAGACATTTTGAGACTCATATTATGAGAGAGTGTAGTTCTACGTAGTTCTACTGTAGTTCTACTGGCAGTGATAGTCAGTGGGTCTGTAGTGCTAGTGCTGAAGTGCTAGGTCAGTTCAGGGGTAGATCTGGTCTACATATTTATTACTTATAAACAAGATTTCGTTGAAGAATTAAATGGCGTCATCGTAACAGTATCAAGAGTTGGATCTTGACACTCGGTTGAAGTTGATTCAACTGGTTTGGTCTCATTGTCAATTCAATTAATGGTCAATTTTTTGGTTAATTGAATTAATTGGTGTATTCAAATAATGGCTTGGAATTGGTGATGGATCTTTTCTTTATCGAATCCAATAATTTCATATTGGAATCTTCATTTTTCTTCAAGATTAATTGTTTCAAACACTTATTTTCCATCTCTACTGTCATTAATTTGGTTTCTAAACTAGTGACTTTTTCTTGTAATTCCTTGGTTCTAGCTTCCATTTGTTGTTCTTTTAACTTCTTTTTGATTCTAAATCTAGCTGAAGCTGCAGTATTTCTCTTTCTTTTATAATCTCCCGAATCGGATTCTCCCGAACTAGGACTTATTTGGGTGGCGCTGTTTGGAGAAACATCAGCTCCTGAAGCGGCCTCAAGGTTAGCAGCCATATTGGCTTCATGTTCACCCACATATTGCTTATTTATATCCAAAGATTGACTACTTGGATCAATATAGTCTTTTTTCAAATTAAAATCATCCAAATTGAAGAAATCAGCCTTGGAGAAAAGGTCCAAATCACTATTGCTGATGGAGTTTTCTTCATAGGGTAACTGGTACTCTGGTTCGTCAATCTCAAAGTTCAACTCATTCAAGTAATCACTTGGTTCAACCTTCATGTTTGCTGGGGTGCTAGTGTTATTTAGTTAGCAAGTGCCTGGGATTGTGTTTTTATATAGTGACTCAGTGCGAAATCAGGAGGAAAAAATTTGACGGTATTCGCACGACGCATTAATAATCAGGAAACGTTTTTATCGCAGCAAGCGGCAGGCGCGGTGTCGAATCAGCGGTAGCGGCCACGGGAACCCCCGATTGGACGGGACACGACCACTTCTATCTCAAGCTTATTTGCTGCAAAAAAGAGGCCCTAGAGAGGCCCTAGAGAGATCCAAATAGAGAGGCTGGGAGAAGAAAACTCTAACTAGTATATTCACCTATGTACCCTATTTCTATATCATTTCTAAGTTCATAAATCATTAGTTCATAAAGTGACGTCAGTGGTTGATCTGGTCGACCAACGATTTGAGCACAAACAGTTCGCTCTCGGCCTCAGGCTCTGGTTGGGTTCTGGTGAAGGGACGAGGAACACTTTGTGGTTGGAATGGTTGGTATTGGTTGAATTGGAACTGGGGAGGGATTTGACCTTGTTGATTCTGGGGCTGTGGTATTTGATTTTGAGGTTGATTTTGAGGCTGATTTTGGTGTTGAGGTTGAGGTTGGGGAATTTGAGGTTGGCTCTGGGGAATTTGGGATTGGTTCTGAGGACCTTGTTGTTGTGCCTGTTGAATCTGATACTGCAATGGTTGCATCTGCTGCCCCGCAGTATAAGGAATCCCCACCACCGCACACATCCAGATCCGAGTCTTATATATCCTAAACAATTCTCTCACCAAATCTCTAAAATCAATTCTTTTATTAGTCGAATAATAGAAGATCAATTTTTTCCGATCAAATTGATACTCTGAATCAATCAATTTCATATTTAATAAATCATTAAGATTATTACTGTTCAAATAATTGGTATTGGAGATTTTCGCCAAACATAACCGACACGCCTTTTCTTCATCTTGTTTCTTATTTAAAATTTGAACAATTTCATTGGGTTGAGCCAAAGAAAGGATGGATTTAGGAAAATGTAACGTAGGAGGTTGAGGTTGGGTTTGTTGATGATGGGATTTAGGGGAGGAAGGATTTTGAGGTTGATACTTTTTAAAATGGAAACTAAATTCATCCAAATCTTCATGTAACGCTTGTTGTTGTTCTTGGAATTGAAGAAATTTAAGTAATCTGGCCTCATCAATAGAAATATTCATTTTGGCGATTTTCCCTAAATCTTTCCCTCTGTCAGCTTCAACAATCACCAAATCTCCTACTTTCAAATAATTCAACCCAGACCCATTTGGCAAATAAAACACATCAATTCGGCCGGCTTTGAAGCTTACTAACACCAATTGATAGTTTCTTAACGAGTTTTCGGTGGGGAATTTAGGAAGTTGATAATTTTCATTTAAAAACTTTTCATCGTTAAAAAAGTTATCTTCTAACAAATTGACCGTTACCTTAACTCGTTTATGAGGATCTGCTTCAAAGTAACTATTGATGGAGTCCAAAGTGTCGCTGTTGCTGTTGTCAAAGCTCATGACATCGCCAATCGAATGTCGTCTGTTGAGGTCCCATCTGAAGTCCGACATTTCGGAGGTGGGGGAAAGAGAGTTTATGGAATGGCGGTGGTCGTTCCAGGTGCTGGGCCTAGGGCCTGGCCCTGGGGCACCGCCAAACACATTCATACCAGGCGCTGAAACAGACCCTCCACTCATTCCATTTCCCCCCATCCCATTCTGATTCATTCCATTTGTACTCATTCCATTCATTCCATTTATCCCGTAAGCTTGGGCTTGTGCACTCATATTCTGGTTTTGGGCTGGGCCCTGGCCCTGGCTCTGGGCCTGGGCCTGGGGATCTAGTGGCCCTGGGTCCACCCCCAACCATTCCCCCTGGAGCGGCTGGAACGAGCCCGTACTGGAAACAGAAGACCTATTGGAAGTAGACCAAATATTGTCAAAATTCAGGGACCTCCGGTAGGAATTCTGCCAGAAATCATTAGGTCTAGAGTAACTCATTCGCCTAACACAATAAACTTATACTAACACCGTATACCAATAAGTAACAGTAAACTAACAAGTAGAAGTAATAATCAAACAGCAAGGGATACGGTGTGGTTTTATACATTAGGATCATGTATGTAATAAATGACCTGAGGTAAAATGTAAAGGGTAACCTGCAAAAAGAGAAAAGTGGGGCAATGTGTAGAAATTGGGAGAGGCTTGAGCAGTGACTAGAGGCAGAGGAGAGTACAGGTAGGAGGAAGTAGGGGTAGAAAGACTGGGGCGGACCATAGCTGGATACTAACGAGAGGCTGAGAGGGGATTTAGGAGTGGCTGAAAGAGTGGGGAGCCGGCTTATCCCCTCCTTGACTTCTGTTGAGGAGATTGGAGTTGCCTTAGAGAAAGTGCAGGTTATCCCAAAGTTTGCAGGTTGGTTTCGGAGTTCAGGGTTCAGGGGCTGCGGCCTGGGTAATATTACAATGATAGAAGATTGTAACTGATGACAGTCTAAACGGTAGACAGTAGATAAATATCAAGGAGAAGGAAGATACATAGTAAGGAGATAGTAGACAGCCAGTAGACAAATACAACACAATATGGAACTAGCCAGCTAAATGATACTATAGCCCTACCATACCCTAGAACTTGTGGAGAAGATCTAGCAAACTAAATATATCTTGGTTAACACACATCAACTCCTGCCCCATTGAGGATACATCACCATATTATTTATAGTATCTGCTCATTGTACTAGTGTGACAACTGATTATGTGTTGAGCATATTCAATATAATACTTATTGCAAGAAAACTAGTATACAAGCACAATTATCATTACAACTTTCTCTTCAAGCACTACAAGACTACAAGACTACAAGACTACAAGACTATACTATAGTTACATAGAAGTACATACAATCACACAAGTTACTACAAATATCAAATATCAAATATCAAATAAGTATCAAACAAATATCAAATAAGTATCAAATAAGTATCAAATAAATTCATATATATTATCAACACTTCTCAGTGCTAATTCTCGCTCCAGCTACACTATAGTGTCAGAACACTACAAATACAGATACACTATAGTGCTGTCGCACTATAGTGATAGTAGTCTCAAAACATTATATTACAAACTATATCTCTCCTACTCCATCTAGGCTATTGGTACTGTTGTTGGTTGGGCATATTTCCATTTTGCATGTTGAAATATTGTTGGTAAACGTTTGGATCATTATATCCTTGAGGTTGCATGGGCATGGTTTGAGGATGAGCTTGAGGATATGGCATTCCTGGGGGTAAATGAGTCCCTGGAGGCATTTGGTTCCCTGGTTGAACTTGTTGAGGAGCCATAGGATGAGTAGGAACTGGTTGAGGGGCTTGTTGATGAGGAGGTTGGGCTTGTTGTTGATGATGAGCTGGGGAATGATCAGATTCTGGGGAATTGCCTTCACTTTGATTATCTTGATCATCTCCTAATCCATCTTCTGGAGCATTCAAACAAGCTTGAATCAAATTCTTCCCTTCACTCTTAGTAACTAATGGTTGTAACTTTGGAGTGGTGAAAGTATACACTAACCCAGTTTCAGATACAACCAATAATAACACTTGAGTCCCAGTTAATACTGAAAGTTCATAAGCCTTTTTCATAATCCCGGCTTTTCTTTTAGAAAACGTAATATGTCTTCTAGACTTATCTTGAATAAATTTAATTTCAATTTTTCTTCTCTCCTTTTGTTGTTTACCACCTCCAGTTTGTTCATCATCATCATCATCTTCTGGAGGTTGATTGGATGAAGTACTGTTGAAAGTAGTTCCAGCCAATTCATCTGGGTTCTCTAATTTAGCTTCGGCAGCGTCACTCACTAAAATTATGTTAGTAAAAAAAGCTTGATGGAAAATCGGCCAATATTCTCACCCCTTTTTTTCGGCTTTCTTCCGCCAACATGACTTATCACCACCAGCCATTTATACCGCCACTGGCCTGGAATTGGTGGTGAAACGGTTGGTGGCTTGATTAATCCCATGCTAGGGTTTTTTGCACCCATCAGTTGGGTCCACCCTAATAGGAAATTGGATCGATGTACCCAATTAGGTAACCTCAGAAATCTTAATGACAGGCGCCCAAGGCCCACCCCGGGATATTCGGGGGTTAGAAGGGCCTGAGAGCCGGGAAAAGGGGCCAGGGTTGGAATATAGGGGGGCTGCGGTTGGTATAGGTATCCTTTAAGGGGAGAATGGCCTGGAGTTGGTTGTTAGTACGTACTTTTACGATATTTGGCAGTGGTTATAAAAAAAACAAGTTGACGAAAATGGAATGGCTTGTTGATTTTGAGAACGTCGTGTGTGGATCAATTCTCGGAAACTGTAAAACCCGCCCGCTTCCTACACTTACTACTACACTATTTATAGTACACTATTTAGTAGACTCTTTTAGTACACTCTTTTAGTACACCCTTTTAGTAGACAGCACTCTAGTGATAAGCTATAAAGATAGTGTATTTTATGACTATCAGTTGAAGTGTATATTACAGGTAGATTATACAATGTCTAATGGATTCCGTTCACAAGAGGTTTTGGTTCTTCCAGCACAGACTCAAGCTCTTGTGGCTCCAGTGGGACTGGCTCTTGTGGGGCTGGCTCTTGTGGGGCTGGCTCTTGTGGCTCCAATTTTGGTTCTGGAGTGGGTTCGGGCATTTCCGGATTCTCTTGCACCGTCAAATCCCCCCATTGTTTCAAGATTAAATCTATGACTCCTCTTAACTTAGAGTCTATAGGCTTTCTATTGGTTAAAACCAACACTTTAAAGAGCTTGGACCGTACAACCAATGACTTGGGAAGGGGTTGTTCGACCATTTTGTTTAATAACTTGATGGTTTCTGGTTCATTACTTTCCTCTAACAATTGTGGAATGAGTTTATCAGACAACTCTTGTAAAGTTTGACTTTTAACGTGCAAGTCGTGGGAAATCACTTCACTTGTAGGAAATTGGGTTTGGAATTGGATTTGTTCTGATTTGTTATCAAAAATGTAATTTCCTTCTTTGTAAAGCTCTTCCATGTTTTCTTCTATACCCCAATCGGGGTCAACTTCTTCCACCACCTTAGGTTCTGGTTTAACTTTAGGTTTAGGGCCAGGCTTAGAGGCAGCCTTGGGTTTAGGTCCAGGTTTACCCTTTTTCTTAGTGTCTTTTTTTGGTTTGGGTCCTGGTTTCTTCCTCTTTTTAGGAGGTTCATCCTCATCATTTTCATCTTGTTCACTTTCCACCGACTCCATACTAATTTCGGACTCAGGTTCAGGGATATATTCCGGTTCTGGTGGAGGTTTACCACTGGATCCATAACTAACAAATAATTGCATATCTAATGGATCTTTGGCCAAGTTGTATGCACTTTCTAACAAGTTATCTTTTCTTTTTGTTGGTTTGGTCAAAAAGGCATCGATCATATTACTGGTTAGTGGTTTAATCTCATTGGTTTTAATCCAAATGTAGGTATCATCACTGAAAAATCGAACTGGTACGACCGTTATTGGCTTGGCAGCTTTCAGTTTGGGAGCCTTGACGGTTTTGGGCTTTTTGTTGATGATGTGCTCTGGTAATATGTTCTCATCCAAAACCATAGCCGGCCATGGTGGATACCCTTTTACTTTGGCAAGAACTATTGATTTAGGAGTGAATTCTGATGAAACATCCAACCCGGGGGTTTCCGGGCCGGGAGTCAGGGACTCAGCCTTTACCGGGTCCTGCGGTATCAATGGCTCGGAAACATCTGGTTTGACTTCGCTAGTGACGTGTTCTGGCTCCATATCAATTGGGTCTGTCAATACACGGTAAGTAAAGTTGTTGTGTGAAAATCTCACCGCGGCATGTCGGCGAATGTCGCAAAACCAAGACACCTACCAGGATTGTTTTTACGCCAAAAATGTCGCAACTAGTTTTCATCCAACAGATCAAAGTGGTGAAGCACTCCATTGTTGGTGGTAGCAAGAATATCATCATTGAAAAACTTGACATTATTCACAATAAGACCCTTATCTAACAGTATGGTAGATTTGGGAATGATCATGTGACTGGTGGGGTTATAATTACTAATAATAACTTTTCCCTGCTCGGTTCCTACGCCAATTAAACCCCGATTTCTATCATAATCAAATCTCATTTGGTACTCCAACAGTTTAGGTAGGAGCTTATAAGTATTAAGAATCGAATTAGCCTTTAAATTGACCACCTCCAAGTCACCTGACTCCTGAAGATTCATCAGTAGTTGACTTCTAATAAGATTGAAGTTTACAATCACCTGATCAAATGTCCTTGACGTGAGTTGTTCTAGTCGGAGGTCAACCGTCGTAAGGGTATTGTCATTGCTGCTCACATATATTTGCAGGTTTTCTTGGTGGATAGTGTTGATATTATCTTTACTGACTTTTAGCCTGTAAACCTCTTTAAAAGATCTTAAATCGAATAAATTAATATGACAATTGTCACCTCCAGAAACCATCACGTGTTCATTAACAAACTTCAAGTCATTGATATTCTCTTTGCCTGGTATAGGGATTGAATGGACCACTTCACCTCGGTTTAAGTCCCAGTAGTTGATAGTATTCAAATTACTAGTGATGAGGGTTTGGGCAGAGATATCTAAGGCTTTGGTGGGGGAACGGTGGGGTTTGGGGAGTCGAGTGATGTGGTGGGTGGTTAAGTTAACCAAACTCATTTCATCGCCGCCTGTTATGACATAATTGCCGGGGAGAGTGCCTAGACAGTTTAGGGGACTTTTGGAGATATTTACACTCATGAGAATTCTATGAGAATGAGAATTGTACAAAGAGTAACTATATAATAGAGCTATATAGTACACAGTAGAGCTATATAGCACACCAGTGTACTATATAGTATAATTAGTAGAGCTAGAGCTAGTAGAGCTAAGGCTTGTAGAGAGACTAGTCAATTAAAACATACATTACTACTTACTCTTCAACTTCAAGTGACGTCTTTGCTTTCTTCGATAACCGCATACTCTCCTTAACAGAACCAGAAGTGTTGAACACATGTTCGATTTCTTCCAACGACAACCCACTGGTTTCGATAAAGAAGAAATACACCACACAGAATTGTAACGTATCCCAAAACACATAGAATACATAGTACCAATACTTTATGTTTTCCATGGCCAAAGGAGCCGTATATAAATTCAAGGTCGAAGCAGCATTGGAAATCAAGTTATATAAGGCCATACCTCTTGCTCTTTGATGGTTTTCTAATAACTCACTAGGATACATTGGTTGCAAAGGTGTGAACGCAAACGAAAAGAACACGGCTTGAAAGATATATATAAAGGCAATCCCTGCCGAAGCAGCCATTTGGTTATCACTATCGTCTTGGAACGCTTTCGAAGAAATTGCCAATGCAATAAATGAAATCACAAACCCAGCGTTGGCATATAAAAGCACTGGTCTTCTTCCTAATTTCTCCACAATAAATGCCCCACCAGTTGCAAATATAAAACAAATGATATTATTAATACCAGTTAATAATAATCTGGTGGTAGGATTGGTGATTCCTAAATTCAAGAATAATGTCGTCATATAATAAGAAATGACTTGGTTTCCACTGAATTGATTAAACCAAGACCAGGTGACAATCAAAGCGGTTCTTTTCAACGAAGCTCTGTTCTTAATAAACCCTCTGTAATCAAAGAAATCCTTGGGTTTGATAAACCCGCTTTCAGCAAAAGAAGCGGCCAATTGTTTCATTTCGGCGTCCACCACCGGATGATTAGAGTCTCCATTGGCATGATACTTGATGATAAAGGCCCTAGCCTCTTCAATTCGGTTCTGGGAGTATAAATATCTAGGACTTTCAGGGAAAAAGAGTAAGAAACACACACAGATCCCAGGACACAATAATTGCAACCATAACCCTAATTTGAATTTCATGTTTCCTTCTAAATGAACTGAAGCTCCGTAACATGCCCAGGTACTAATAATGGACCCAATGTAATAGAAAGTATTATAAAACAACGCCAAAAACTTCAAATTTGGTGGTAACACTTCTAACAAATATGGAGCTGTCACCGATAAAGCTACCCCAGAAGAAGCACTAATGAAAAATCTGGCAACGGTTAAGCCAGAAAATGAAGGAGTCAAAGCTGACCCCACAATACTTCCAAGTAATACTACCAAACCAATGAAAATAGTTCTAACTCTTCCAAGCCATTTAACATCCGCAAAAGGAATAAGAAAAAACGATGCCATGGCACCAATGGGATAAATAGCAAACACCAACCCGGTACCAGCCGGCGACCCATCAAGACCAAAGTAATCCAAAAATTCTGGCAACGTAATGATAGAAGTTAACAAAGACCCATCAAATCCATTCATAGTAGAACACAAATACAAGCATCCACAAATCAAATATAATTGCATTCGAGATCTGCTCCAAGTGGGGACGGGATATTTATCCAAGATTTGCCGAATAGAAGCATCAGACACTTCCACGGGATCCAAATGGTGCAGATCGGTGTCTAATTGTTCGATGTGTTGCAACTCGTGTTTAGAGTTGATAGATACAACCTCTTGCTTATCAGGGCTTTCAGACATGGTTATAGTGGAGAGAAGAAGAGAAAAACCTGGGGAAACGGGGAAACCTGGGGTATTTATAGTTGGCCAAATCTAACCTAGAGGCTTAAATCGAAGACGTAATGTATCGGAGGAAAACCTGGACAAAAGCCTGGACAATGGTGTGGGGAGAGATTTGGGTATCTATTCTCGGTAGAACGTCCGTTGCATTGTCCGGTAGAATATCCGTTTCCGTTCCTCGTAAGTGGCCACTGTTTCTTAAATGATATAGAATCTATTGAGTGTGTTCCTGAGTTGGTAATATCTCCAGAGCGGCTTTTGTAAAGTCTTTTCCCCCACACTTTTTTGCATTCTGCGCATAAATAACTTAAAATGGCCATTGTTCTTTGGGGGTGCAGTGGAGGGACAATAGTGGATTTCAGATATCAGTGGGGGAGAACCAAAAGTGGGGAGGAGTCTGCGGGTACAATATCCTTTTGACGGGATATGGATACAGTTTAGGTGATATTTGAGTTAAGTGATGGAGGGGCTAAATCCCGTAGGCAGAAATTCCTATTTAGGATTTTCCGCCAGCTAGAGCTAGAGCTAGAGCTGGAGCTAGAGCTGGAGCTAGAGCTGGAGCTAGAGCTAGAACAGTTCTACGGCCTAGTAGATATATGGCTAGTATAGACATAACATAGTACATCTTTGACCAGAAGTACAGGCAACAAAGCCATCTCCGTCAGGTACAAATCCCTGAGCCCCAAAGCCGATTTGTACCAAAAGCCGCTTCTAACGGTTAGGATATTCACGGCCCCGTAAATTCTCCGTCATCCTCTCATTCTCGCGTTCTGGGGGTAGCCCGATTTGGTATTCCGTCCCGCTCCCCCACGGCCCCCCACTCACGTTTTGATTACGTAATACAATAGGCGGAAGTGTTCCGCTGCTGACCTAAGCTCTTGAAAGTAGGACATTGTAAAGTAGGACATTGTAAATGATAGGATATTACATCATAGTTACATCATGCTCAGTAACACCTTACTCAAAACACGTCACTCTAACAACCCTTTGAGTGATCCTACAGTAACGCCACTACACCAAACCCTTCACTAATAAATGACAAAGCTCACTATGGTCTGACTTGCCCGGGTGTTTCCGCACCCTCCCGCACCTTCGCTTGCCTGGTATATCTGAAAAAGAAACTTTCTTACTAATGCGAACCTTTAAATACAGTGGATTATCTTATTCCCTAAAAACAAAATATCTACAAACACCACCAGAGAATAGAAACAGTGAACAATCGATGTCAGTGTCTCAGCAAATATGCGTTAAGAAAAGACGGAACGAAACAAACATCGCTCGTATTACCCAAGATCATAAATCAAATCTATGCCGCAAACTACAAGACCTCACAATCCCAGTAGTATTACAAGATACAGAAGATTCATTTATAAAATGGTTTAACTATATCCGACAAACGCTTCCCACCACCCATTTCAAAGGTATGGTGAATTTGAACTATATCGATGAAAATGACAAGCGGTATACCCGCAAATTGGGACCTTTGAATCAGCAATGTCAAACTGCTTGTGAACTTAATGATAGTTTGAACCAAGTGTTAGCTGAGTCAATAGATAATCATTTGATTAAAAAGTTGGATTTGAAACATACAAATCTTTGTTATATGAATTTTGAAATCATCAAACATTATTTCCAATGTAAAATCGATGTGTTTTATCTAATAGACTTGGAATTATATTTAACGTTTGATAATAAAGTCCAATTTCTTCGGGATCTTGATTTTTTGACAAGCGTTTACCAATTGATTTTCAATACCAGCCCTGACACTGAGTTGAAGTTGAATTGGATCTTGAATGCTTTGAATAAGGACCGGGAGAAAAATAAGAAATTGTTGATGCAAATTCAAACCAATTGGAGTAAGGGCATCCAGGATATTATTTGGGTACGGGGGCTTATTATGGCCCACTAATGAGTGAGATCGATATACCAACGTATCGACAATGATAATGATAATGACAGCATAATATACATTATATTTTATTCTTAAACAATGTTCTCATCAGTTTTAAAAACTTTCCAAACTCTTGTTTCTCATTAAACTCTGCAAGGATTTCAGATACCTCTGTTTCTTCTAAGGTTGGAGATGTGTTGCTAATATTGAAATCACTATTCCCAAGATCTATCTCTACCCAAAACTCCTTATCAATATTGTTAGGATCGATATTTATGAAAATGAATCTTATAAGATCATACTTAATAACCTCGATTTTCAACCCAAGATATCGCTCAAACTTCAGCACTTCTTGGTCATCTTTGGAGTTCTGGGCTTGTAAATTGCTGGTAGAAACCTCTATATCCTTGTTATATTTGTCTATTTGACTATTGACTTGGTCAATTTCTTGCTCCAACTGCCGGGTTTGGGCTTGGAGTTCTTGTTGTTTGGCATTCAATTCCAGCAATTTGGCCTGTTGTTGTTCCAAATCTTGCACGTTATGGGTCACGGTCTGTTCGACTTGCTGTCTTCGTTCAAGTAACGACTGAATCTGCTGGTTTAGTTTGGATTCGTTAGACTTGAGCTCATTTATCCGTAAATGATGCTGTTGTTTATCATTGATGATTTGTTTTCTCTTTTCGGTAATAACTCCGTTGATTTTCTGGTTGAACCGCTCAAGGTCTTTCTGGAGCTCAAAGAACTCTTCTATAGGTGTCATTCCCGTACAAATAAATGAACAAAAGGTCTGTCAATGTTAGAGATATGTTTGTTTTGAAGCGCGTCTTATAGTTAAGCTCACATAGTTAAGCTCACGTAGTTAAGCCAAAGTCGCATCTGTCATACTAAGACCTAATTCGCAAACACATAGAGAAGACGATGGACTCAATTAAACTCTTGACGTTCAATGTATGGGGCTTGAAGTACGTGTCGAAACTCAGACGGCAGCGGATCCAGGGAATCGTCACCAAGTTGCTTGATCCGTCCGAAGACTACGATGTGGTGGCCCTCCAAGAAGTTTGGTGTGAAGAAGACTGGATCTTAATTGAAAAATCTCTTAAACATTTATATCCTCATACTAGATACTTCAAAGCGGGGATCATAGCGGGGCCTGGATTGGTAATCCTTTCTAAAGTGCCGATAAAACTGCTGTTTTTATATCGTTTCCCTATAAATGGTAGACCTGCTGCTGTGAACCGTGGCGATTGGTTTGTGGGGAAGAGTGTTGCAGTTACGACTTTGATGAATAATATGGTGATTTTAAATAGTCATATGCATGCTCCCTATGCTTTGACTGGTGATAATGCATATTTGTGTCATAGGTCTTGTCAAGCTTGGGATATCAGTAGAATTATTAAACTTTTAAATAAGGCTGGATACCAAATCATTTTGGTAGGGGATTTGAATTGTCGTCCGGGAACTTTGCCTCATAAATTAGTAACCATTGAATCAGGATTAAAAGATTCATGGAATGAATTGAAAATTGCTAACAATGAAGCCATTTTAAATGCTCAAGAGTTAAGTCGGTTAACGCCAAAAGATCAAATTTTATTGGGAGGTGTTACCTGTGATTCTCAATTGAATACCTGGAGAGCTTCTAGAAGATTAGATGAAGCATGTAGACTTGATTATGCTTTAATCAACCAATCATTGTCTGTTTTAGACGCAAATGTCAAATTTATCGATGGATTACCAGGGCATGAATGCTCATATTCAGACCATTTTGCTTACTATGCCCATTTGAAAATTAATAAATCTATTGATGTGGTTCCTGCCTCAGAAAATACCCTTAGTTATCAAATTTACTCGGAATTATTGGCAGAAATCGCTGAGTATAAAGCTACTGTGTTACCTAGACACCATATTTGGCGGTTTACTCATTTCATAGTGGCGATAATAACGTCTATTTTTATAATTATCGCCAACTTTATCTTCAGTGTTCCATATGCTCTGTTGGTAATGTTTTTGGTTCTAGGTCCTGGAGTATTAAATGGAGTGATTCTGTTGAATTATCTTTATGAAACCAGAAACTTGCAAGAGGTGGAGATGGAGGTCAATGACGCCATGGGCGGTGTTCCAAAGTAGATTTATAGTACATAGCTTAATATACTTACCATAAGTCTTGGATCAAAAGTCGTGCGATTCCCAAATCCCAAGCTCATCTATGGCAAACCGCGATACGTGGAAATATCACCATAAAGCACTTAACCATGAAGCTCTTGTTCCTTCTAGCACTATACTTTGGAGTAGCCCAAGCCAGCTTCTTCGACTTCATCCAAAACCAGTTCCATAATGCCAACCAGCCGAGACAATCCAACTTCGAAGTCGACAAGTTAAATATTGGTTGTAATCAATATCTCTGTGCTGATACCTTACAATGTGTCGAAGAGCCTAAACTATGTCCATGTCCATTTCCTTCGAGTCAATTACGGTGTTTCTTACCCAATGGCAATTACTTGTGTATTTCCAAGCCCGCTGGTGACATTGCTAGTAAGTATGATGATCCTACTACTAACTGGAAGGTTGACGCTAAAGATGATGACGTTAGAGATTGTGGTTGGGTTAGTAGAAAATACAAGGGAATATAGGAAATATATATTAAGGGCATTACTTCATATTTATAGAAAACATATTCTTATTATCTAATCTTCTTCGTTTAGCTGAGGCATGTCGAGCCAGTTGTCGATAATTGAAACACATTATCGACATGGCTCCACGTCTTTCCTCAACTTCAAGTAACCAATTGAGCAATCCTTTACAAAACTTGGGGTCGTCAACGTGGATAATTTGGAACTTATAAGGAACAATCTGAGTTTTCTTGAATGCTTCCATGTTGGTGAAGAATTCCTCTACCAGGATTTCAATTCTAATATATACCAGCCCATCCGTTAGGATTCCAAAGGGCACCTCAAGATTCATCATAGACTCAAAAAGGTGTATCAAGATATTCTTAAGGTTTGGTGGGAGTTTGCTCATGTTAATTAGATTCTGAGGGATCTCAAATGAGGCCTTGACTTCTTCTACTACCATAGTATTTCTCTTCTTTAGTAATCCCCGGTTTTTAGACAGAGCCTGTAATAATCCAGGATTCAAACCCTCTGGCTTAATATATTTCAACTTTTTCCCCTCTCCGTATTGGTTTATAAAATCACAGTACGAGTTCATAAAATAGCTGCCACGACTGGTGGAACGTTTATAGTTCATTCCTAGTATTGGAATCATACTAGTCAATGTTGGGCGCAGTTTGGTAATGAATTCATGTGCTAGAGTAGACTCATGGATATCACGACTCAGGTATTGTTTGCTATGTTTGGCTATACCTTCAAGTACAAATGGTTCTTGGGATTCAAGTTTCCTCCGCGTTGGCTTTGGTAGAGAATTGGCAAACATTCTTACCTCCAGAAGAAGACTAACTATGAGGAACTCAGTTTCGGGATAAACTTCTTTTTCCAACTTTATTGCTAATGTTTTTAGGGCGAGTTTAGGATTCGGTGTCAGCTTTTTGAAGATTTGTTTGACAATTGCCGTCTTACTGGTACATTCGTTGACATATTTGATTGTGGATTCTAGGTTTTGTTTGGTTAAGGAAGATGCTAAGTTGTAAAATGTGTCTACTGGCATTCTGGGACCCATCTGTTGCTCGAGTATAGACCCATGTCTCCTTATAAATGCCCAATGTCTCCTCATAAAATCCCAATGTCTATCCATAAAATCCCAATGACTATCTATTGAAGCCCAATGGTCCTCCATTGAAGCCCTATAACGCTCCATTGTATCCCCATGTTCCTCCATTGTAGCCCGATGGTCCTCCATTATAGCCGTATAACGCTCCATTGTATCCCCATGTTCCTCCATCATAACCCTATAACGCGCCATAGAAGCCCGATGTTCCTCGTGTGAAGGCCTTCTTTCAAGTAGGGCCAGAGCTCTTTCCATTGTAGCCCGATGTATCTCCATTGTAGTCCGATCACTTTCCATTGTAGCCCGATGTCTCTCCATTGTAGCCCAATGTTCTTCGTGTGAATGCCGTCTTTCGAGTAGGGCCCAAGTCCTTTCCTCAGACCTTTCGGTACCAGCCTCAATTCTATCAAACCTAGCTGTATTCAGCCAATCCAGGTATCTCCAATTAACTCCTACCTTTACACTCAAATTATAAACCTGTATTACATGTTCTGTGGTTACATTGGCCGCTTCTGAAAAACGTGGTTTTGTTGGGGGAACCGATTGACCAAGGGTTCTGGAAGATGTACTCATTTTCACCATAGTCTTTAGAATAAAGTAAAGTAATCAGCTATATAAGTAACTATTATACTATTAACTTTTTCGCAACTGTTTCCCCCATCTGCAAATAGCTGCAAGCGGCATGCAGGATCATGCCGCACTTGCAGAATCTTGCCTCAACTCTCGTGTAATAAACTGCAGCATTTAACATATCATTGCAGTAGCAAAATAACAATAACTAGGTGCCATTCAATTATCAAGCTCAAGTGAACAAGGTATTCATCTTTACCTACGAGACAAAATATCTAATATCCAATATGAACTCAACAAGACTACGCCTTTCTACAATTATAAAATTGGATACTGAAAAAAGGAAAATAGTAGAACAATATCAAGAGCAAGAAAAACTGTTGAATAGGGAAGTAACTCGGTTGCGAGATGAAAAAACTGATCAAATCATGTCAAAGATCCTTGCACAGTATAGGTGCGAGACAATACAAGTAAGAATCAGGTCATTAAGTTGGGATACTAGTTGGTTAAGTATGAAATTTGAAACTTTGGATGAAGACTTTAAAAACTTAGATCGCCATATTGAACTTTTAGAACAAAAACGGAGGAAACTTTATGAAACTGCACTGGCTGAATATATTGATGCCGGAAGGAGGGTAGAAACTTATCAAAAAGGAGACGATCAAGAAGAAATAGGATGGAATGAAACACTATTGAGATACAATGATCGAGAAGAAACTTTAAATAATCAAGAGAAGATATTACGACAAACCAGAAAACATTTGGAAGAACAAGAAAAGAAAGCTTTTGGTACTATTGTTGAGAAGGAAACGGCTATCCAGGAGTTGGATAGAAGATTAGAAGACCTTTTTGAAAAGCTTATATGTGTAGGTAAAATGTTTAAGACTGAGATGGAGGGATTGGAGAGTGGGGATGAAACATTAAGAGATTTCTGAATGACCTATTTAGATAGCTAATCTAAACCTACCAAATAAAACTTCCTAGTTAAAGGTCATTTTTGCAGCCATCGCATTCACCCGCAGCAGCAGCAGAAAAGGTCGTGTGCGCGTGAATGCACAATGCGGTTTGCGATAACCCCAGTTTCGAGTCATTGCTTTATCGTCAACCCATAGTGAAAGCCATATCTACATATTGCTAGAGTTCTACTATTAGTCAAATAGCTAGATTATAGTATCTGAACAGTCTTTACTAGTGTTAAACCATACTAAACAAGGTTGAGCAGAATAATATTGCATAGTTTATACTCCTAAGGAATGACTATTGATTTCCTTGTGACCGAGCCAGACCAAAAGCGAAATTCCTTCTCCCAGGGAAACCAAGTAGCCAATAACTACTACCGGTGTTTCCAGAACTACTATCATGGCCATAATTACTTGAACCCTAACCCTAGCTATATTACCAATGTTAATACTCACGTGAACCATTGGCAGCTAAGGGATTTGCTTCATGTGGATCAAACTTGTGGTGATGTTTATTTCACCAAAGCGTTTTCCATTTGGAAGCTCAGGGCAGACTCGAACCGACAGAAAACTTTGGGAAGCGGTGGGTTGGGTTCTGGAAGTCTAGGAGACAGTAACACTCAGTTAATGTCTAGAGAA
Organism: Yamadazyma atlantica; assembly: GCA_030561325.1. Classification (NCBI taxonomy): domain Eukaryota; kingdom Fungi; phylum Ascomycota; class Pichiomycetes; order Serinales; family Debaryomycetaceae; genus Yamadazyma; species Yamadazyma atlantica. The sequence goes on from JAKTXA010000009.1 coordinate 360,863, forward strand.
GTACTTCAACCAGACTATTCTCCTAAATGCTTTAATGTTACCGACAACGGATTAATGGTTATAGGTGGGCTTATGACTTCGGCATACAAAATCTTCTATTCCAATATGGATGATTTAAATATGAATAATGATCGGCTCAGCAGGCCTCAAAAGGGATTATTTACCTTCAACAATCCGAATTTAAACGTTAGTAAAACCGCCAAGTTAGGGGAAATGATCAATAACTCGGTGTCGATTTACCCCCATAGTAACAACCATTATAAGTCCTTTGTGTGTAATAATGATTCGTCATTATACGCAGTGGACATTTTGAATAATGACCGGCTTTCTGTGAGTAATAAAATCATTTGTGAACATGATGTTTCTTTGAATAATGTTACCAAAAACCCCAATAGTAACTTATTGACTGTGACAGGGGATACCTCATCTATTTTCTTGGTGGATCCCAATGTGAAAAATGGCAAAATTGATTCTATCAAGACAAACCATGATTCAGGGTTTGGTATAAGTTATCACCCTAATGGGAATATGTTTGCTACTACGTTTCAAGATGGACATTGTGTATTATATGATATCCGAAACTTGAATAATCCCATCCATGAGATCCAAAGCACCAGACCAGGCCACCAATCAGGGGCTTTCAGAAGTTGTAAATTCTCCAATACTTCATTTAATGATATTTTGGTGATTTCCGAACACGTTGGAAGAGTCCATTTGATTGATTTAAGAAACTTGAATAGTGAAAGTGGTAATAATCATCAAGTGATGATGTTTCCATTTGCATTGGACCAATTTGGAAGTTATAAATCAGACAAATTGGCCCAGGATGAAAAGCAAGGGTATTCCTTTGATGAACAATTTGAGGGAACCAAACCTCAAGCACCAGAACCAGAAGAAGACACAGAAGAAGAGAAAGATATGATAAGAAATGGGGTGGATTTTAGCAGACACGACAAGTTACAAATCTATGATGATTTATTTACCAAATCATCCAACATCAAATTCCATGCTCCATTGGTGTACGATTCAGACTATTTAACTAATGTTAACCCCAAACTATTCAAACATTACACCTATCAGCCCCAAGAGGAGGAAGAGCCAGGAACCCAAACCAATGAATGTAGTACTTCACCTACAAATACTGCCGGATCAGTGATGAACAATTTTAATAATAATTTGCATAATGACGATTCTTACGACAATAACGACTACAGCTCTGGTCAATTTGGCATGAATTCTAATACCGATAGCATTTATTCTGCTCCGATGACAACAGATCCGTACGCCAATTATGCTTCCGGCAATTATCAACAATCAAATAATCATATCTATGGAGAAATGGAGATTTGTGGGTTAGATTGGTATGATTCAAAGTTGTTAATTGGGAGTCAGCATGGAGGTATTACGTGCTGGGATGTTAATTATATAGCCAGACGAAGTTTTGGATCTTTTTCTTTTGTATAGGACGAGACTATATAGTAATCTACGCCTCGCTACATTACTCTATACTATACTACTCACTACACTACTCTAGACTCTTTACACTGTACTCTCACTATATTCACTCTACTCTCACTATATTCTCACTGCTCCATTGTCTCAAATCTCATTTATCTCATTTTCACTACGCGTCCACTATTTACAACACACAATGCACGTCTACCCAGGCCAGTTTGGGAAGGTGTACCACGAGATCAAGCGGTCGTCGTTGTCCCACTCGACCTGTAAGTTGATCATCTTCGTGTCGTGCTTGGATATCGACTCGCTATGTTCCAGTAAGATCTTGAGTAATGTGTTTAAGAAAGAGTTGATTCAGTATCAATTAATCCCAGTGGTTGGATACTCTGACTTGAAACACCATTTCGATAACTTGGACTCAGAGGTCGCCAACGTGATTTTGATTGGCTGTGGCGCCATGTTGGACATTGAGAGTTTTTTGGAGCTTGATAGGAATGAGTATATGTTTAATGGGGTTGTTAGCGACGATTTGGATATAGACCAAAATGACCCGGTTGTGGCAATGCTGAAGCTAAAACGAAGACTATTTATAGTGGACGGCCATAGGCCTTGGAATCTTGATAATGTGTTTGGGTCGTCCATGATTATATGTTTGGACGACGGGTTTATTGGGGATAATTTGCGGGACGAGAAGAGTGCTTACGCTAAGCTTATTGAGGAAGACGAGGAAGAGGAGAGTGAAGAAAGCGAGGAGAGTGACGAGGAGGAGGATGAAGACGATGAAGATGAAGATGACGTGAGTGGAGATGACGAAATTCATTCCCAGGACGACCAAGAAACCGTTTCTAGAAAACGAAAACGTCAGGACAAAAAACTCCGAAAAATCAAGAAATTAAGACGGAAAGAAATCAACCAGTGTGAGGATGTGGTAGAGAACTATTATAACCAGGGAACCACCATCACCACTTCTACCACGGGAACCATATATGCATTATTATCATCAATCGGGGAAACTAATATAGAGAATTTATGGCTCTCGATCATTGGAACTTCTTCCTTGGATAATCATTACCCTGAGGTATATGATAAGTTTCAGCCGCTATTTAAAGAAGAAGTCATTAGATTGAATCCTTCTAACTCTGTCAATGAAAAAACTGCAGATTCGACGGTTTTAACTATAGATAAAGATTATCACTTATTTTTATTAAGACATTGGACCTTATACGACTCGTTTTTCTATTCCAGTCAAGTCAACTCCAAATTAAACTTATGGACAGAAGATGGGAGGAAGAAACTCCACAAATTATTTGCCAAAATGGGTGTATCTTTGGCAATTGCTCAACAGAAATGGATGTATATGGATATTGATGTTAAGAAAAACTTACCATATATCTTTAATAAGTATCTCCCATTGTATGGGCTTGAAAGTATTGTCAGAGATGGATTCATTAGAACTTTTGGGTTCACAGGTCAATTATCTGCCATGGAATGTGTGGAATCCTTAACGGCTTTATTAGAAAGTGATAAAAGATTATTTTTGGATTCTAACGGACCTGCTGAAAAGGCTGATACTGATGATGATACTGCCAATGAAGAAGAAGAGATAAATGACCGAATCAACAAACGAGAACGGATCTGGGTCAACAATTTCTGGTCTTCTTGGGATGCTTTGAATATGACAGTGGTGTCTTCCTCATCTTCTGCTATTCCTACTACTAATAATAACTCCGCTGCAGTATCTAATTTAAGAAAATTCAAAGGTCTAGACTTGTTATTACAAGGATTAGAAAATGCTAAACAGATCCAACAAATCATCTTCAGAACAGGTATGTCATTATTAGAACGGAAATTGATTAAAAACTTAAGATTATATCAATTATGTGTTTTAAATGATGGGACGATTCCCAATTTGAATATTTTCAGTAACCCATTGATTTTATCCAAGTTAGGGAATTGGTTACTTGAAAACATCACCGAGTTAGAGTTTTTAAACAATAATAATTCCTTAAAACCATTGGTGGTGGCCAGTTTAGATGTATTTAGTGATACTTATTTGGTGATTGGATTGGCTCCTAAGTACCCTAGAGGATTAAGTAATTCTGAAAAGGCTAAACTTTTCCAACAAAAGAAAAAACAAACCGATCAAGCTAATTCTGAAGCAGAAAATAACAATGCCGAAGAGACAAATGATCAATTGGCAGTAACCACCAGGTTAAACACTTTTAGTGTAGCGTTCCAGCAAGTGGCTAATTCATCGGGAGCAAAAGTCAGAATCGATAGTTTTGATAGCTCGGTGATTGAAATCCGGAAAGATGATTTAAGTCCATTTCTAGAAAAATTGACTTTAAGTGGGTTAATCTAGTAGCCATCTTATTTCTGTATTATAGACTGTATATTTAATATAAGTAATGGTTGCAAAATCAGTGCGCAGCAAGAGACTTTAATACTAAGAAGCAGACTTAACCAATAGCAGACACCAATTGATACGAATAGACACTTAACAACTCTACCACTGAATCAACACCAGTTACAACCCTGGCGACAACATCGGCTATGCCCTGGGAATACAAAGCAACACTGGCACATACCGCAACCTAATAAGGTTTGTGGGTCATCGACGTGTTGCAACCACTTTCGCAGCCATTTTCACAAGAATCGGCCTTACTATAACTTCTTGTCTTGATTTCATTGTTCTATTGTTTCAACAAAAATGTCAATTGTGGTGTTAGGAGCAGGTATTGTGGGTCTTTATACCACGTTCGAGTTAATTGAGCGTGGTATAGATCCAGATACCATCACCATCATTGCAGAGCATAGCCCAGGAGACAGTGCCAGTGATTATAGTTCTCCCACTGCAGCAGCTTACTTTACCGCTGTTTTATCGGAAAAAGTGTTGGAAATGAGTAAACCTTCATATTATAAGCTCCAAGAGGTTCAATCCACGTTGGGACCAAAATGTGGGCTTGCAAAATACCCTATTACTCAGGTATACGACCATGAAATCGATTCTGAATATCTTTCCAAACTAGCATTTTTCGATGATTTTGAATCAAAAAAACTCAATGATCTGGAATTCAGTATACGCTATACCAGCTGGGCTTTTAATCCAACCAAATTCTTACGAGCCTTGTTCAAATATGCCCAAAAGAAAGGGGTAAAGTTTGAAAGTGAAAAAGTCGACGATATCACCAAAGTTGACGCCCAAATTGTGTTTAATTGTACGGGAAATGGGGCCAAAACCTTGAAAGGGATAGAAGATAAAGACTGTTATTCCGTCCGAGGTCAAAGTGTTATGGTCAGTGCCCCACAAATCAAAGAGTGTGTGACCTATAACAGTAAGGATATATTTACCTATGTGATAAAAAGACCCGATTCTTCTCGTGATGAAGTGTGTTTGGGAGGTATTAATGAAATCAGTTCAGATACAACCATCATTGCAGAACAAACGAGAGACATCTTAGAGAGGACTTCTAAACTTTGCCCTTCATTACTAGACAATAAACCTATAGACTATCTTAAGATTCTTCAAGTTACTTCAGGATTAAAGCCAGCAAGGGATAGTGGACCTCGAGTAGAAAAGGAAACCATTCAGGGGAAAACTGTGATTCACAACTATGGAGCAGGGGCTGCTGGGTTTATGATAGGTCTCACCATGGCCCAAAAAGCCGTTGGTCTTCTTTAGTTATTCAATAAAAGTACCATTAATCACTTTGTAAATGTAGTTTTATAGCACCAGATATTTTGCAACCATGCGAAATCGATGAGCACTGAAAAATTATATCACCAAGACATGGAGATCGAGTTCAATGCGTTGAATGATCTCAAGTATATCACCAAAGAACTCCGAAAGGACTCGTATACGATCAAAAACAGGCTCCAATCGATAATCTATGATAACAAGTATATAAATGCCATTCAAAACCGGTTGGAATTGACGTATCCTTTAATTCCTAATGAACGATGTGGATTATGGTATCTTCCACCTCAAGAGTATACTCACACATGTTACTTCAAATCTACAGATGGACATACCAATGAATGGAAATTCTCCCTTCGAAGACTCAATTTGCATTTAATTCCAGTCATCCAAGAAAATGGTGGAGTAACTATAATAGATTCCACTCGAAAGGGTAAGCTAATTCCTGATGCGCTACTGAAAACAATTCCTATTTGGTGTGGAGTTATCAATACCATATGTTTCGGAGAGTCATACTTGAAGTTACCCAAATTCATTCCTAAAAGTGAATATCACGAGATCCAAAAGAAAATTCCTCAGTTTATAGCTGAGATTACCAGATTACAATTATTTTCGAAGGAATCCTTGAACCTTAGAAAACCACTAATGCCCTACTTTATTTACCCAGGCAATTCCAAGCTTGAGATAGATGAAACATGCTTTCCTATAGTGTGCTTGAGTGCTTCGGATAGTAGGATAAATAACAATACTGGAAATGGAGACTTGGAAATAGCTGTTGAAGATCATGTATTAAAATGGTATTACATCCAAGGTTCAGCAGATGATCACGAGCTTTGGGTCACAAAAGATATATGCCAGGGAAAGTTGACTCCAGAACTCTTCTGGAAGTTTTATCCCGAGTTAACAGAGAATGATTTCATTGTTCTGAGTGAACATGAATTGGTCCAACAATTGAACAGTTTGTACGAGAAGAGTAAGATGAATGGAGATGACACCAGCGTTACAAGTTATAATATAGGAACGACCGGGATTTCGTTTGGTCAGATCCAAAGTGATACTACATACAATTTTACAGAACCAATTGATCATTTGGTAATACTATCAAAATTTAACATTTCCAATATCCCTAAACACGTGAAATTACACCAACACAATTTGGAGAGTAACAAGAAAGGATCAAAAATGTTAAGAGAAATCATGCCCAAGTTAATTCCCTGTTTGAATGGAACAGTTGTGGTTCTATGTGATACTGGAAAAGACTTGTCAGTAGGAGTAGTTTTAGCGATTTTATGTGAGAAATTCCAACTAGATTTCAGTCACCGGCCGGAAATGTCCCCAAAACCAGACAAAGATTTAGTGAAGCAGTTTCTTAATAAGTTGAACGCCATTCACCAAGTCAATCCCAGCAGAAACACTCTTCAAAGTGTCAATAGTTATATAATGTAGAATAATGATACAATAAAAATCGCACCAAAAAATCAGAAGCTCTAAGTCACAAATCATAAGCTCCAGTCAAGTTCAAGCCAAAAGAAAATGGGACGGTTTATAGTATTGCCAGGGTTTCTTCAAAGCGGTAGAACGTTAGCCGAGAAGTCTTCTGGGTTCAGAAAACTCATGAAAAAACACAACCATGAACTCGACTATATTGATCCGCCGAGGGTAATTCATAGCGCTGATCAACTTCAATTCTCTTTAGGAGATACTCCCGAAGAAACTCAGCGTAGATGGGAACAAGTAGTACTGAAAAATAACAACCGGTGCTGGTGGGAGCACGAGGAGCCTAATGAGTACAACGGGTTTGATGAATCCTATGAATATGTCACAAACTATATAGACCAAAATGGACCATTTGATGGAATTGTGGGGTTCAGTCAAGGGTCAGCTATGTCGATGATTTTGCTTCAAAAATATTCCTTTAAGCTTTGTATTGCATTTTCGGGATTTTGTTTTACTGTGGTGACAGATCCAAGCTATGACCGAGTGAATATCAACTATCAAATTGACAATGTAGAAACCTACGATCAAAAAGTGGTTCTTAACCCTCTTTATGAAAAGTACTACGCAAAAGATACCCCTACAAAGGTATTCAGTATCTACGGAGACAGTGACATGTTAGTTCCAGGCATCCGGTCCCAGTATGTGGGATGTGTGTTTAAAGATGTGGAGAAGTATGTATATGAAGGAGGCCATATGATTCCCAATAAGCCAGCGTTCTTAAGGCCTATAATTGAAAGAGTCGATGAGATCATGAACACATAGACAAGCTAGTAGTTAAAGACCTAGTAATATATAGCCAATACAACATCTACTATATCATCTAGTAAGCTCTAGTAAGCTCTGGTAAGCTCTAGTGATCCAGTAGATCTCGTGAGGTTTATGGATCTAGGAAGATTAAGGCTCGCAATTCGCAGATATTTTCTTCTTCAACGATGACAGACACCCCGTCAATTTACAAAGAGCAGACCGAGTTGCCAGCATGGATGAAGAAGGAAAGCAAGTATGACAAGTACGGCAGTCGAGCCAAGGCCAGTACCGTGCTGGAAGAAGAAAAAGCCGCCGACACTCAAGATAAATACTCAAAGTATGGGTTGAGTTCTGACGATAGAGTGAGTCGAATTAGGCGGTCTGATAGTGAAGAGCCTGGACCAAAGAGAAATAGAACCAGTTATAGTCCCCGGTATCAAAGCAGTCAGCCTAATCAACCTAGTCATAGTCCAACAGACACCGATGCCAAAGAGGTTACCGAAGAGTCAAAAGGAGATGATATAGAGTCAAATCCAGACTTATTGGCCTACACAAACCTACAAGCCACCAACCCTTCGAATTCTTACTACCAGACATTCCAGAGTAATATAAAACGGGATGGTAAAGATATCAATAACATTATTCGGTCCCACTATAACCAGCGGACTTACCAGTCGAAATATCAAGGGAATAGAACCAAATCCCCCATTATCAAATTACGGAATTTCAATAATATCATCAAGTATATCTTACTAGGAGAGTATTGTTCCCCAGTAAATCACGATTCTCCGTTCCGGTTATTGGATTTCTGTTGTGGTAAAGGTGGAGATTTGAATAAAATGGAATATATTAAATTGGATGAGTACATTGGGATTGATATTAGTGATGGATCTATTAGAGAAGCCTTTAGTAGATACGAAAAGAATAAGGTCCATTTTATTCAACATAATCGGGCTAGGGATAGTAGGAAATATAATTTTGAAAGTTTCTTTGCTACGGGAGATTTATTCAGTAAAACAATCCCCGATATTTTGGAGCCAAATTTCCCCGGGATTATTGATAATTTATTCCCAGTAGATAATGTTTCGATCCAATTTTCATTACATTATGCGTTTGAAACCGAAGAGAAAATCACCTGTTTGATCAATAATGTTTCTAAATCCTTGAAATCAGGAGGGAAATTTGTTGGAACTATCCCATCATCAGATTTCATCAAGTATAAAATCAAAAAGAATATGACACCAGAAATGGATAAATTTGAATTTGGTAATGATTTATATCAAGTAAAATTCCATGAAAAACCACCAGAAGATGGGGATTTCAATGCTAATCCATATGGGAATGGATATAATTATAGTTTAACTGATGCTATTGATAATGTTCCTGAATACGTAGTACCATTTGAAACCTTGAGAAAGATTTGTGAAGACCATCAACTTACATTGAAATTAAAGAAAAACTTTATTGAATTTTTTAACCAACAAATTCCTCAATACTTTAAAAAATTGAATAATAATTTGATTCAAAGTATTAGAAGGTCTGATGGGAAATACGGAGTAGAGGGGTTAGAAAAAGAGGCAATTGAGTTTTATTTGGTATTTGTTTTTGAAAAGAATTAGCTTAACTACCATTAGAATCCAGACCAGAACTGGTAGAATTGGTCAGTTGTAAACGGATGTCAAGCATTTTCTTTTTTTAAGTGGCATGGTCTTTGGTTTATTTGGGCGGACCCTGGCGTTGGTTCAGGGGATTGTGAGGATTCTTTTGCATGATTATTACGACAATCCCCTAATATAGTTTGGAATTTTTTTAAAAAAAGCAAAGACCCCTTATCTGAGGCGTAGTTTACGATAATCCAAAAGGTTGTAACTAAGGCTTTTGTCAAAATGAGGTGAGTAGAAGCGGCCTTAACAATGCGCTAACAATGCGTTGACTAAAGTGGTGGTGATAACAGAACGTAAAAGCTTATATTTCGGTTGGGCTACAGGTATACCCGGTTCTTTTTGAGGTTCCAGAAGCTGGTTGCAAAGTGATTTAACAATAGGGTTGCATTTTGAGGTTTTAAGTTCCGTAAATCCATATAATACCCGGATAAAGAATAACTGAACACAAAGAAAATATTTACAATACTGACCAAACAGAAGATATGATGGTATTTATAAGCTTAACCGAAGACACATATACTGTAAATATATAATTAACCTAAGTCACATATACTGTAAGGTGATAATTAACCTAAGACACAGATACTATAAGGCGTGTGAGATCGGGAATGACCCGGACCGGAGTTCCCTAACTAGAAAGAACCCGGATTATGTAACCGTAATCAACAATAAACTAAACCTGAGGGATGGGGCATGAGAGGGCGTCATGGTGCATATATTAGCCGAGTAACAGTGGCAGTTTAAAGCTTAAGTCAAGGTCAAAAAAACTTTAATTAGACGGGAACTCAACCACCGTTAAAGCCCTGGTTCATTTTAGGAACTTTAGCGCCTGTAATTAAGTATAGGCGGATTTAGTTAGAGTACCGAAACCTTGTAGAGAAATAAAATAAAAGTAAAAGAGTATAATGAAGTAAATGGTGAAAAAAGTCTGATGGTACTAAAACTGGTAGGAGACGGGCCCGGAGGTTGGTGCGAATAGTACTGAGGTCTAGCACGTCGGGTTAATCACGGTTTCCCCCGAAGAAGAATTTCAGATGAGCAAACGCAAAAGCGATTAATAGAAGAAAATCTTACCCAGACGCACCTGTGTAATCAGGACGCAGTATTAGAGACCGGAATTTTACTCGAGAAGCAAAAAGGCGCAGACCAACTTCCGACGAATATAGTTTATAACAGCTGATACCATAGAATAAACTTTGGAGAGAAGGATTCTAGAACCTAACCATAATATATACATTAAGGCTATACCTTCAAATGTATTGTGATGACTCGGTTGTGATCACGACGGGGATAAACCCGTGGTGAGGGCTCAAGTATAGAAGCAACACAGGCTAAAATAGAATTGTGAAACATACTCTTATATAACACCCTCAGTGCCTAAATAAGCTTACGGCAATTAAGGTTAAGAAGAAAGGATTTTAGCGTCGCACAGAATTTTTTAGCATAAGGTTTAGGCCCAGGTTAGGCAGTATTAGTTGCTGGTTTGTATTCAGGAGGTGAGTGATGAAGGATTGTTATTTAGCGGATGGATTACAATAGAAAACAATAGAGGGTTGGATATCGAGGAATATTTTAGTTGAATCATACAATTGACCGAAGGTTCGCGTAAGGACCGGTGGTATAGCCATCCTAACACCAGACTCAAGACAAACCATCCTACCATATCTTTAACAAATATTCCTTCAAGGCTGTGGATATGCAAACCAGCACAAAACCATTTCTAACAATATATGCAAGTTTCAGTGACAATTTCAGATTTAGATCTAGTTTAAACCAATTAGTAGATTCTCTAGTCTCGTATTTGTGCTGGAGCCAGTCAAACTTTATTAGATGTTTCATTTCAGGTAGTATTATATTTTTTAATCGTGGTCATTAGTGGTTTGATTACTTAATGGGTCAAGCTTAAGAGGGTTTGGTTAGTTAAGATTGTCAAATTGTCCCCATAGAATTCCATTAATGTAACATGTAAGTTCATGTACTTAGCCTGCGTGCCTTGCGTTGACCCGCGTTTGACTGCTCGAAACAGAAAAAGACTTCTTGTTTATAGGGGTGTCGCCGGTCTCACTTACTTTATTGGTGACAATAGCAGGCTGCCGTAATTTATTGTCTAAGGATTATTTAGCAGTTTAGTTAGTATTTAGCCAAATACTTTGTTATTTAGCCTGCTGGTTAGGTCGTAAGCAATTACGGTTTAAGTTCGGATTATCCGTTGTCCAAATATTTAGGCCAAAATAGTTAATTTAATCCAACCATTCAATCCCTCGTCTAGCTTAGGCTCAGCAAATGCATCGGACTTATTCGTTAGTTAAAGTTTAATTTGCTCGTATTATTTTGGTGGTTATAGTTTGGGTTTTGGCTTTCACCTTAAACCTTAGTCTATCTGCCAAAACACGACCTGTGTGTCCGGTTTCTGCATGGTAGAGGTGTGGTTGGAAGTTAATCACCATTCACTTGCAGACACAATAGGATTTTTCGGTGTCGCATCGGCAGTGAAATTCAAACCACCAAACCACCAGAACAAGTCAAGGCAGCCCCTTCATCCAGTTTATGGCATTATAATAACTAATAGATAAATATTCCAGTACTTTAAGGACGTGTGTGTCCCCTCTTCGTCAACCGAACCCCACATACCTCTTATAACCCAGCAATATGCGCTTGCTATGGTTTGGGAAATAAAAAATAATAAATCCTAAAAAAAAAAAAAAAAAAGAATTATACACCTCTCAAATCCGGAATTAGTATCAAATTTCAATTGGGATGATTTTTTTTTTTTTTTTATTCCGTTACAGTAGCGAAGGTTTATAAGGAACCAACAATCATGAACCAGGAATTTTTTAGAGCCAACAAAACACTTCGGCAGTAGTAAAACCCACGTCCCTTAGTCACAACAGTGCATTCTATCCTTTATTCTGTGGTCACCCTAGAATGGACCTACTATGGACGTAAATGATGATAATAAATCCAGTAATAGCCCTGATAGTGATGCCACCAATTCAAGCACCAAAAATTTATCAATTCATCTGATGCTTAATACTAATAAAAGAGAACATCCTGATAGACATCCTGATAGTCCTACTATGGCAGGTCCAACGATTACTAGTTCTATACCAGGAAATCTCCCTGGTTCAGTTGAACTGGCAGAAGATTATTCAGACGAATCCAAAAGCTCTGGGCTTATCTACGACGACTCTAGGCCCGGAAGAAGATTCAGACGGCGGTACAATCAAATCATCCGGAAGTATAATTGTTCTTATCCCGGATGTAATAAAAGTTACGGAAGTTTAAATCACCTCAATACGCACATAGTTACTAAGAAACACGGCCAACGAAAGTCCAAATCAGACTTTCAAAATGACGAATTTTCGGGTAATTTGGAGTATAATGGGAACTATTGGTACGGGTATTTGCCGCAAAACCTTCCGAATAATTACCGGTACCCGTATATGTATTATCCGTATGGGATGAGACCTGGCCAGGCTCCTCAAGGAATGCCTCAGGGAATGCCTCAAGGAATGCCTCAAGGAATGCCTCAGGGGATCCCCCAAGGTATTACCATGCCTCAAGGAATGCCTCAGGGGGTTCCAATGCCACAAGCTATGCCTCAGGGAGTTCCTATCGGGCAAATGCCTCAGGGAGTTCCTATGGGACCTATGGGACCTATGCCAATGGGGCCAATTCCTCCACAAATGGGACAACCGTACCCCCAGCCCATGCCCCAGCCCTTACCTCCGGGCCAGCCCTTACCTCCAGGTCAAGCACCAGGCCAGCAAATGGCACCAGGTCAAGCACCAGGTCAAGCATCAGGCCAGCAAATGGCCCAACAATCACCGCCAGTTCAAATGTCCCAGCCGGCACCTTTACCTAATATGCTTCCACAGAGAGTTCCTGGTCCTCAAACTCCCCATGGCCATACTCCCCAGCAAACACCCCAGCAAACGCCCCATCCCGCCCCGAGTCTTCCCCATACCAGCCAAAGCCCTGCCCAGACGATGCCTTCGCTAGCGCTGGACCGGCACGGCTTAAGCATTCCTAAATTGCCTAGTCTTGCTCATGGAAGTCCGCCAGCTTATCCACAAATGACATATCCTCCGATCCAAGCCCTGGCCCCACAAGCTCCCCCTCCTCCTCAAGCCCTGGCCCTGGCTCTGCCAGCACACACCACCAAATCAACTTCTCCTGCTACACAACTTCCACCGATTGCCTCCCTAGGTTCTGAAAACCCGGAAGTAAAAGTAAAACTGGAACCAAGTCAGTCTCCTAGCACCTCCGAGGGCCATTCTCCGGTCAGACTTCCGCCCATCCAGCTGCCAAAAAATCCATAAAACTGCACCCAAACTGCACCCAAATTGCACCCAAATTGCACTATCAACCCTAGAATTGCACCCAGAAATAACACCATACGCCCATAGAACTACACCATAACTACGCCATAAACTACACTGGCCTGGCGGGACTCGATCAGCTGGCCAAGGTGCATTGTACTACTATATATCTAGCCCTATCCGTCGGCCTGCCGGCGTTGTGTATTATAGACTCTTGTACGTTAATGTAACATTATCACTGACTCCTACTACTGTACTAGCACTATTGTAACTAGTAGTAGTGCCCTACAACTAGTAGTGCCTGCCCTGACTACTCCTCTGCACGGAAGGCTATTTTTGCGCCTTTCTGGCTATTAATAGACCATCAAAAGTTGCAAGGAAGGCCTCCCAGTGGAGAGGCTCCTTCGGGACCCCAGCTATCCTCCCGGGATACTATCCAATGAGAACCCATCCTGAATCCCGTACTTGGTTATGTACTTGCTTTGGTAGGTTGTTCCTTCGGTATATTAACCCTTCGTAACTGTAGCCTCATGTCTCTAGCCGTTCATATAACCGTGGGTCGAGCCTTTTATGTGTCAAAAATATGGTAACGCATAAATGTGTCAAAACTAATGCCTGGTGTCAAAACTAATGCCTGGTGTCAAGTGGTGTCAAAATGTGTCAAATAGCTGATCGGCGGTATTAGCTACCGTTTTGCCTCTCGAGACTTGCCTAGCGAAAAAATAAGGTTATTCAGGGAACTCATTTCAAGTATACCCGGCCCAAAATTAAGCTTTTTAGTCTCATAACACTGTCAAAGTCGGCTGCAATTTCTAGTAAGATGTGGCTCTTATCAACGCCTTTTTGAAGCCGTGAACCTGGAGGCTGCTTATAGATAGTTGACCTTCCATCATTGCGCTATTGGCCACAGATTTATCTCTAGATAAGCTCATCACGATAAGCTTTGATAAGCTGTGGCATCAGTATACCATTAGTATAAATACATTCAAACTTTTCATCCTTTTGCATGTCACTGTAACTCGTCTGTAATATGTCTTCTGAAAAACCTGGTATGCAAAACATCACCAGTATCAGTAGTAACACTGATCATATGGAACCACAAGCTCACCAAGTAGATTTAAATGCTGTTACCTCTCATCAAATTTCTATTGGTGAAGTAGCTTCTGGTTTAACCAGTGAACAAAAATTCATCATCTTAAGAAGATTAAATTATGAAGGGTTAACTTCTTTGGAAGATTTGCCTATTGGGGCTACTTTTATGTTTGAAAAAATCGAACAAATCTCTGAATCTGAAGCTGTTGAAATCTTAAGAGAAACTATAAAGGAACATGATATGGATCCTAATATTCCCACCGCTGAATACAGATTATATGAAGAGTTAGTGGCTCATCAAGAATCTGATTCTGGAATCAAAGGTGAATTAAATGGGGCCATCGACACTAAAAAAGATATGGAAGTTGTTAAAGAAAAACATTTGGATAGTACTTCTGATACTTCTTTGGAAGCTTCTGAAGTTCATTTAGATCAAATTTTCGACTGGAGCTTACAAGTTAGAATGGAAGCCGCTTTGATTGAATTCCATTCTCCTTACCCTGAAGTTAGAGCTGTTACTGATTGTTATGATGATCCAACCGTTCCTTGTGAAACTCCAAGAGTGTACCTTTTGGGGTTGATCTGGTGTGCCATTGGTACTTTTATCAATCAATTTTTCAGTGAAAGACAACCTAGTATTAGTTTGTCTACTTCAGTCGTTCAACTTTTCCTTTATCCTTGTGGGTTACTTTGTGCTGCCATTTTACCTAAATGGAGTTTCAAAATTTGGAATTATGATTTCAATATAAATCCAGGTCCTTGGACTGCCAAAGAACAAATGTTGGCTACCATTTTCTATTCTGTTTCTGGTGGTACTGTGTATGTTTCTTCGAATATTCATGTCATGAAACTTAAAATGTTCTACGATAATCAATGGGCTGACTTTGGATATCAAACTTTATTGGTATTATCTACTGCTTTTATGGGGTTCGGATTTGCTGGTATTATGAGAAAGTTTGCTGTGTACCCTGTCAAAGCTATGTGGCCAACTTTATTACCAACCTTGGCTTTGAATCAAGCTTTGATGAAACCAGAAAAGAGAGAAGTCATTAACGGATGGAAAATTTCAAGATATAATTTCTTCTTTTTGGTTGTCTCCTGTTCTTTCTTATATTTCTGGTTCCCAGATTACCTTATGCAATTTTTATCCACCTTCAACTGGATGACTTGGATTGCCCCAACAAACCAAAAACTTGCTGAAATTACTGGAAGTGTCGGGGGATTGGGGGTTAACCCAATCACAACTTTTGATTGGAATGTTATCCATACTAATGCACCTTTGGCCATGCCTTTCTACACTCAAGCCTCAAATTATGTTGGAATGATTTTTGGTTTATTCACAATCACTGGTGTATACTACACTAATCATTTGTGGACTGGTTACTTGCCCATTAATTCAAATCATCTTTTCACTAACACTGGGTTTAATTATGATGTTAAGCAGATTCTTAATAAAGATAGTTTATTTGAACAATCTAAATATGAAGTCTATGGTCCCCCATATTATTCTGCTGCCAATTTGGTGGTTTATGGGGCTTTCTTTGCCATTTATCCATTTGCTATCATTTACGAATGTTTCATTAACTACGCTTCAATGTGGAAAGCCATTAAAGGATTGGGAACTGCTGTTAAAAACTTTAGAAAATCCACTTTTGAAGGGTTTGATGATCCACATACTAGAATGATGACTCAATATAAAGAAGTTGCCGATTGGGTATTTGGTGTTGTTTTAATTATCTCCATTGTTTTGGCTATTCTTTGTTGTGAACTTTACCCAACTGAAACTCCAGTCTGGGGTATTTTCTTCTGTGTCGCCATTAACTTTGTGTTTTTGATTCCAATTACTGCAATTTATTCTACCACTGGGTTCTCCTTCGGTCTTAACGTGTTGGTGGAATTAATTATTGGGTATGCTCTTCCAGGTAATGGGTTGGCTTTAATTTTCTTAAAAGCTTTAGGTTATAACATTGATGGACAAGCTCAAAACTATATTACTGATCAAAAAATGGCTCATTATGCCAAAATTCCTCCAAGATCTTTATTCAGATGTCAAATGTTATCAGTGTTCGTTCATTGTTTCATTTCTTTGGCAGTGATGAACTTCCAAATTAATAGTATCGAAGATTATTGTACCCCAACCCAACCGCAAAAATTCACTTGTCCAGGTTCCAACACTTACTATTCTGCTTCGGTTATTTGGGGGGTTATTGGTCCAAAGAAAGTGTTTGGAGGTCTTTACCCAATCTTACAATGGTGTTTCTTGATTGGGGCTTTATTACCAATTCCATGTATTTTATTGAAAATCTATGCCCCAAGACACTTAACGAAATATTTCCAACCTACGGTCATTATTGGTGGGTTCCTTAACTACGCTCCTTATAACTTATCATACTATACCCCTGGGTTGTATGCTTCATTTGGGTTCATGTACTATATTAAAAAACACTATCTTACCTGGTGGGAAAAATACAATTATGTTCTTTCCGGGGCTTTAGATGCTGGGGTTGCTTTTAGTTCTATTATTATTTTCTTTGCTGTGCAATATCATGACAAATCTATTAGTTGGTGGGGTAATAACGTGATGTATGAGGGAATGGATGGTGTTATCTCCCTGATCGGTAGATTAAACGCTACTATCTCTGCCCCAGATGGATACTTTGGGATTAGACAAAGTGATTTCCCATAGTTTATATGTTTAAATACTGAATGATTAAATACTGATTTAAATACTTCTGTCTCTATAAGATGCCATTGTTCTACTGGGTCACTGGCCAGATAGCCAACTCAGCCTAATTCGCAGCAAATCTCACCTCTGATTCTCAGTCTCAGATTCTCAGATTCTCATATAAACTCATAGTACAATCAGATCGATCGCGATCAATATGGACGATTATATGGTGGAAGCCACAGTTAACGTGGCGAACGACGCCAATGGGACGGAGCCAGGGACGGTTACACCGGTGACCTCTACGGCGTCTTCAGGGGCTTCGTCTCCGGCCCCTTCGTCGCCTAGTTCTGGTCCTGCTAAACCAAAGAAGAAACGGTTGACGTTGCAGGAACGGCTAGCCCTTGCTACCAAAGGGAAGAATGGGAATGGGGACCTGGCCACGGCGGGATCAGATTCAGTACCAGAGTCAGTGAGTCAACCAGCTGAGACCAGTACGTCAGAACCTCCCAATGAAGCATCTCCCAGCCCTGATCCAGGATCCGACTCCAAACAGCCTGAACAACAAGCATCACAAATAGACCAATCAAAAGAACCACAAACAGGGGAATCAAAAGAACCACAAATAGGAGAACCACAAAAGGAAGTGCCTGAGCTGGTGGCTGACTCTACTAAATCCCCTGAGGTAGATACACTCAAATCAGACCTAACCAAAGCCCAAAGTGAAATCAGCCGATTACAGAAAGAAATGGCTAAGGTCCAGGCCCAAAACACCGCCCTTAAGTCTAACAGTGCCAACACGAAACTAGCGAAGAAAGATGAGGTGATCGATCAGTTGATGAAAGAAGGTGAAGCCTTGTCTATCAAGGAATTGAAGTTGAACGAGACCATCAAAAAGATGAAAAGTACCAACCGAGAATTGGAAGCGACCCTTGAAGATTATAACCAGAAAAACGAAGACAATGTTGTTAAGCTCTCGGAAATCAATCTGATTTTAAATTCTCATGGAGTCAAGTCCAATAGCCAATTATCAGAGATTCTTACAGCCCATAAGCAATATTCTTCTGAGGATTTCAAGCAGAAATACCTCGATCAGGTCAAGCTCTACAATGACGAAGTGAATGCCAATGATAATCTCACGAAGAAGAGTAATGATTTGATTATTCAATTGGATTTGGTCAAGCAAAAACATACGGTAGAATTAGAGTCAAAAGAACGAGTCATTGCCAATTTGAAATCCCAATTAAAGACTAGTAAACAATCGACACATGATGAAATCCTTCGACTTGAAAACCAGGTTGAGCATTTAAGAATCATTTCCGAGTCGGGTGATATCCGTACGGTCAAATCCGATGGTGATGATCAAGAAAGTATCAAAAACTCAGATACCTATAATAAATTATACAATAACTACTCGAATCTCCAGACTGAGTACCTTAACTCCAAGGAAAACTGGAACTTGATTGAGATTAATTATGAGAATAAGATATCTGAGCTTAATTCTGTTCTTGATCAATTGAAAAAGACAAAGTTCCAGTTAATTCATGACAATAAGTCGTTGAAGAATTTATTGACTGAAAAAGATGCCAAACTTTCTGAGCTTCTGGATACTAATGCTGAATTAAACGAAGAAATATCAAATATTACCACCAAACTTACAAACCAGTCACAAGAGTTGAGTGAATTACTGGAGAAGTTGAACAAAATCAACGTGATTTATAATAATGAAAAGGGTATGTTAAATAGTAAACTCAAGGCTTTGGAAGCTAAGTATGAGGAACTAGTACAATCGCGAGAAAATGACCAATTCGTGGGCTCTGTGTCTATGGCACCCACAGGGTCGACACTTTCCATCCCACCTACGCCCACAGAATTCTCTAAGCCACTTCATTCCAGATCTAACTCCATCTATAACCAATCCTTCAACATGTCTTCACAATCTTTTGATAACGACAATGACTCGTTAGAGTTCGATAGTTCGTCAATGATGCCACCGAACTCCACCATGAACTCACAAACCCATGCAAATTCCACCTCCTTCCAGTTAATCAACAAAATGTCTTCCACTATACGAACCTTAAAGATTGAATTAAATAGCTTAAAAGATGAGAATGCCTCGTTGGCAGCAGAAAAAGACCAGTTGGAAAATAAGTTACTCACAAACTTTAACAACCTTTCGTCTATGGACGAGTTAAACCAGCGGTTAGAGGAGTTGGAAGAACAAATCTCTGAAAAGGCCAAGGCTGAAGATAACTTATTGTTGTTACTAGGAGAAAAGGAAGAAAGAGTAGAAGAGTTAGTGAATGATGTTCAAGACTTGAAGGATTTGTGTAAGTTACAGGTTCAACAAATGATCGAGCTTCAAGAGTCCCACTAGCATAGTTAACATACCATACTATCTACCATCAACATACAGTGTATATAATATTATAATCAATAAATCTCAGTATCTAATTTGCAGCCATATCTCATCGCGAAAATCAAAAAATTTTCTGAAACTTTTCACTATCCCAAAATGGACCCGAACTATGAATACTATTGCAACGTGATAGACAAGGGCCGGAATGAAATACAAATCTTTGAAACCGGTGACTTCACGCTCATAAATTCCATAGAACTCAATGAAGACCAAGTGGTAAAAAAAGTTGTGTGGACGCCAGCACCTGAAGGCGATGAGGGAGATGAGAAATATCATCTCGTGTGTTTATTGGCACAGGCCTTATTGGTGGTGTCTCCAATGGTGGGGATCATCGATCTGTATCCATTGGACTTGGACCATGAACTTAATGACATTTGTTACTCGGGAGACCAGATATGGGGATGTTTTGATGAGGGGATAATAGAGATAAGATTAACTCAAAAGAAGACCATGAAACCCATCAAGTCTAAAGAAGTGCTTAAAAGTGTGGTTTCAGAGAAGGAGGGTGTATTGGTATTGTCTGCAACTGGAAAAGTTTATAAAGTTTCCAAAAGACTGATAAAAGAACACAATATGAACCCGGAGATGAAGCATATTGAATTTATTCACAGTAGTGGAGATGAAGTAATAGTAGGAAACAAAGACGGAATTTTGATCCATAATGAACACCTTTCTATTCCTGAAGTCATTGGGTATCGAAATATCAACGATACCGACTTTATATTCACCAAATCGTCTGTTCATATTAAAAGTAAATCAAACCAAAGTCAGATCGAATTGAATGGGAACAGTCTCATCGATGTGTGTCCTGGAACCAGCTGGAGATTTATCTATAAACAAGGAAACACCATACAAACCGTCACCAGTGACCTTAGGTCCAAAACAATCGACTTGGAATCTAATGGCCATAGTGCAAATGATAACGATAATGAGATAGAAGGAGAAGAAGATGAGTTGAATGGACTTTTGGACCGGGAAAATAAGTTACTGGCAGACCAGCTCGTGCCGCAATTGATAAACCACATTGAAGACGAATCTAAATCTCAAGTAACGGCCTTATGTGAAACCATTTGTAATGAAACCACCATAAAAACTAGCATTTTACAATTAACATCCAGTCACCAATCATTTTTATTGGACTGTTTAGTATCCAAAATCTCCAAAAACTCATTAGACTCGTTTAATTTGTCTATATGGTTGAAATGGGTATTAATTAGCAATCCTCAAATATTGACTACTCTTAAGCCAAAAAAGGCCAAAGCTTTACATGCTAACCTTTTGGCATCTTTGAAATACTATCCTAATTTACTTTCTATTAAGGGGAAGTTGAGTTTATTGAAGTCACAGCAAGATTTGAAACAGAAATTGGCCCAATTAAACGCTCAGGATGATGAACCACTTGAAAGAGAAGAAGATGAAACCATGAATATGAGTGCTAGTTTTATGACTACCAATGGAGACATCACCGAAGATCACGATCAAAGTGACGTCAAAGATGACAGTGTATTTATAGCCAATGGAGAGAATGACGAAGACGATTCTTTGGTAGAAACCCAAGCCCAAGACGATGTAGAGGATGATGAGGAATATTAAACCGTATACTGGCCCTCGTCCCGACCTTGTCCTGGCGCCGGTCCAGGGGTTTAGCTTAGCACAAGTACTCAGTAGTGCTCTATTTAGTGAGTATTGTCATGAATATATAATAACATTAATGTGTATCTCTGTATCTGTGTCTTCATCCTTAACTATATAGTAGAAAAATATTCGCATCTTGAAAAATCTGCTCTTCACCATGACTGAAAAGACCTACATTTCCTACGAGTGTATCCACAAGCTCTGCCAAAAAGCTGCCGAAGAGATCAAAACCCAAGACCGGCCTATCGATTTGATCATCGCCATTGGTGGTGGGGGTTTTATTCCAGCCCGGATCTTAAGATCTTTCATCAAAGAACAAGGGAAGAAGAATATCCCTATTCAAGCCATTGGGTTATCACTTTATGAACAAATGACTGATGATCCCGAAGAACAAATCGGAAAAGAAGTCATCAGAACCCAATGGATCGATTTCGGGAACTTGAGTCAACATTTCGATTCGTTAATCGGAAAGAATATCATTATTGTAGATGAAGTGGATGATACTAGAACCACTTTACATTATGCTTTAACTGAGTTACAAAAAGACGTTAAGGAAATTCAAGAGAAGTTAGGAAGAACTGAAGAAGAAACCATTTTCCAAATCTTTGTGTTACATAATAAATTGAAACCAAAAAGGGCTGAGTTACCAAAGGAATTGTTTGATAACAACCGGTATTTGGTAGGAGAGAACGTTGAAGATAAATGGATTGCGTATCCTTGGGAAGCTACTGATATAGACACTCATACTGAGTTGGCTAGACAACAGGGTAACATATAATCGGGACCAAACAAACCCCCAGCCCAGTACCAAGCCCAGCACCATAGATTGTAGTAGTTAGTAATTTGATATAGACTCCTATAAAATAATTCTGATTCACGCACGCCTTGAGATGTCATCGTATCGTACCTTAAATCACCAGGCACATTTATATTTAGCATTTATATCTATAGACATAGCTATATATAGACCGATCTATATATAAATAGCTAGATAGACCCCTCGTCATATAGCATGGACCCAACTGTCCTTCTACAGTGTTTCGGTGGCACCCTCGAAGCAGACCCCAACATTAGACGACAGTCTGAGCAACAACTCCAACAGCTCAGTTTGACGGCTGGATTCTTGAAAGGGTGTTTGGACATTCATGAATATGGATCACAAACTCATGACATCCCAGCAAGTTATAAAGTGGCATCTGCCGTCTATTTAAAGAATAAAATCACCAAGTGTTGGGGAATTGCTGACACCAATGATGCCAATCTTATTACGGTGGAAGAAAAACAGTATATTAAATCCAAATTGTTGAAGGTAATGACTCAGAGTGAATACCATATTAAACAACAGTTGATCTCGGTGTTGAAGTTGATTATTGCCTTGGAGTATCCTCATAATTGGCCCGAGTTATTGGAAATGACGGGAGAATACTTCCAGACTGCCGGGGCCAGTGGAACCGGAGCCAATGGGAACAAGACCAATGAGAATGACACCTCGACTAGGGTCCTCACTAACGATGACTTCAATAAACTCTATACGGGTCTTGTAAGTCTTGTGGAGATCGTTAGAAAGTTTAGATGGCTTAAGAATAAAGAACGGGCTCTGGCTCTAGACCCTATTATCGAACAAAGCTTCCCTCTTCTACTAGAGATTGGTAACTTAATGGTAGATAATAGTGAAGAATTAACCGAATTCAATTGTGAAATCTTAAAGTTGATATTAAAGATTTATAAATTTGCTACTTACTACGACTTACCAGACCCACTTCAGACTCAAGACCTGATAATTGCCTGGAGTCAATTGCATGGGAATATCATTAATATGAATCTTCCTAGTTATGTAACCAAGCTTGGATCAGGTAATGAACGTGATAAAGATTTGTTGCAAGTATCTAAAGCATTGAAATGGTCCTTGGCTAACATTAACCGGTTGATTTCTCGTTATGTTAATTCCAGTAGATACAAATCCAAACCGTTCCAGGTGATATATACCAACGAGTTTCTTCCATATTTGATTAAGAACTTGATCAAACTAGTGGAATTATGGTGTGATGGCAAGAGATGGTTGAATCTTTCGTCTTTGTACTATTTAATCGAGATCTTATCTGTTGCTGTGAGTATCAAAAGTTTATGGGCCATTTTAAAACCTATAGTGGGGAATTTAATTGAACTTTTCATATATCCGATCATTCGGTTAACTCCTGAGAAAATCGAAACTTTTGATAATGATCCTCATGAATATATTCAATTGACGTTCAATATCTTTTTGACTACCAATAATTCTCCCGATGTCGCCGCAGTTCGGTTCTTGAATAGTTTATTGGATCACCGGATGAAACATTGTTTTGACGTGGTGGTCACGTTCTTGTATCAAGAATTGTCTACTCTAGTTCAACTTCAAGCCGAAAGACCTGGTGATACTTTAGAAGAAGCTATCAAGAAAGAAAGTTTATTAAGAATCATTGGATCTATTACAAACATTTTATTGGCCAATAATTCGAAAAACCAATACTTTCACCAAATGGAACAGTTTTTAATGAAGTTAATTGTACCAAACTTTTCCAGTAACTTCAAGTTTCTTGAGGCCAGAACCTTTGATATAATTGGTAAGTTTAGTGATTTAACGTTCCAAGATCCCGATAATTTGAATATGGTGATGTACCATGTTTTAAAGAATTTTAGAGATAATTCTGAAGACAATTTGGTGATCAATTTAGAGAATGCTTTAGCTATTCAATCATATTTGCATCTTCCCGAATTCAAAGACCATTTGTCAGTGATTATCTTACCGGTGATGTCTCGATTACTTGAAATAAGTAAAGAAATTGATAACGATACGATTTCTGTGGTAATGCAAGAGTGTGTTGAGAACTTCAGTGAACAATTGCAACCATTTGGGGTGGAATTGATATACAATTTAGTAGAAAATTTCATGAGAATTGTTAGTGAAATGGATGAACCTTCTAATAATGAAGATGTTGGGTTTACATTTACTGGCGCTGGTGAAGATAATAATGATAAGATAATTGCGGCCATTGGGATCTTAAATACAATCATCACAGTTCTTTTATCATTTGAAAATAATAAAGCCATTGTTCAGGAATTAACCGGGATTTTAATTCCTCTCATTAAATGTGTTTTAGTTACCAAGAATGATAATTATCTTAGTGAAATCGGAGAAATCGTTGAGAATTTGGTATATTTAAACAAGAGTGTTACCAAAGAACTCTTTGAGGTTCTTCAATTAATCAACCTGTTAATCGATGATGGCATTGGGATTATGTACTTTGAAGAGTTGTTACCATCGTTAAAGAATTATTTGATTTATTCCGGGGAAAAAGAGCCTGATTTTGAACATGCCCGCAACTTGATCTATCTTAATATCTTCTCAAAGGTTAATACGGCCTATGATAATTATAATGATTTGATCTTGAACTTTGAATTGATCCAATACTTTATATTGGCCCTAAGAACAAAGTCAATGCGATACTTGCCAGATATCACCAGTCAGACATTATTGTTACTTGATGTTTATGAAGAAAGTGCTAACAATCTCTTGTTTAAAATCTCCTTTAATAATGTGATTATCAGTGCTATTATCTATGACTCAAACTTGGTAATCATGATGTTACAAGAAAAGTTCAATACATTCCTAACTAATTGGTTCAAAATCATTCCCAAGTTGACTCGAGTGTATGATATCAAACTCTCAGTGTTGGGATTAATGTCATTGATTAACAATAGTAATATCATCATGAATCCAAATCTTAGCAGCAATTTACTTTTATTATTGAACAAATTGCCTAATGCCATTAGAGAATTAACTAAGCGCAAGAGTTTATTTAATGCTGATTTTCATAGTAGTTTAGGCCTTGGTGAGGAAGATTTTGAAGATCCATTTGGTGATACCGATGAAAGCGAAAATGGTAGTGAAGAAGAGCAGCCGGTGCCACCAAACCCTGACGAAGACCAGGACGACTATTTAAACTTCCTTCAGCAAGAAGATTTGAAATTAGATGATGATATAGTAGAAGATCCCTTGGAAGTTACTCCATTGGATAATATTAACCTCCCCCAAATCCTCCATAACTTTATGAGTTTATTACAATCTCATAACGGGGATAAGTTTGAAAAGCTCTTTGGAGACATTCCGGTTCTGGACTTGACGGAATTGCTTAACAAGTTCACTTAGCATATAGATCATAGTAATAAATTAACTAGTAATTAATTAGAGATTAATTAAAAAATAAAGTGATTAGCAGCTTATGTAATCATAATTTGAGTCATAAAGCTCTTGTGATCAAACCTCATAACTAATAACAGTGACATAATTCGGTTTATTATAAACAAACAACTACTTCTAGTAATTATAGTAAGGTTTTAACCATGTGACCACTAAAGTATGGCCCTGTGCCCATAATAAACTATCGCCCGTGAGCTTAACTACGAATAACCGTCTAACCGTCTAACCGAGTCGTGCGCTGGTGTAATTTAATCTTGACACAATTTGCAACCGAAAAACGTGCGCTGGTACCCACATGGGCCAAACCCACATGTTTATTACCTGAGTATATAAACAATCTAAAGTCTCTAAAGCTCGTGTGTAGAAAAGATCTTTACAACTCTTGTGATTCCTCCTTTGTAATGAAGTTCCTTCTGGTGCTTTTGGTGCTATTAACGCAGGCTCTGGCCTTAAATATCGTCCTTTCCACCCCTGATAACTGGGCCAATAATAATCTCCGGTCCTTATACTATGAATTAACTAAGCAAAATCATAAAGTATTACTGGCTGGCCCATTATACGATCAACAATTATATGATAAATTCGGTAGACCTCTTAAAGTCACCGAAGATGATAATGAGGATACTGTTCATAGATTTATGAATGATGGTGGTGCTTATGGTCATTTACAAAGTGTAAACCAATTATATCATTTTAAACTTCAACAATTAGCTGATACTACAAAATTACCTAATATTCCAAAGTTATTACGTAAAACGGATCCAATTCCTATGAGTAATACTACCGAATTCATTAATAATGGACAATTTGGATATGATCCATTAGATTCAAATCATTGGTATATTAATTCAGAAAATCCTAAAAACATGTTACCAATTTTCCTTGACAATATCATTCCAAGTTTCTATGAGAGTTTCACTCCTGACTTGGTAATAATTGTGTCAGCTTCTGGTCAAAAGGGTCGTTTAGATGATATTCAACAGGTTGGAATGATTCATGAATTGCCTACTATAACGGTTGATTTGGCCGATATGAAGAAACTTTACTTCTTACATGAATCCCTTAACTCGTTAAAATCTCAACCAAACAAAATATCATCATTCATAAACGAAAA
Organism: Yamadazyma atlantica; assembly: GCA_030561325.1. NCBI lineage: Eukaryota > Fungi > Ascomycota > Pichiomycetes > Serinales > Debaryomycetaceae > Yamadazyma > Yamadazyma atlantica. Next base: position 387,410 of record JAKTXA010000009.1, read on the forward strand.
GGTCATCTCCACAATTGATAAATTAAGAGCTCAAAATGGGCCATTGATGCCCTTATATCATTCAGTAAGCTTACAATTCCCAGAGTATGCTAACACTAGATGCAAATTAAACTCGGAACTTAAGTTTGCTCAATTGCACCAATTACTGGGGACTAAATTCACCGAATTTGCCTTTGTTAAAAATGAATTAACAAAGTCCAATGTTAACATGGTGGGAAATAAAGAATATGTTCCAGAAAAAGATACTGAAGTAGAGCAGAAAATTCTTGACAATTGTGATATTGCAGTTTCCATCAATCATCTCTTCAAAAAGACTTCTGAAGACTGGAATGTATTCACTTAATAGTTATTATAGATATTCACCGCATAATAGACGAATAATGAAAAATTAGAAACTTTAACCTCAACAGTCGAAACGAGTAAAACTAATTGATGATATGGTCCCTTGATTTTAACAATAATACGAATGGTCTATTGTAGTAGTAAGAGAATAATAAAGCAGATCGACTTGAAATCTACCAATCGGTATAAAAATTTGACTAAACCTACCAATAATTGACCTACACAATGAATACTGTTTCCAGGTGATGCATTGTTTGTAGTCTTCAAGAATGCTTCTATAAAGGGGCTACAACGCGGTTTTTAACTCATTTTACACCGTAGTGTCCAGGAGATGAGGCCATTATTTTTAGGCCAATTTCTTTGTAATCGGGTTTTGTGGTTCAATTCGGGTTTATGTGTTGTATACGACATTTCTTTTACCAACAATCCAGACTCAGTTCTACGTACACTATCCAGACTTGAAGGGATTTTATCCTGAGTACGTATATATAGAAAATCAGACGCGTCTCTGGGGAATGTTGCCCCTATCCCCAGTCCCTGGTGTCAATCTGGTGTCAATCTATTCAGCTATTCAGCTGGTCCAGCTCAGTCTACTCTAACTCTATCTTGACATCTAACCTAAATTCCAGGCATTTTGACATTATGTCTCAGGAGCCAAAATAGGACTTGCAAATTTGGCGCCAAATCCATTGTTCTGATTCACGAGGCAAGCCGCGACCTGGAAAATACGCCCCAATTTTTGCGTTTTGCGACCCCTGCTCGGCCTAGCGAACCATAGTCGCCGCACCATCATAGCGACATTTTGTCGACAGGGGGTATCCACACCAAAATATCTGCTAAAACACCAAAAGGACAATGCATGGTACCATAATCAGTCTGCAAAAAAATATTTGGCTCCTCTAGGCATTACCCGAGGTGCATATACTGCCATTCTATCGGCCCCTAAATAATTGGTGCCACTACCATTAGTCCTTACCCGTAAAAAGCGTGAATCTAAAATTTTGTTTGTCTCCTGCCACACGATTTAAACTTCTACCACAAAAAAAAAAAAAAAACATGAGCTTGTTATTATAAAAGGTAGCAGGAATCTGGTTTTTTAAATATTTGTGCCTAGGATATTTGTGTTCTGGTTTTAGAATTTAGATATTCTGTCATTGCTGTTGTTACTAGTCAATAAGTGTTAAGAATGTCGAATGGAGTCAGACCGGTATTGACTTCTAAACAGTCTAATATTTTATCCCCTTCTCCTAGTAAAAGCAACAAGTCAAGATCTAGTTCCAATGCTAGTTCTCCGGTTAGAACTAGCAGTAATTATTCCAGCAGTATTCAAGGAGGATCACCTATTAAAAGATCCAAATTGTCCCCCATAAAATTCAGACCTCCTATCACCACGTCTAATAGTAGCACTAGTAGTGTTAATATTAGTAGATCACCTTCTGCGTCTCCACAAAAAGGAAAGTTGAACTTTACCATTTATGAGGATAAGGTGGACTACACTTGTCATGAAATTGATAACTTACAAGTTAATGATGTTGATATGGATGGTCAAGAGAATCAAATCATCAATGATTCTCACGATATTAATGATAAATTTAATGACAGTAACGAACAAGAAAACATTTTACAACCAAAATACAAAAATTTACCTCAAAACAAATCCCAACAGGTTAGAAAACCTTTACAAAATTTAAGCATTCATGAGTATAAGGGGTTCATTAATCAAAGTCATGATTTAATTGAACCTTTAACTGAACCATTTGTTCCTAAAACTTTCAAAACTGATTCAATTTCGGTCCATAAATTTCATAGCAATACTCCTTCTTATGTTTCACCTATGAAATCCAATTCCAAGTTTTTATTCAGATCTGGTTTAAACGTCATCCATGATGAAAATGAAAGTAACGAGGATGACGATTTGGAACAGAGTTTGTTGAAAAAGCTGTTAATGATCAAACGTCATAAAAGATCTTTCAGTCTCGGCAAAAATGACTTGAAATCTGACTTGATCAAGAAAAATGGGTTCACTATTTTATCCAACTAGGTTTTTTTGCCTACATTCTTTTATTCATGCCTACGTATTAGGCCCGTCATTTAACGCCTTCTTTTTTATTCTGCACTTAGATATTTCGTTTCGTATAGACTACCCATTTTAATATAATGAAAATAGACCGTTTATTTACTTGTAGGTTCGAATAGTTTATTGTAAATTAGACTGTTGTTTTGATTTATTGTTGACTTGAGGATATTGAATATGGGGTGTTGATTTTGTAAAATGTCGACTTGAATAATATCTCTGTGGGGTAAAATTGGCAAAAAAGGTAGATTTTTGCCAAAAATACTTAAAAATTCAATACAGTTAATATAATAACACCTACAGGCCCCCAAAAATCACGAAAAAATCAAATAATATTCCTCACACCCAGATATACCCTAAAACAACTTTACAGGTCCCATTAACCTTCATAAAAAGAGAGAAAACTAGATAACAGTGAAAAATGCCATATTCATATAGCGCACTTCTTTTTTGCAGCTATTCTACCAGGGACCGGTCAACCAAGGAATATGGATAGTTTCTGAAATTTATTTAAAAAGAGCCAACAAATACAATACTCCAAGAGGAATGGTTCAACAGATACTCGAACAAACCCCAATAACCACAGTCAGCTTGTCCACCCCTAGTACAATCTAATTATTTCCCGTATATTATTTTTTGCAACCTGGTGCGATCACGTGAGATCTTGCCCAAAAAATTTTTCCATCGACGAGCGACAGTTGATAGCTCAGAATCTCGAAATCGCTCAAGTTAGTGAGACGGAGATACTCGAAACGACAGAGCAAACACATTAAGATAGAAATATCAAGGGACTGTAACCATGTCGAATTCTATCATTCAAGCATTCAAAGGCTTGAACGTGACGAACGGAGATGATCAAGACCATGCCAATATCTATGAGATCTCGTATCAGTATTTGTCCAAAGTGAAAAAATATAATGATATCAAGTCTTTCAATAATTGTTTGGTGGCATTAATAAACTTGGATAAATATAACCAGGCCTTGGAATTGATCAACAAAGTCAAGAACGATGAGTTGATCCAACAATTTTCCATTGAAGTGGGATACGTTTACTATAAAACTAGACAATCCAGTAAATTACACAAGTTATACGAAGCCATTAATAGTAAAGCCAATGAATCATCAAAGTTTTTGGTCAGAGGATTGAAGCACATCATGGCTCAAGACTGTTACCAAACCGGGAAACATGAAATGACTTTGGAATTGTATCATGATTTAATTACTTCGAATGAACAAATCGATAATTCGCTAGATTTGGCCACTAATGAAGTAGCTACTGTAAGTCAGTCTGACATTGTTGATACCAATAATGTAATTATCTCGAAAACAAGTGAATCCAGTCATGATTTGGTTTTGAATGAAGCATTAGTGGCATTGAAAAATAATCAATTTGTCCAAGCATTAGAATTATTATCTCAAGCTTTAAACCTTTTAAATGAATTAAATTTGGATGAAGAAAGTTATCAACTCGAAAAGTGTCCTCTAGTATTGGTACAAAGTTACATATTACACTTGCAAAAGAAAACGGAAGAATCGAAACAATTATTACAAGAATTACAATTAAATAAATTCAATGATTTATTATTATCATTAATCATCAACAATAATTATTATTCATTCGATGAATTGATAAGTGATGGTCAGATTCAAGAAAATATCAATCTTATCCATAGAAGTTTAAATTACCAACAAAATATCGGCAAATTATCCAGTAAATTATCCTTTTCTCAATATAACACATTGGTCAAGAATAATTTATTATTGTCATATTTATCTGCTACCTTATCCAAAGGTTCCAAATTCCTTACTTCCAGTACTTTAAATCCTTTTATTGAAAGAGGCGACTATTCCTTATTAACATATAAAGTATTGATCAAGTTAGGAATAACAAATGATGATTTGATTAATGAACCTACAATTGCTAGTAAGAAATTATTCAAAGTAATTAAAGATAGTACTCCAACTCCTGAGACGTTTAATGAACTTGCAGTATGTGGATTATTATTAACATCCCTTAATTTATACACCAAGAATTTCACTCAATGTTTTATTGCCTTGCGTAAGTTGGTTGATTACAATTTGGAAAACGATTCCAATACCAGAGTACTCCCAGGGTTAGTGGGGTCATTGGTCAATTTATTCGAGATGTTCCCAAATGAAAACCTTATCGGTGAAGACGACCATTCATGGTCGACGTCTATGCTTAGAAAACTGGTACAAAGGTTGGAAAAATTAGATTTGAATGAAATTGATGAAGTCTATTATAATTTTTTCAAGGCAGTAGGATTCAAACTAATGGTTGTAAACCATGAGGATCATATTAAAGTATTCAAAATTTTAAACCAAAAGAATCCTCGTGATACATTGGTTAGCAATGTTTTGAACAATACCACCGACAACTTGATTCCTGTTGAGAAATTGGTCAATGATGTGGATGATGAGGTAATAAATACCGATATCGAATCATTCATTAAAAAACCTATCAGTAATTCTGGTTCTTCAAAAGTTACTGCTAACAAAGTAACCAAGAAAGCAACTAGAAAACCTAAATTCGGTGCTACTAAAGTGATTAAACCAGAAGATCAACTCAACTTGGATAATGAGAGATGGTTACCTATGAGATTAAGATCATATTACAAACCCAAAAAATCCAAAAAGAAAGCTCCTACTCATCAAGGAGCTGTTGAATCCCCTGCTGCTTCTCAAACCCCTACTCCATCTTCCACCCCAGCACCATCTTCATCATCTAAAAAGAACAATAAGAAGAAGAAAAAGGGTAAGAAGTAGATATCATTTATGTAGTATAAAATATATTATCAAGTATAAATATGGATCAATATCATCAGGTGTGTAGTACCGAGATATAGAATTTGCGGAGTGTTGCAGCCGGAGTTAAAGTGCGGTTTTCCAAAGAGGCCGGACGAGAATAGCTTATGATATTTAAGAGATTTAATTCTTACTCTAAATACTTTAAGATGTCACACAACCATTTAACTACTGTAAATGAGTTACAGAATAACATGTACTTCGGTAAGGAAGTGGTCAACCGGGTATCATTTTTAAGAGAGAACAGCAAGTTTATTACCAAAGCAATTACTCACCCAAATTGTAGATTCTTATTTTATCACAAAACCGATCCATTGGTGGCAAAATCATGGAAGGATAAGTTGATCCTTTTAACGAATGGGGACAATTATCAGTCAGGACCAGAGAAAGTCAGTAAAGGGTTAAACAATTTGGACATTTGGAAGAAGACATTGGATAGATGGACTCAAGAAAATGAAACTCAAGATGCTAAATTGAGAGACGATGAACAACCCACAGTTCATTTCTTAGGGTTGGAAGATGAAAGTGTAGGTTTGAAATTAGAAGACCATGACCATTTGAATTTAGATGATAGATACAAGGGGATTCCATATTTTGCCATTGATGTAACTACTTCACCAACCCTCAAAGAAGGTATTTTGAATTTGATCTCAGAATCTACTGGGGTAGATAAGAGTGAAATATTCTTTACTACTTCCAGAAAACATTATTTGACATTTAGTGATGAATCTGCTTCATTGTATTCACACGGGAAAATGTTTCTTGATTGGTTAAATAGAAATAGATTTTGTCCAGGATGTGGATCTAAGGTAATTCCTATTCATGCAGGAGGTAAGATTAAATGTACTAATGATAAGGTTATTGCTAAAAGAGATGATGGGAGAGATAAATATGATTGTCCAGTAAAGAACACCCATGTTTCGAACGTATCGTTCCCCAGAACTGATGCGGTGATTATTACTGCTATCACTAATAAAGATCGGTCCAAGATCTTATTATCGTTAAATAAACGTCATAAGATCGCTCAGATGTATTCATGTACTTCTGGATTTATGGAACCAAGTGAAACAGTGGAAGTGGCCACAAAAAGAGAAATATGGGAAGAGACTGGGGTGGCATGTTCTAAGATTGATATTGTTATGACTCAACCTTGGCCATTTCCTGGTAATTTAATGATTGGGTGTTTGGCTGAAGTAGATTTCAACAATGATAATGAAATCATAGATTTAGGTCACGATAATGAATTGTATGATGCCAGATGGTTTGATATCGAGTTTATTAGGAAATTGGTGTACCCAGAAGCCGATGATAACAATGTCGATTCCAACCCTGAAGGTATATTCATCCCTATGGCTGAATCTATTGCTTATACGCTTATTAAGTTAGTAGTTGACCAGGCTTCGAAGTCGAAGTTATGATTCTTTAGATTGAATAAACACACTTGACAACTCTGGGTCCTCTTAATCAGATCAAGGATTTGATCAAGCCTGTTTAACCTGTCAGGGTCTGCAACACTTCTTATCTTGCGGGTGGACCCTTAAATACACACCATTTAAAACCCTTTACTGAATGCAACAAATTGAAACAGAAATGGTAGACAATCGATGAGATAACTGATAAGGAGTTGATAGCGATTATCTATAAATAAATAAACATTAATATATGACCCCGTGGCTTGGCTCAATTTTCATAAGTATACGCATCAAATCTTATATAGAGCCGTCATTTTTTCGGTGATTATTTTTTTTATTGGCATGCTATAATGTTTAAAGTTGGTTTGGACTTACCGGTAGTTTCGGGACACAGAGGGTATAAAGGGAAGTTCCCTGAGAACACCATATTAGGATTCGAGAAGTGTTTTATCACAGGTGCTACTCACTTTGAAACAGATTTATATTTAACAACCGATAACGTGATTGTTATTTGCCATGACCAGAATACAAAACGAGTTTACTGTCACCCTAATGGAGACGAAGCCGATTTCCTTATCACCAAAAGTTCATACGAAGATGACTTGAAAGATTTGGTTAATATCGAAACCGGGGATAAATTGTTAACGTTTCAACATCTTTTGAAATTTTTAATGTCCAATGAAAATGATGGGGTTAATAGACAATGTATGCTAGATATTAAAACTTATAACAAGCCCAAAATCATCAAACATATCTTTTATGAAATCTTACTGGTAAAGAATGATGTCAACTATTGGTTACCAAAATTGCAATTTGGAGTATGGGATTTAAATTTTGTCAAATATTTAAATCAAGATGATTATTTCCAGGAATTGTATAAAACCAGTAATATCACAGAGAAACTTCAACTTTATCATATTTCAGGAAGCTGGAATTCTTCCTTAGAGTTCATTGGCTACAATCATTACTTGGATCAAGTATATGGAAAAGAGAGACAATTATTTAAAATTAATGGGGTTTCACTCCTTTATTTACTGACCTGGTCAAGAGGTTTCTTACAGAAATTTATGCCTGTTGTTAAGCTTGAAAACATTTCACTTTTCACTTGGACAGTGAATAATACTTATCAATACGATTATTTCAATAAGATATGTCAGGTCTACAAACTTCTGGAGTATGGAATTATGTCAGATGATCCAGGATTGATGATGGATCATAAATTAAGTGACCATAATAACTATAACCAATCCAATAGTGAACCTAATCTCGATAAAGTTCACAATCAAATACCTTTAGATTTCCAACAAAAGTTAGCGAATTTCGGATTTGAAATGTTTCTTCTGTTTGCTCCAAAACCACCTCTTAATTATTCTGAAACCGTGGACCCAGAGTTAATTAAGGTACCACGGGTAAATCCTTTATTGGTTAAGCTCTTTGTTTTATGTCAAAGGTTTGGACTTATGTAGTCATCGCGCATTTAGATAGGGAATATATGGAAATAAATTTATATCACTTTTTATATCCTTATATACAGCATCATGTTCAGCTCTTTGCTATCAAAGCCAGAACATCACCAGTATTCAAAGCCCATAAGGCTGAACAGAACGAACCCTTTATCCAATAGCAAGGTTCTAATTCTTCCTGGAGCTAGACCCGACTATAAACATCCAAATTCCCAACCTAGTGAAATATCAACTACAACCACTGACAACTCCATTAACAAAGGGTCAAGAGAAGACTCATCCAAAGAAAGCAAGTACCAGCTCAATGAAGACGGGTCAATAAACTATACTTTAACTGTTTTATCGCCAGATGCTGGTAGAAAGTTCCATTCCTCATACGAAGATACCATACCCTTAAAGAAGAGATACCCGAATTTGAAGCACCACTTCCCCAAATACGATTTGCTGACATGTCCAGATGACTCTATACGAGAATGTGTTGAAGATACCAAGAGTGTCATCAATAAATTGTTACAAGAGAAGCTTGGAGACGTGGAAAAACAAGATGATACTACAGTTGTGAATTACACTGCCAACAATATAGTGGATGATAATCAGCAAGAAAGGGGAAGAACCACGCAGATTCAAATCAAAAACTATCAACAGGACCCAATGTTACCTCCCAAACATAAGCTCCGTAAAAATAGAAATACCGAACCTTCCCCTCCTCCGCCTATATTAAAGAACACAAAGCCCGCCAAAGTGTCTAAGGAGGAACAAGATAAATGGAAGATCCCATCGGTCATTTCAAATTGGAAGAACAATCAAGGATTTACCATTTCATTGGACAAAAGAATGCTAGCTGCTACCAGCAATGAGACGCCAGAGGTGAACTTGGACCGGTTGGCTGATTTGTCTTCTGCTTTAGAATCTGCTGACAAACAAGCCAGGGAAGATATAAAAGCTCGGAACGAAATGAGAAGGCAAGCGGTTGAAAAAGAGCAAAGAGAGAAGGAGCTTAAGTTACAAGAATTGGCCGAATTGACCAGATCTCAAGGACATAAGCGGAGGTATGATGGGAACGAGAGGTCACAAAAACGGTATAGAAATTGAACAAACTACTAGTCCCACTAATGAGAAACGATTTACATATATTGTACATTATAATTACATATCAATACATTAATATATATTTCAACGAAGTTATCTCCGGCCCCTAGCTTTGGCCTTATCTCCACCGTCATATAATGATCTATCATATTTTTCAACCGCCAATGAATTAACCCACTCCATAACTCTAGCAAGCTCTCTCTGCTCAGTAGAATCAGACAACTGGTCTGAAAGATGTGATTTCATTTGTATCAATTCAGATTCATCCCCGTCTACTATAAGTTCATCAAATGATCTCTTCTGCCTCTTTGAAGATTTCAGTTGGGCCCTTAAATTCCGTTTTCTACTACTGGAAACCTCAATTGGCTCATCTTCTTCATCTTCATCATCATCTTCGGCCGAAACACTGACAACAATATTACTGAGTTTTTCATCTATTTGTTTGATCTGGTCGTTAATTTTGTTCTGTTTTTCTATTCCTTCTTTATTAGAAAATGCTTTATTTCTTGCTTCGATACTGAAATTTATAGCATCTTTGACAAAATTCAACTCCTTTTTAAGTTGAGATTCCCTGATCCCATAAGGATTGAGCCAAGAAACCAACTTTTCAATATCTTCTTTTTTATCGTAGTATCTCCAATTGGACCCATTTATTAATGGATCTGGACATTCTTCAATAAGCTTTCTCTGAATGGGGCTCAATACATCTTTGACAGATGGATCTAATAGCATCCCATGTTTGTTGATTATCGGAGAATATTGATACCCAGGAGCTGGTCTGTATTGTATTTCATTGGCAGTAAAATTCAAATTGAACGATTCAGTTGCTAATTTTGTGAACCCAACAGGCAAAGTACTATAGTCCAACTCTTGCAAAGGTTTGTCATCAAAAGTCTTCAAGGTAGAAATATCACTGTCAGTTTTTTCTATTTGAGAATATGGCTCATCATTTTGGTAGTCGTTCAATTGTTCACACTTGAGGTGGATTCTTATATCTTCTTCACTAGGCCCTTGCACCCATAATTTACCCATCAAATAAGTTTCCTCACTAACTTCATCGTTTGACAGTTCATCATCATCCATGCCATCGTCTTCATTGTCTTCATCTCCATCAGCACTACCATGTAAGGTAGGAAGCCCATTATTTTCAAACCACCAGTATCTGTTATACAACCGGTCTTTACCAAGACACCGTACTCTTTGGCAATCCAGTTCTACTAGCTGCCTTTCCAAACTCTTCTTCTCAGTCTTCAATTCATCAATCTTTATAAAGAGATCTCTTCTTTCTTCACACATTTTCCTGAAATCGAAATTGATGTTGGCTATGGGTTTTTCCTCCTCCGTCATATCAAGTTGGTTTGTATCAAATTTGGGCTTCTTCTTGGCCATTTCTAGATTATCTTTATTATTGGTCAAATCCAAGTAAGACTCAAAAATCGCTTGATGGAGTTTCTGGGCCTTATCGAGAAGACTTTTAAAGTCTTTTATATTATCTAGTCTTCTTCTTCTTAAACCAGCGGAGTCCTCTAGACTTTGATCGATATGATCTCTTACCATTTCACTAGAAGCCAATAAGTCACATAGTATATTCAAGGTTTGTAGCCTTAAGTTGATGTCCATCCGTTCGTAGAATTGGTTTAAGGCAGTGGCAGGACTTGCTGGAGAATCTAATGGGGCCAAGATTCTATAAATTTTTTCAATAGTTGGTGCATATTTAGGAATATGATCAACAAGCGACAAAACACCCAATACAATTGTTTGCCAGTTCCCGTCTCTGAAATTACGTTTACGTAATCTTTCATGCCATGGGATACCACGATGATTCATAAGCGTAAAGGCATTATGTTCTCTATTTTCAGTTTCTTCATCACTTTCATCGTTCGATTCATCGTTACTGGCCCCTTCAGATTCACTTTCTATAACTTCAACTGAACCTTCTTTCTTGACGCCTTTCGTTCCATTATTGTCAGTATCGGTGTCAGCATTGGCTCCTTCATCGTCACCTTCGTCACCGTTTTCTTGTTTGACATCCTTTCTATTGGACTTCTTAGGTCTTTTAACGTCAGATTCTGATTCAGACTCTTCGTCATCTACTTCACTGGCCAAGGCCCCAGTGTTCTGTTCCGCTTCACTTTCTGAACCATTCACAATTTCATCGTTTTCTCCTTTGGTTGAGGTAATAAAAGAATGAGTAGATGGAATTTGGACTTCTAACCCAAATATCTCGTCATTATCCCTATACTCTTTTGCTTCACTATTGGAAGGGAGTTTGTTTGATACTATGGCACCTAATACACTACACCATATTTCATCAAGCAATTCACAACGGCCAATATCAGAATACTGATCATAACTCCAACCCATGGCATAAATAAAGTCGTCAAAAGTGAAAGTGTCGATTTTTAAAGGCTGGTGATATATGTTAATAAAGATCCAAGATTGTAAAGCTTCTTGGACCCTAACGAGATGATTTGAACCCACTGATGCCTTATCTATGCTAAGCAAATCGATATTACTATTAGGTTCTTCTTCACTTTCATCGTCACTATTAGGGGAAGGAGCTTTTTGATCCAGATCTCTTTTACTGACTTCCTCCTCTTTTTCTTCAATCATCTCAAGTAATTGCTTGTTCCATTCAAGTGCATTATCAGGAAGTGAAAGTTTCTGAGGCACAGGTTTAGAGTTTTGAATATCAAACCTGATGTTTAGATCGGAAACAATATTCTTTTTAGTAGGAGAAATACCCATGTTCTGTAGAGAAGCCATGGTTCCTGGTCTATCAGAAGTCACACCCTCTTCACCGTTCTTCAAATAATCAGGAAAATAGATTAAAGGAAGATGTCTGATTTTAATTTTAACAGGCTCTTCCACAACCGGTTGCATTGGGTTACCATCTAGAATACTTTTAATAGAGGTCTTCTTTTGATTCTTTGCAACAGAAGACTTATTAACACTTTTAGTATCTTTCTTGTCTTCCTTTTTACCCTTCCTTCCAACAGCATTTGGTCCTCTCTTCTGAGACTTCTTGGGTTCTGTTGAAGCAGGTCTTATGAAATGACGGATCAGTGAAGGATCTGAATCATCATCATCCACAGGGGTGGTTGATTCATATGGTTTTAAATCAGGTGGATATTCTGGAGCAATTCTGTACTTTTTAGAAAATTTCCGTTTAACCACCCAAGGGGCCCCGATCTTATGGGATCTGGCCATAGTTAACTTAATGAAAGTCTTGATTAAGTATTTGGTGAAATGGTTTCGATCTCTATTAATCTTATCACCAGTAGCGATGGCTTCTTGATTATCAGACAATCTAACCACAAGATACTTTGTAGGCTGGCCAGCAAATTCAACTTTTTCTCTTACTAACCCTTGCTGTTTGATACTAGAAAGCTCACCTACACCAATTCCCAAACTAATCCCCCTCAACAACACATGTTCACCGGGAAAGTAATTGTTCTTGAAATGCAGATACACTTTATCCACAAGTTGATCCAATCTGGTGATCCGATTGAACTGCAAGAACTTCAACACATGTTCCTTTAAGGCATCAGGGAAATGGCGATTAAGGTCTTCCACTTCTTTTATTTCACTTTTAAGGGCCTCGAAGAACGTTAAGCACGAGTTTCCAGTAATTTCACACACAAACTTTCGATTGTTATAGTAGTCCATGCGAGCCAAATACTCATCGTATGTTAAAAACCATTCATTTGTTTGAGGAATCACATAGACTTCAGTCGATAGATCCTGGGGGATGGTCTTAGGTACTACGACCTGGACCTGTTTCCTCTTGTACAACACCATTGGAGAGAAGTGTTATGAAAAATCACTACAAAAATCACTACGCGCAGATAATGGAATTTCGGTTCCTCACCAGGTCTCACTGCTATAGGATAAAAGAAATAGTACACAACTAGAAATGGTGTACAACCAGAATATTTATCTTGAGTCTAAATTTATTAAAGATGAATATGTATGCATTTAACTACTTCCGATTAACTACTTCTTATTCTTTCTTTGCTTCCGCTTCTTACCAATCATTTGCTTGACACTGTCACTTACTTCACCTTCTGCTGGCTTTTCTTTTTCGCCTTTGTTCATATTACCTTTGTTCATATTACCTTTTCTATTTGGTTTATGTTTCTTGGACCCTCTTTTGTCATCGTCATCACGAGACCGTTTACTACCTCTCTTATCATGGTGTTTATTATCGTGGGACTTTCTGTCATATGGCTTTCTGTCCTGGCCCTTCTCGTCCAGACCCTCTTTTTTGTCTTTCAAACGAGCTTGCAAGACATTATCTTTTCTTCTCTTAACGACTTTAGCGTTTTCAATAGCGAATTCAACCACCAATCTTCTTCTGGATAATCCTGATAACTCAGCTAATTTCTTTTGTTCTTCGTCTAATCCTTCCAAAATTTCTTCTGGAACAACTTCATGAGCATTCAACCATCTTAATCCCATAAGAGCGGTTTTGTGGTCTCTAAATTCAACAAACCCATATCCTCTACTTCTTCCGATTTCTCCTGATCCTTTGATTTCATTAATAACTTTGGCTTGTTTAACTACCCCGGCATGCTTAGACTTTTTCAGGGGCTCTACCAATTCTTCTTCTCCTTGTTTTAATTTGATGGATCTATTAACTTCTTCTTTTGATAATGGTTGTCTTTGACCATTTTTAACTTCAGTAGCAAATTGCACAACCCCTTTACGGGCCAAAGCTTTTAAAGCCTTAGGAGTCATTGATCTGGGTAAATTTCTAATGGCCAATCTGGTCATAGATAAATGTAAACCTGGGTTTTTGTTCAATTGTTGGACTCTCAATTTGTAAGATTTATCTCTGACTTCCATATCAGTTTTGGATAAGAATTGAGCCAATTTGGAATTCTGGGTGATTCTCCCTTCATTTAATAAGTACATGTTTCTTCTATCCTTAAGTCCCACTTCTTTCCCTAAAGCTTCCATTCTTTTATTATTATTACGTTCAGTTAAATGAGTGGCAGACTTTCTATCAACGGCACTAGTGATATTTAATACTCTTCCTTCGAAAACATATTCAGGTAATACATCATCAGCAATTAATAATGTAGTACTATCTATTTCAGGAGCATTTTCCAAACACTTTGCGTAAGCATCTTCCTTGAAAAATGCCACGAAAGCAGACCCTCTGGCAATTCCAGTTTCACGATCTTTAACTGGTAACGCATATTTAACAGCTCCGAATACCTTGAAATGTTCTTTCAAACCTTCGGCAGTTGTGTCATATGGTATGTTTCTAACAAACACAGAAAATGCTTCTTGTTTATTCTGCTTTGGCTTAGGAGCCTCTTCTTCAAGGTCTTCTTCTTTAATGTTATTTAAGGCATCAAAGTCATCGTCACTGTCATTATCGTTATCATCATCACTTTCATCCAGATTGTCATCCTCTTCGTCATCATCCTCTTCGTCTACTTCATCTTTCTCATACTCTTCCTCTTCATCGTCATCTCCTTCTTCTTCTTCTTCCTCTTCATCTTTTTCGTCTTCACGTACTTCTTCCCATTTAGATTTCTCAAGAGCCAAATCTACAGCAACTTCTCTGCCATCGATCTTCAATCCCACAGACTCTTTGACAGCTTTTTCAGCAGCTGAAGTCTTTTTCATGATCACAAATGCAAATCCAAGCATTTGTCCATTCTTTTTCTTAGGGATATAAGCATCAAACACAGCTCCATATTTGGAAAATAAATTCTTAAGTTGGTCTGGTTTCTTACATGACCAAGGTAAATTACGAACGATCAATCTAGCTCTTCTCTTTTCAATAGGAGGAATAGTGGCCCGAGGAGTAGAAGTTTCGGGTTCCTTACGATGTCTTCTTTTGGCGATATCAACTCTTAATAACCGGTTTTTGAATTTGGCCTTTTTGGCTTCTACTAATGCAGTGACAGTATCATCTTCCATACCAAATGACACAAACCCAAATCCTCTTGACTTTTGATCGTCATCAGTAACAACAACCGCATGTTTAACAGGAACAAACTGGGAGAAGTAGTTCATCAACTCTTCAGAGGTGGCTTCAAACGGTATAGATCTAACAAATAACGTTTTGTGATCCAACCCATCGTCCTTTTCCACGGCGGCGTTTTGGGTTGCAGCAGTAGCAGGAATATCTACCTGTGTATCTACCTGTATCTCTTCACTCATAATCCAAAGATCCCTGTGTCGTAGTTCTTAGTAGTTATTACTAGTTAGACAGTAACTGAAAAATTATTTATCTCATCTCTGCTCATCGCCTTACCCGCACAAAGTGCGATCGCATAATAAACAATCAAAACATAAACTATATAGCTCAAGATCAATTGACACGTGAATTGGATGAGTCGAATCCAGAAAAGCGCAAGGAAGAACACTTTGCCCAATACTTATATACCTGTGTTGGGCCAGTCGGTATCTACAAATGTGCTTTCAAGACTTTCTCGCCAGTCAATCATCGAATTATGTCATAAATGGCCTCAGATGGTTAACACTCAACCCCACTTAAACGGGCGAGATTTGACCCAAAGACAATGGAATAAAGTCGTTTTACACGAAAGTAATCAATTCAAATCCGACAAAACTCCCAAACGGAAGATAGTAGATAAGATGGTCATGGAATATTGGGCCAATGGGTTGAACCTTTTGCAACTTTCTCAAATAGATTGTCAAATGATTGTAGATAAACCCAATGCCAATTCATGGATCCTGTCAAAGGTCAAAGATTGTTCCAATAAAGAAATTCCAATCCAATTGGATCCCAGGAAATTCCTAGATACGCTTGTTCAAGATTTGAATGTTATATTTATGAGCCATATCTATGTGTGCCGTCATCCTCGATTACCATTAATTATCATTCGACTACAAGTATTTGATCTACAAACGGTAGCGAATTCCCGAACATCAAATAGACCTCATATAACCTCCAACCGGCCGTATTTTGTGGCTATACCCGTGAATTCTCCTTATGTGATTCACACGGCAGGTAATGATCTTGTGACAAATATTCTTTTACAGGTAGTGGAGAGAAACTTACCCCAAACGCCAAATAATGTGTTGAAACTTGAAACCGACCAGAAACAAACCCCAGTGAGGTCACTAGAATCTATGCATATACTTCATGGAAGTTCTCGGTTTGGTAACAGCTTGGGTGCTTGGACTTCTTATGCTGATTCCACTGTAGATATATCTCCTTTGGGAGGCATAGAATCCCACAAGACGCTTAATGAAACAAGTAAAAACAACGATACGGACATAAAAAGAGATGCTAAAGACAGTACAAGTGACGAGATAGACATCCAAGAAATGGATAAGTTGAAAAAACTTGCCAATTTACGCTTCAAAGGGTCTCAAGACGGAACCATCAAATCATCCAAATTATTCGATGAAGTCCAACCTCTACAAAGAAATAAGAGAAGGAAAAGGGATCCTTCTGTATCTGATAATAGCAGCGAAAGTACAGAGCTTGATGAATTTGCTTCTATTGCCCCAATTCAAAATGCCGAATTTTTAATTAAACAAAAATACACCACTAATGATAATGAAAATGAAAATGAAAATGAAAATGAAAATGAGAACTACTCTTCTATTACCTTGAAACTTGCAGGTTCTGACGTGTTTGCTGGTCTACACGAAATATCTGTCATGACGACCAAGGAAGAAGATATGGTCTTAAATCCCTACAAAATGCCCGCC
Organism: Yamadazyma atlantica; assembly: GCA_030561325.1. Taxonomy (NCBI): domain Eukaryota; kingdom Fungi; phylum Ascomycota; class Pichiomycetes; order Serinales; family Debaryomycetaceae; genus Yamadazyma; species Yamadazyma atlantica. The sequence goes on from JAKTXA010000009.1 coordinate 404,321, forward strand.
TGGCTTACAGGAGAAGAAGGAAAGAGTTGCGGCACTGTTAGGGATGGAAAGTATATAAAATAGATAAATGTATACTTAATTAGAATAAAAATGCTTGTATATTATTAATAACCCAATTTAGAGATAAGGCCCTTTATGGATTCAATGGTTGAATCATTAGCATGCTTTGTGGCTCTCTCAAGAAGGGAGTTTAAAAACTCAATATCCTTATACCTATAGGCTTCATTAGCAGCTGATAAAAGATCATTATTCTCTACATACATCTCAATCTTCTCCGAGTAATGGATATCGGAGCAGTTGCCGATATATATAGAAATGTAATCAGAACGGCCTTTGTAATTCAAACAGGTTTCAACTATGGGCCGGAACCCAATAGGAGACCTTAACCGGTGCACATCATTAGTAGTTGACGAAGATGTGATGAATTGATGGAGCCTTTCGAACTCTTTTGCCTTTCCGTAAGTTTCAATCAATAAATACCAGAATTTCTCCTGAGGGATTTTGAAGTCTTTCACCACTTTAGAAGCTTGTTTAAGCTGATGAATTGTGATCAATTTGATCAAAATATCTGGTAAAGTCTTGAATACATAGAAATCTGTTTGATATGTCTCGGATAATTTCTTTCTTAATTCTAAAACCTCCAACTCAGTCTGGTAAAATTTGTAGTTCTTCCGATCCCCTGAGTTACTCAGTAATTTTAACAAATTCAGTTTGTAAGTCTCATAATAGCTCAGATCAACTGAACCTAAAGACTCTGAATCTTTGGTTTCATTCATGAAATTCTTGAACCTTTCCACGGCTAATTCTACTCGCATATCTTCTTGTTTGAAATATCTCTCTAATGCAACACCATCTTTTCCTCCAATACTATGGACCCAAAAATGCTCCACTAAATCTCCATTGACAAAGAGACCTTCATTTAATTTATCAGCATCATCGCCTAGAAGCTCAACAGGGTTTGATATAAGATTTTTCTGTTCATTTTGATGCAAGATTTTGAAAAACTGGGAAATAGATAAAGTATCATATAAGTTCAAAAGAATTAATTTTGATAAATCATACTCACCACTTTCAAAGGATTTAACAAGAGCAATTTCTAGCTCGTCAAATTTCAAATATTGTTGAATCTTTTTAATAATGGTAGGCTCCAAATTAATCAAAAGCTTACAGAGGTCCATTCTACCTTCTTCATAAGCCACTTCGGAAATGCTGATTACAGATAAGTAATTTTTTTGAGGTTGTCCATCTATGGCCTCTCTGGCGGATAATAATTTATTAGAGACGATCTTAAAAAGGTCAATATCATCTAGATCAATTTCCTTTTTTATTTTGTAGCAGCACCAATGAGAGTAGATTTTATCTCTCAAGTATTGTATATCTAGTAATGAGATTAATTTTAATGCCAATAAGTATTGTGACCTATTCAATAACATATCAATGATGGTCTCCCAGCCAGCTGATTCAACTTGCTTGAACGTTAAAAATATAGAAACATCCGCCGATCTTAGTTGATTTAGAACCTTCAAAGTATTAACCACCGCTAAATATTTATCTGAATCATAATATTCCTCATTATATGCCTTTCCAAACGAAACTGCCAGGAGTATTTTCTTTTGCCAATAGGAATTAAATTCATCTAAAGAAGCTTCAAGACACGAATCTATAGCAGCTATTAATTGGTTATCCGATTTTAATAGGGAAATATTGGCATCTGCTTTAGAAGAGTGTTTAGATAACTTATCCATACAATCAAGCAAGATACTACTAGGATGAGAGGAGCCGATTCGATAAAGATTAATGGTGCAATCAGGAACTCTTGATAAAAACTCAAATCTGTTTGTGGTAAAGATCTTAAGCCCATCAGGTTCAGTTTTTAAGAACGGGATAGTAAAAGATAACTCATCATTCCCGCTGCCTTTAAGAATTGCATCGAAGTCAAGGTCTTCTTCTTCTATTACGTCATAAAAAAATGAGATAGAAGCTTGGTTAGGACCTAATAATTTAACTTCATCCCTTAAAGCCAACACAATAGCATCATTCCCACACCATTGTATCTGATATGGCAAACTGGAATCATTTGAGGTATCGTACTCCAACAAAACCTGAGTGAAGGTATTATTTATCACAAATATAGTTGAAACTTCAGCATTCAATAATGCAATCAATTGTCCATTTGGGGCCACTGCTACTGCCGTAAATGGCCCGTCAGTCAACCCATGGTCCATGACTTCAAAGCTACTGGTACTAAAGTCGACTTTAAGTGTAACCACTGTCGTACCAAAACAAATCACCACGCTTAGCCCTTGGTCTTCCAACAGAATTAAATTCATACACGTAATTTTACGGCCCAGGAAGTCAGATATTAAGATCTGATAATTTTTGAATGTCTTCATATCGGTGATTATAAATCTATTGGACAAACGGAGGAACAAATATTGGCCCCATAGAAAAGTATTTAGAACTTGAAAGATCTCCTCCGGCTGTTGGTTCTCAAGGTTAGTAATAGGCGATCTAAGAGGCTGGGAACTCTCATCAGAACTATTGGATCCAGCAGCAGTATTCAATACATTTTCTTCGCCAAAATCGTCTAAAGTTATGAGATCTTTAGTAAAACAATATTCGTCAAAAGTACCTTTCAAATCTCGGTAGTGTCTGAAGAATTGATTACTTAGCACCACCACCAAACTCTCATTCCAGAATTCATAATCCACTATGTGTTCTGACGGCGTGCTATTATACACAATGGACCAAACTTTGGTTCCACTTGTGGTATAAACATCAATAACGCTGGGGTACGGAGCGTATTTCGAAGATAAGGCCACTAGAGTCGAATGGGTAGACACTTTGATAAGATAATCTGCGTAGAGGTTATCAATAGACCAATTGATAGTCTCATAGCACGGCCGGAGACTGTAGTAGACGTCCTGGATATTCTGCCAGTTCAAACTCGGATTTGACGTCATTACAGCGATAATTGATGAGATATTAACTAGCTTTGTGATTAAGATACCGCGACTTTATACTAGATCTTCTCTTTCTGCTTACATTCATAATACCACTGGATTTTATATTAGTACTAGTAAAGTATAGTATTAACAGTGTATTGGTATAGTATCACATCAAGATGGACTCGGAGTTTGTGACACTAGTGTCGACAGATAACCATAAATACGTGATCCTGAAAGAAGTGGCCCAAGTGTCTTCGGTCCTTAAAAACACCCAAGGGTTCGAAGAGAGTAAGACCGGGAAAATCAACTTGGATATGGACGGGGATATATTGGAATGTATTGTGGAATATCTATATTATCATTACAAGTATAGAGAACAAGCCGAGACGGGGAACATCCCAGAGTTTAATATCCCAACGCATCTTGCTTTAGAGTTATTGGTTAAAGCTGATTATTTAGATATATAGTATGAGTAATGAATACTTTAGAACGGTTTACAGTAATACTTTACTTAACACTAGCACTACACTACTAGTACCAGATTCTAGTACTATTCATAGTTCTTATTTCTCTAGGAAGTTCTAGATCATCATGCAGCACTATGTAGCCCCCCCGCGAAATAAATCCCTGCTTGATCCTTCCTTAATTACTACTTCACGTTATGACTACTCTTCTTCTGACCCTATCGCTGGAGGTCGACTTGTTGTCAGTGTCAGGAGAGACAAGCCTCCACGGCTTGTTGGATAGTACCCATTCATTTTTGAAAGAGCTTAGGGACTTAGAGCTGGCCCTCCAAGAACCTGAAGAAGAACTTCAAGAACCCCAAGAACAGAAGGCACCAAAAAAGGTGACTCTTGACACGGATAATTGGTACAAGGGGTCAATTGGGTCCCTTAAATCTTACAACGGACTGATAAACAAGTTTCTGAAGAATATTTTGAATAATCCAAAGTACAATATTGACTTGAATGAAGCTTATACCTACCCGTTGAATCTCGATGGAATTCCCGTTCAAAATAATCCTGACCCAAGACAATTGAGGTTGGCAGGCCCTGAGGACATGGCTATGAGTGAAATCAAACAAGAGAACCAAGAGGAGTTGACAAAAGCAATAATATTGCACTTGTTAAAGATTGGTCAGAGAGATATTGTAAAGGATATGTTGGCTGATATGGGGCCGGAAAGTGATATTATAGTAGATGAAGAAGTACTAGAGCTGTTTAAGATGCTAGATGATATTGTTTTAGATGTCACTGTGAACCATAACTTGACCAAGGCATTGGATTGGTTTAAAAACAATTCTCAAGAATCTCTGACTTTTAAAGAGATTGAATTTAAATTCCATATCTTACAATTTGCCCTACTATTGAACGGAGGAAATAGCCATTCGAATATCAATGCAGCAATGGAGACATATCTTTACTCTAAAAAGAATTTCCCTAAATTTTTCAAAGACTATTTGCAAGAAATTTCTCCCTTGATGACATTATTGGTGGTTTCGGGACCTCCTGATTCAGGGTTTCATTCAAAATTGATTGATGAATTTACTAATAAAGTGAAAGTATCTTTTACCAAAGACCTTGAGAAATCTGCTAAACGGTCCAGCGTTTCTTTGTTTGTAAGGGAAATCCTTGTGAACTTCACGTTGGTGAATTCCTTTCAACATTTGTTCCAGAATTTAGCCAATGAATTTATCTCCTTTTACTGTAAAGGCTTGAACTTATCGGATGATTCATCATTGTTTCAAAGTATTTTGGCAGGATTTACCAATATCCCAAGTTTCTATAAATATAATCAAATTCAAAGAAGACTTAGTCGGGTTCATAGTATTACTGGGGAATCTGAATTCCGTAATAGAACTAATAGCATTGTGGCAGATGTTGCTAACAATGATATTGACCCCAATTCCAAGAATTCAGAGTTCCATGTCATTGCTCCATATACTTACGACTTGCCATTTCAATTACCAGATGCCAATAATTTCTTGTTCAAGTATCACCCTATTTTCATTTGTCCGGTTTCTAAAGAGCAGTTAATTCCATTAACTGTTAGTGAGTCTCCAGTAGATATAGAGAATAGGGCCAAGAGACCGAAATTAGAGCATAATAAAGATTCGGAATTAGTGAAAACCATGCAAAATCCTGTGGTGGTGTTAAGATACTGTCAGCATGTTGCATTGAGAGAGAGTATATGGCAACTTTCTATGAAGGGATCAGAGGTGTTTAAGTGTCATTATTGTTATAAGAAACATAAATTGAGTGAAGTAAGTGAGGCTTATTTCATTGATTTGTGATAGCATCGGATAATATAGGAGTTTATAATGAGTAGGATAATGAATATTTTAATGAGAATTAGTAAAGTATTGAAAGTATCAGTATAGTTAAGGTCTCGCGATGTGAAAAATATTTACTCATCACATCATGAAGAAACACAGTAAGAAAGCAGATGGGTCGGATCTCAACCTTATAAAGCTGGAGAAGTCCATACTTGGAGACCCTTGGGTCCCTATTTATAGTACGGATGTGGAATTTGACAGTACTCACTATGAAAGAGCCATGAACAATATCATTAAACAACCTAATATTAACTCAACTGTCATAATGAGAGCTGATATCTTAAAAGAGAATATCTTTGATTCCGAAAAAGGAGATACTATGTTTGTTAGTAAACAACTTACCAAACTTCCTGAATTTCCTGATTTGCAAGATTCCGATAACGTGGAACAAAAATTGTTATATAGGTATTATGATGATGTGGAATTAAGAAATATTCCCTTAGAGAATAGTGAAATTGAGTTTAATCCAAAATGTGAAATAGTCCGTCGAATGATCCCTAGAAATCCATATAAGGATTATATCATCAACCAGACATCGGTGATATTATGTGATGAAACCCAAAGTTCGTTCTTGGTGGTTTATATCCCTCATATTAATACTGTGGAAGAAACACCATTTTATCTTCCTCAAGTCCATGGAATTGCCATACTATATCACCAAAACCAACTTTCCATTCATTACTTACCTTTTGAGTACCAGGACCCATTACAATCTCAAAAGATTCGAGATCTAGATCCTGGTGAACGTTGTATAAGAATTGCCATGAGATTAATTCAAACCAGTCAAAAGCATTCTCAAGGAACAAAAGATGGGTACGAAAAAAGAGTAGTACACGATGTGGTTGTTCCTAAGGAAGCATTCCAGAACCGATATATCAGTCTTAAGAAGAAATATTCCTCTAGTTTGGTCAATCAATGGACGGAAAAGACCGACCCCAAGAAACATGTATTTGAAGATTTGGCCATAGCAGCATTTTTGATAGAGTTATGGCATATTAAATATAATAACCAAGGATTTGAATTCATGGATATTGGGTGTGGGAATGGTCTATTGGTGTATATTTTACATCTGGAAGGTTACAAAGGGAAAGGAATCGATGCCCGGGCCCGGAAATCGTGGAGTACTTATCCTCAAGCTACCCAAGATCAATTATTTGAAAAAATCATCATCCCACAAATCCTTCTACAATCTACTGAGAATACCAAAGAAAAATATTTTCAAATCCCTGATATCAATGACAGTTCGTTAATGACTTATCACTCATCTTCCAAGTTGATGAACTCAGACTTTGTGTGTACCACCAATGAATTTGGTGATAATACTTTCATAATAGGAAACCATTCCGATGAGTTAACTTGCTGGATTCCTCTTTTGGGATATCCATTTTTGGTGATACCTTGTTGTTCCCATGCGTTATCAGGAGCCAAAAAGAGATATACATCCAACAAGAATAGTAAGCTATCTACCTACGCTGCATTAGTGGATCATGTTGAAGATTTATCCAAGCAAATGGGGTGGATTGTAGAAAAGGAATCTTTAAGAATTCCTAGTACGAGGAATGCAGCGGTGATTGGCTTTGATAAGCATTCTAGATATAACCATGATACCAAGGAAGCATTTGATGGCAGGGCGATGGAGATATTGGCTAGAGAGGGTAGCACTGACGCGTGGGTAGAGAATTCTATAAACCTTATGAAGCGGCCCCCTAAGGAGCATTAGCATTGACATTGATGAATCATATAGACGTAATATATCTGACCATAATATATGGAACATTTTATATCTTATCTCTTATAATCTCACACAAATGCCATATGAATGATTGAGTGAGTGTAAGTTGGTGATGCTGCGGCTAAGTAACTGGTGATAAGTGAGCAGTGATAGGAATCCGCGAAATCAATTCTTCAAGTACACTCGACAAGACTCACCGATGGTTGGATTGTCATCACAGTATGTAATACATACCACTAAATTAGTCTGGCAGATACTACGAAGTACAAGTAATCTTGCCATGTAATTTTCATCACAATAGCATACTAACAAGTCAAGGTTTCAACAGCTTGAAAAGTTGGGAGAAGGAACCTATGCCACGGTTTACAAAGGAAAGAATAGAGCCACTGGGGCTCTAGTGGCACTCAAAGAAATCCATTTGGACTCAGAAGAGGGAACACCTTCCACCGCTATCAGAGAAATCTCATTGATGAAGGAATTGGACTCTCAAAATATCGTTACTTTGTACGACGTGATTCACACCGAAAATAAGTTAACTTTGGTATTTGAGTATATGGATAAGGATTTGAAGCGGTATATGGAACTCCATGGGAACCAAGGAGCCTTAGACTTGAAGACAGTTAAGCTTTTCATGTTCCAATTATTAAAAGGGATTATGTTTTGTCACGATAACCGAGTTTTACATCGGGATTTAAAACCTCAAAATTTATTAATTAGTGTTCAGGGAGAATTGAAATTAGGGGATTTTGGGTTGGCCAGAGCATTTGGAATTCCTTTTAATACTTTTTCGAATGAAGTGGTTACTTTATGGTATAGACCTCCTGATGTATTATTGGGTTCAAGAGCTTATACTACCTCTATAGATATCTGGTCTGCTGGTTGTATATTTGCTGAAATGTGTACTGGGAAACCATTATTTCCAGGTTCTGCCAATGATGATCAATTATTGAAGATTTTTAGATTGATGGGGACTCCTAATGAGAGAACATGGCCTGGGGTTTCAGCATACCCTAATTTCAAACCTAATTGGCAAATCTTTGTTCCTCAAGATTTGAGGTTATTAATACCACACTTGGATTCCATGGGATTGAATTTATTGAATAGTTTATTACAAATGAGACCAGAATCAAGAATTACTGCTAGACAAGCATTACAACATCCTTGGTTCCATGAAATTGCTAATCCTACCCCATTAATGCACCCTTTAAGTGATCCTCAACAACAAGCACAAATGGCTTCTCAACAAGACAATCTTCCTACCTATTAGGAACACTATGTACTACTCACGATAACTCGAATATATACTGAAAGCGAACATCTTAAAACTTATTAAAACTTATATTACTATTAAATTACTTTATTAGATGTAACATCATAACATTATCATAACGACCCACGGGTCAATAAATATCTATAACCAAGTGTCGGAATATATTACAGCGGACCAATCATAAGAAGTAATCACTTCTGTTTTGCTTGTTGTTATTAGATTTGATGGCTAAATCCCCATCTTGAACGGCAGAAAATATCTTAAAATCTGGTTCTAAATGTTCATCAATTTTCATCACACTAGCAACATTACCACATCTGTAACAATAGTTAGGAGCTGACCATACGGTCACCACATCTTTATCTTTGAAATGATATCGGAACCCTTCCATTACCAACTGATGGGCTCTGGCTATCAAGCTTAAATTATTAATATGATTGAATTCTCGACTAACTTTAGATCCAAATAACCATCCAGCTCCTCTTGGACTAACGGCCCAAGTATCTACATTATCGGGATCTGACCAAACCAAATCACAAAATCCACCTTCATGTGGCACCTCTTGAGCTCTACTCAACACTCTAATTTGATCTAACATTCTGATTTCTGGTGATAAACCTCCATGAACACAAAGAATTTTCCCGTCTACTATAGCAGCTAACGTCAAAAAATCAAATACTTGACAACAATATTTCCACACGGTGGTAGACCCATATTTGGTTAAACATTCTTCATAGAATCCATAAACCTGAGTGATTTGTCTAGATTCATGATTTCCTCTTACTAATGTTACCCGGTGCGGATATTTAACTTTTAATACCATTAAAAGGGTGAATGTTTCTAAGGAGAAATAACCTCTATCAACATAATCACCTAAAAATATAAAGTTATTGTTGTTATCTTCAGCTGGTAAACCACCACTTACCCGAAACAATTCTAACAAATCGTGGAATTGTCCGTGAATATCTCCACAAACAGTAACTGGGCTTTGAACTGGCTGGATATTGGATTCTTCCATCAACAACTCTTTGACCAACTCACAGAGCTGCTTCATATCCGACTCGCTTAATGCTATACATTTCTTAATTTGTTCCAACCATTGGTCTGGACCTCTTTCACTCATTGTTTTCTAATCCTAACAGGCAATACGACGTAAAACAGGTAACAGCACACGGAAATGGGGGTTAAAACTTCTGGAAAAAAGACAGCAATACAACAAACTGCTATTATTAATGGTACTAGACCTTTGAAACCTTGAAAAAACCCAGTAACTACTACTATAAAACCGCTTTATAATCAGGGCAATAGCGTTTTACTAGATAATGCTCAGTCTTTGGATCTCCTGGAACAATGGTCAACGGATTGAAGCCGCGATATTGGCCGCGCACACGCCCATAAAATTTTTCAGAATGTTAACACTTCAATAATCATTGAAACCTACAATAAAGCATGTATAGTGGGAGTATGATACGGGCTAGTCGTGGTATTAGTAACCAGATTGGTCGGGTTTGCACTAATGGAATAAGTTCTAGATGTTTCGGGGCCAGAAGTCTTCACAAAAGTGCTCAGTTAATGAATGATAACGACTCAAAGCCTTTACCTTCAACACCAGAAATGAAGAGTGAAAAATGGCAGTTTGGTGAAAGTATAGAGCAAAATCCAGAAGATAAAGGGATAGCTTCCAAGGTGATAAGCATGACCAATCTTTTACAAGACCAAAGAGAACCCCCATTGGATATAGATGATATGTTCAGTAAGAAATTCAAGCCATTTGACAGTTATGATCCATTTGATTTTTCCATAAACCAATTAGATATCGACAATAGATTGAAGAAATATCCAGTCAATGCCAAATCCAAAGATCCATTTGAAAGAAGTGGTATAAATCCTTTGGATCTTTACACAATGCCATTTATCTTATCGAGATTCTTAACCTCTACAGGTCAAATTTTAAACAGAGATATCACTGGTTGCAACAGTAAGAACCAAAAGAAATTGGCTATTGCCATTAAACGAGCTAGAGCTTGTGGATTGTTATCAAGTGTTCATAAAGACTCTTCATTCCTTCCATCCAGAAACTTGTAAAATATAGTACCATTCCTGTACATAACATTGTCTATATAAGGATCGCATGTTCCGCAATTTTCTTCCATTAATATATATACGAATTCAAACCCCAGAACGTAAAAAAATATTATAAAAAATCATCATGTTATCTAGAACCATCACTTCTCAAGCCTTTAAGACCGTCTCTACCAGATCCTTTAGTACTGGAAGAGTTGTGTTTGCTGAAAAATCAGGATTTAATGATAAGGAAAGAGCTGAAGAAAACGTTTACGTTAAAAAACATGAAGCTGAACAATTGAAAGCCTTGAAGGAACAATTGGCCAAACAAAAGGAAACCATCGACAAATTGTCTGATGAGATCAAGTCTTTTAAAAAGTAAATACCCCAGGTTTAAAAGTAGGTACCCCAGGGTTAAAAAGTAGTTAGCAATATATGATTTATTCATTTAAGAGAAGAGCCATGACGTAGTCCAGTAGACAAGTCAGCTGACCAGTCAATTGACGGCCCAATAAGCCTCAATTAAACTCAATTGATTGATTGACTGGTGGCGATAGGGATGTCGACGTGATTGGTTGAATTGCTATGTTATCGTGACCTGATGTCACTTGAACCCTTGGGCTTTTTCGTCACCGCACACGACTGGTGATAATGATAAATGAGAAAATCGAAAAGATTTTTCAATCAAAATCAACCATGGATGATAACGAATTGAATGCCATCAGGCAAGCACGGATTGCTGAAATGCAAAAAAACCAACAAAGCAGCCAACAGTCCGAAACCAACGAAATGAAATTCACCATGTTAAACCAAGCATTGGACACAAACGCTCGAGAAAGATTGAGTAGAGTTAGAATAGTCCGTCCTGATCGGGCTGAAGCAGTAGAGAATTATCTTCTTAAGCTAATATCCATGGGATCTATAACCAAAAGATTAGGGGAACAAGATATCGTGGAAATCTTGAATAGCTTGTCGAGAGATGAAAAGAAGGCCGATACGAAGATTGTATTTAATAGGAAAGAAAGTGAAGATGATGATGACTTCTTTGACTAATGTATGTAAACTAATAGAATATTTTCTCATAGGACTAACTAGTTCAAGCCAAACCTTCTCTGGTATATTTTAGTTCAGTAACCAAAGTCTAGTCCAAAGTCTAGTCCAAAGTCTAGACTAGTGTGCCTAGTGTGTCTAGTGTGTCTGGTGGCTCGCCCCACCTCATCCCAGACCTGCACACAAAACGCGCTCAAAATAAACAAATACAATCAAAGATCAAATATCAAAAGATCAAACTTCCTCCTCCCTTAACATGTCCAATATCCAGGTGGTCGTACGGTGTCGAGGTAGAAACAGCCGAGAGCTCCAGGCCAACTCCCAGGTCGTGGTAGAGCTTCCCTCCGACATATATTCCCTAGCGCATCCTACGGTAACTATTAACCAGCATCATAGTAATGTGCTTTCCCAAAAGATTATCAACTCGCTAGACTCCAAAACATACAATTTCGACCAAGTCTACGGCCCAATGGCCGATCAGCAGCTTGTTTACCAGAAAGCCGTCATGCCATTGGTGAGAGACTTCTTCAATGGGTTCAATGTCACGGTGTTGGCGTATGGACAGACTGGAACGGGGAAAACTTATACCATGTGTGGTGATGGTTCTGGTACCGGTACTGGTACCGCAAGTGTCAAGAATACCGCCAATACTACCGTTTCTAGCGACAGCTCCCTCAGTGAACATTCGGGAATTATACCGAGAGTCTTACACGATCTCTTTGCTCGTTTAGACCAAACCGACGATTTCATTGTTAAATGTTCATTCATTGAATTGTATAACGAGAACTTGAAGGATTTATTAAATGATGAACCTACAGGTCCTAGTACCAATAATGGATCTAGCTCTGGTGCTGGGTCTAATTCTGGCGGTGGCCTTAGGATTTACGAAACCAAAAAAAGCGCCAATTCTATTCTAATTTCTAATTTAAAAGAAGTCAACATTGACAGTCTCACCTCCGGATCCAATTTGTTGAAATCCGGATTACAAAAGAGAAAAATTGCCAGCACAAAGTTGAATGATGTTTCTTCCAGATCCCATACTATTTTCACCATAAACCTCTACAAACGTCAGACGAGTACCAGTGGACTTGGAGAACTTGTTAGGCACTCAAAAATCAACTTGGTGGATTTGGCAGGACTGGAGAATATTAATAAGTCCGGGTCAATAAACCAACGGGCCAAAGAAGCTGGGTCAATTAACCAGAGTCTTTTGACTTTAGGTAGAGTTATAAACTCTTTAAGTGATAAATCAACCAATGCCAATCATGTTCCGTATAGAGAATCAAAATTGACCCGGTTATTACAAGATTCCATAGGAGGAAAAACCAAAACTTGTCTTATTTCCACCATTTCCCCAGCAAAAATTAATTTGGAAGAGACTTTATCTACACTAGAATACTCGCTTAAGGTTAAAAACATCGAGAACAAACCTCAATTGGGGCAAGATTTCAATATTATCATGAAAGAAGTGCTCATAAAAGAGTTATCGACGGAAATAATCAAACTTAATAACGACTTGATGGCTACTAGGATGAAAAATGGAATATATATGAATGAAGCCAATTATAATAATTTGATAGAACAAAACTCGTCTCAAAAACAGGAAATTGATGAGATGGCTCTGAGAGTGAAAATGTTAACGGAAAGGTTACATAAATATGAACGAGAGATGGAATCACAAGCTATTTCTGGACGGGAATTACAGAAAGAACTCAGTGTAGCGAAGGAGGCAGAGGTGGGGATGAGCAATCAGCTTGAGAGTATTAATGAGTCGATTAGGTTGATTAATGAGGGTATAATCGCTGGTGATGGCCATGGTGCTAGTGATGGGCTACTCCCATTGGCTAAAACCTTGACTAGCAATTTGAATGTGTTGAAGTTGAATTTCCATAGTAATTACCAGAAAGTCAGCACAGATCTTAGTACTTCCATCAAACAACTTCCAGAGATTTTAAATAACTTAATCAAGACGTCAGGCCAGAATGGCGAACAATTTGGCGATTTTAAAACCAATCAGAATGAAATCCATCACAAATTACAAGCAGTTAATACCAATTTCCAGCAATTTCTCCTCAATGATACCAAACTTATTGGAGACTTACAGCCACTCATTGACCAGTTTGTCAAGGAAAACGTCAACAAACAGTTGGCAGAGTTTAAGAATCAGCTCCGGTCAGATTTCACCCAGATGATGGATTCCAGTATCACTAATCTTGAAGGGGGCCTTAACCAATCGATTAACAATTTTTCATCTTCCCTTGTAACAAATAAAGTGAACCAAATCACCAAAGAGGCCCAGAGTTCCACCAAGCAAACAGAACAACTCGTACAAAAATCTGTGCAAAATCTCACCGGCTACGAAACAAAGCTTATGGAATCTCATAATAACCAAGGTAAACTCATTCAGAACATCTCCAAGCAGTTCATAGACAACAATTTATCGAACAAACTCACCAAGAACTTGAGCCAATTGAGTTCGTCGTTTGAGATCGATAACCAGAATGTGATGAAGGTTCTTCCAGACTTTAACAAAGTCCACCAGAGTCAAATGGCAGCTGTCCAGACGAGAGAGGAGCAATTGGGGCGTATAAAGAGTCAATTGGCTGCTGTACAAAGGTCTCCATCACCACACAAGTTCCAAAAGTCACCGTTGAAGCATACTAATCAAAATGTCACCAGGTCACCTACAAAGTCCCCAGGCCTTAGGTCACCTGACAAGAAGTCCCCTAACAAGAACGGATTTAAGTCCAAGATTCCTACCTTGGACAAGGAAAATGCCCCAGATCTCAAGAAAAGAAGAATCAACGATGTATCCTAATGTATAGTATGTAGTATAGAGGCTAGTAGTACTAACTAGTACCATTTAATATAATAATAGTTCTACAGTCTAGCGCAGTTCTAGTATGTTCCATAGTAATCGCACACTTAATCGCACACGTATAAACTCTCACGATCTCACTATCAGAGATATTTCATAATACTAGTTACCACCACTTAACAGCTAGTAGTAGTAGTAAACACTGGTAGTACCAATTGACACTGATGGAGGTCCACCTTGCAGGCTATAGTGCCCTTTCCGTTGCCCTCCTAGCATTTTCCGTCCACAGTGCCCGGTCAAACTCCAATAACTACTTCACATTCTTATTCCAACTCACTGACGGGTTAAACTTGGGGATTTTACTTAATACCTTATGTTTTGTGTTTGTAATCATGGGCAAGTGTTGCCAGGTAGTGATTTTCGGTGAACTTCGAACCATTGAACGAGAACATATTGTGGAGAGGCTTCCGATCTTCGTTATCAATTTACTATTGAACTTAACTACAGGTGATAACAATATGATGTTGAATATTTTTTTGATCAGTGTTTCGGTGCTTTCTAAAATCCTCCACTCCATCTTGATCGATAGACTCGAGTTCCAACACATGAAAATCGTCAATGATCTTAATACTAGGTCTTATGATTATGCAACTGTGATGAGAATTTATGGTAAAAACTCCTATTTGTATTGGAATATGATGTTTTTCGGGGTAGATTTTTTGGTGGCCAAGTTTTTGGTCTATGATGTGTTTCAAGGCATTAATAGCGTCACATGTTTGTTATTTGGGTTCCAGTTTGCTGAGCTAGGACTCGAGACGTTATTATACTTCTTAAAGAGTGTACTTAATATTTATGAATTGGCATTTTATCCTAATTATGATACAGAGGACGAGTTTGATTTGGATAATGTACCAGATTTTGGTGACGATGGAGATGGGGAAGGTACTGGAGATGATGAAGAACGTGAAAAGGTCTGGGACAATAAGGGACTCTATGTGAAGTCATTAGAAATCACTACTTCAATTCTCAAAGTAGGCTCTTATGTCTCATTTATATACCTTTTGAGCTACCACACTGGCCTCTCGGTGCCGTTTTCAATGCTCCAAGGTCTTTATCTGTCGGTAAGAAAGGCATATCAACAGTTCAAACAGTTGATGACGTTTTTGGAGTCGGCCAAACGACTTGATTCTCAGTTGCTCGATGCTTCTGCTGATGATTTGGCCACGGGTGATAATCTTTGTATCATTTGCCGGGATGATATGTGTTCTGTGGTGGACTATGAGGCGGCTCACGGGAAGAAAATGCCTGCCAGAAAGAAACCGAAAAAGTTATTGTGTGGGCATATTCTTCATATTGGATGTTTGAAAGATTGGCTTGAACGGTCAGAAAGTTGTCCATTGTGTAGACGGCCTGTTTTTGGATCACAACCAGAGGCCCCACCGACCGAACCAGTACCACCAGCCGAACCGGGCGCCGTGCCACATGCTGACCCAAGAACTGAACCAACAGACACTCCAACACCAGCACCAACACCAACTCAAAATCCTAATGCTCACCCTAGTACCAGACGGTTCCAGGATTTCAACGAACGTTTAAGACGACACAGAGAGAATACAACCTCACCCCCTACCCAAACAACACCAATTGAAACAGCCCCACCTACCTCAACCCAAGAACCTGAAATATCGACTCAAGAACCTGAAACATCTACCAGAGGGACAGAGCCAGAGACAGAGCCAGAGCCAGAGACAGAAACAGAGCCAAGGCCCACAATTTCCCGAGCTGGCGACGGGTTCCAGCACATGGCTCTCCCCACGAACAGTATTCTTCCGCCCAACTGGACAATTTTACCGGTCCGTAGCTCTACCATACAAGGAGTAAATTATCAAGTGAACCTTTCTGAAGTCACCACGGTGAATTTGACTGTCAAGGAAAGGAGAACCGGTGGGGAATTAAACTTGATCGACCCCAATTTCTCCCGTGAGCTACGCCGAACTGGACCTGGATCCAATGGACCTGGAAATAGTACAGATGAATCTACAACTGGGTCTGACGAACCTATGGATGGTCCTACGGGCCCAGCAGGTCCTCGTGGAAGTGCTCGTGGATAATATATATATATATATGACTATATGACTAACGATCTAATCAAAATCAAATTCAAAGTCCAACTTCTTCTCGCCTTTCTTCACCGGCGAGGAGTCAAGGCTCTCAAGATTCTCAAGATTCTCTTCAGGCTCTACCTCATCAATCTCATACTCATCTTCTTCATAATCACCTTCATCTCTATCAGCCCGTTGAATTCTGGCAAGAATGTTCTTTACCTGAAAGTCTATAATATCGTCAGGATACTCAAAGCTTAACTGCTTACAAGTCTCCAAATGCTTTTCAATTAATTGAAAGTTCTTAGAGATCTTCTGGAAAATGTCTCCCTTGGTGTTGAATATATCTTCCTCAAGGTCTACAACCTCATACTTCTTGGTCAAATCATTATTCTTCAAAAGATAGCAAAGGGCAAGAATAAATGAGAATACTCCTTCTTTATTGTATGGTCTTTGAAGGATTAAAGTCTCTAATTCATCTTTGACCTGATCATATTCTCCGTTATCTAATAAGGCCCAGAACGACATTATCACATACAATGGTGTCTGGAACATGCTACCAGACTTGAACATCGGCGCACTGTGTGGCCGGGATGGTCTGGTATAACTTAGCGAATAAAATGCCGATAACCAGGTGAAAAACCGTTTTTCTTTAGCTTTAAATATAATATCGCCAGATTCCGCTAGTTTTCCCCGTAAAATCTCCACCGCCAACGGCCAAATGGTTTTAATGTCGGTATCAGGGAACCGAACCATAATACATACAATCTTATACCCCAAAGCCCATTTCTTGTGAAGTACACAAAGATGAAGAAATACATTCAAGTTGGCCAAATGGTAGTAATGGGCCGCCGTAAGTTTGATCCCAGGGAACATTTCAAGTCCACTAGTCTTGATAAGGAACTCCTGCTTATCGGGAGGAGCCGAAGAGTCTAAAAAGTCCATAAGTTTACGGAATTTGGCCTCAATATATTGGGATTTCTCTTCTTCTTTCTGGGATGAAGGGTCATTTGTGGAATCTTCATTTGAGTTGGTCTTTTGAGCCTCATCAAGGAGCTTGGTAAGAAACTCGTCGTTGTAAGCCAGGTCGGTTCTACTAGACCGGTACTGGGCCAAGGAATGCTGGTGCCATATCTCATAAGCTTCTTCTGGTTTGTGTTTATCGTGGAGGTCTTGCCGGAGTCTTTTGAAAAGATGGTGCTTATCATGTGACTTTCGTATTCTCTGTTTGTTCTTGGTTGATATGGAAGGATCGTTTAGGAGTTGTTTATATTTGCGGTGTTGTTGGAACTTTAGGAGCACTTCAGGGATTTGTGATCCGTTAAGGGCCCGATGGGCTTTTTTGCCGGCCCTAAACGGTACTTCTGCTCGTTCAAACATAACCAATTTGGGAGTGCTTGTGACAGCGCTGTGGTGATGCTGGGTCTAGTGTTGGTCTAGTGCTAGTGCTAGGTCTAGTGGTGGAGCAAAGAAGTAAGTAGTAAGAAATGATGTTGTTTATAAGCTCATCGCGAAATCAGATAAGCTGACAGTGCGATATTAGACTGGGCCAGTGGGGCCAGTGACAGAGTAGGACAGAGTAGGACAGAGTAGGTGACAGTAAATAGATCAAAAGGGTGTCTCCTTAAACTATATACATGGAGCTATCTAGAATCCCATTGGCATTCCACCCATTCCACCCATTCCACCAGCAGGTGGAGCAGGAGCAGAAGCAGCAGGAGCAGGAGCATCGACAATGGCACATTCGGTAGTAGCCAATAAGGAAGCAACACTACTAGCATCAACCAAACCATTCTTCACCACTTTAAATGGATCAATGATACCGGAACCAATCATATCAGTGAATTCACTGGCTGCAGAGTTGTAACCGTAATTGAAATCTTCAGAATCATAAATCTTTCCAACAATAACAGCCCCTTCTTCACCAGCATTTTCAATAATTCTTCTGGCAGGTTTAGTGATGGCAGACTTAATAATATCAACCCCTAATTTTTGGTCAAAGTTAGCAGCAGAAGCTTTAACTTCATCCAAAATCTTAGAAGCTTTAATTAAAGCAGTACCCCCACCAGGTAAAATACCTTCTTCAACAGCAGCTCTGGTGGCATTCAAAGCATCATCATAACGATCTTTCTTTTCACCAACTTCAATTTCAGAAGCTCCTCCAACTTTAACCACAGCAACTCCTCCAGATAATTTAGCTAATCTTTCTTGTAATTTTTCCTTTTCATATTCGGTAGTTTGAGCGTCATTAATGGCAGTTCTAATTTGTTCACATCTAGCTTGGATGTTATCTTTAGAACCTTCTCCATTCAACATCACGGTATCTTCTTTGGTGATAGTAACAGATCCACAAGTTCCTAATAAATCAACAGAAGCATTTTCTGGTTTAATATCTAATTCTTCAGTGAAAACAGTTCCTCCAGATAAAATGGCAATATCACCTAAAATGTTCTTTCTGTTATCACCAAACCCTGGTGCTTTAACAGCACAAACTTGAACTTGACCTCTTAATTTATTTAAAATACAAGCAGCTAAAGCTTCCCCTTCAATATCTTCAGCTAAAATCAATAATGGTCTTCTTTGTTGGTTAGATAATTCTAAAGATGGTAAGATATCTTGAATAGAACTAATTTTCTTTTCAGATAATAACATCAATGGGTTTTCAAATTCAACTTTTCCAGACTTAGTGTTGGTAATAAAGTAAGGAGAAATGAACCCTCTATCGAATCTCATACCTTCAGTGACTTCTAATTCGTCTTCTAAGGTTCTACCTTCTTTAACAGTGATAACCCCTTCTTTTCCGACTTTTTCCATAGCAGAAGCTAATAAGTTCCCGATATGAGCATCACCATTAGCAGAGATAGTGGCAACTTGAGCAATTTCTTCAGAAGTAGTGATTTCCTTTTTGTTTTGTTGCAAAAAGTTGACCACGGCTTCAACGGCAGCTTGAGAACCTCTTCTTAAATCCATAGGATTACAACCAGCAGCCACGTTTTTAACTGATTCAGTAAAGATAGATCTACCTAAAATGGTGGCAGAAGTAGTACCATCCCCAGCAGATTCATTGGTTTTGGAAGCAACTTCTTGTAATAACTTAGCACCCATATCTTCGAATTTGCTTTCCAAAGTAATGGATTTGGCCACGGTAACACCATCTTTGGTGATTTTTGGTGATCCAAATTGTTGTTCAATCAAGACATTTCTACCTTTTGGACCTAAAGTGACGGAAACGGCATCAGCTAAAGTGTTGACCCCTTTTAAAAGGGCGGCTCTTCCTTCAACACCGAACTTCAATTCCTTGTGGGATAAGTTACGGACGAAACGGAGACCGGTTTTTCTGAAAGATGGGGACGTAGTTCTTAACATTCTTGAGGAGTGAAAAATGTGGAGGTCTTGGGTTTATATGGAAAATTTTTGCGAATGTTCCAGAAGATTCTTGGAAAAGGCACGACCACCTCTCACTTACTTAGTAATATGAAAGGGCCGGTCCCGTAGCACCGTATAGTAATACTAGCAGTTGAGCAGTAACAGTAAGAACACTAAGTAGAATTAAGCGGCATGAACTTGTAGCAGTCATAGTGAAGAATACGAATTTCTTCAGATCATTGAACTTGCAGTCAATGGATTAAAGAGCAACTGCTTAATAATAAGTCCCGAAGCAATAAATATATATTGTTATAACTAGTATGTCTAGGGAGAGACGAGAGAAGGTGTTACAATTCCCATAGTACTACCCACTAAACCAGTAGGCACTCTGGTGGTACGAGTCGAGCTTTTTGCAACCATGATAACTCCATTGATATACGCACAGCAGGTCGTGTGAGTCATGATCTGAACTTTATATCTTATCTCTACTTATTGAGTCAATTGGTGTACTATTAGTCATTGTGTACTGATTGGTCTTGAGTACTTATAGGTCTTGAATTACTACTGTGATAGAAGAATTGTTATAACACTTTATGTGGAAAGAGATTGCTGCTGCTAAGAAACAAAAGGTCTATGACCAAATCCCCAAAGACTGGCAATTAAATCCTATTCCTTCGGCTGATGAAGTGCCTGAAGTCGGCCCATACTTGGACCAAATCCTCCCCGAGTCAGAAACTAGTATAACCAATTCCACTGCTGAACAATTGATAGAACTGATAGCCTCAGGGACTCTCTCGTCCTACGCTGTAACCTACGCTTTTTGCCATAGATCAGCCTTAGTTCACCAATTATGCAATTGTTTAGCGGAAATTTTCTACGATACAGCACTTTCCAGAGCAAAAGAATTGGATAAATACTATCAAGACAATGGAAAGACAATGGGAAAATTGCATGGGCTTCCGATCTCTCTCAAAGATCAATTTAATATAAAAGGCCTAGACTCAGCCATGGGGTTTGTTAGTAAAGTAAATGATCCCAAAGATGAAAATAGTTTATTGGTAGACACTTTATATGAAGAAGGGGCCGTTTTATATGTGAAAACTACCGTTCCCACTTCTATGATGACTATAGAATGTTATTCCCATATATATGGATATACTTTAAATGCAGTCAATCGGAAGGTTTCATGTGGAGGGTCTTCTGGGGGTGAAGCAGCACTTATTGCGGGAAAGGGGTCAGTTATAGGGTTTGGAACTGATATTGGGGGGTCAGTAAGAATCCCTGCTAGTTTCCAAGGTCTTTATGGGTTAAAGCCTTCAAGTGATAGAATATCTTATTTGAATGTGCTGAATACGTTGGAGAATAATCCAATAATTAGTTCTGTGATAGGGCCAATATGTAGATATTTGAGTGATTTAAAGATGATCATGGAGGTTGTTTTAGATGGTGAACAATGGAAATTAGATCCAAAGGTTCCGCCAATTGGGTGGAGATCCCAGCCAGAGCCTAACTCAAAACCTGGAAAAATCGGAATTATCAAACAAAAAGGTGATATTCACTGCCAACCAGCCATAGTGAAAGCCATTGAACGATTTGAACACACAGTTAAATCAAAAGGTCACGAGGTCATAGAATTAAATGACACCAATATGCCTTTTAAGTATTTGGATATGACCCTGATAATTGGCAGGGCATTTCTCTCCAATGGCTGGAACGATATTAAACAATCTTTCAAAGATGCCGATGAACCTTTGACTCCACAGTTGGAATTCTGTGAAGACTTCCACCCTGTAACCTTAGAAGAAGAGTGGGAGATTGGCAAATTAAAGTACAATTGTCAAGTGAAATTTATCCAATTTCTTGAAGAAAATGGTATAGATTATATTGTAAACCCAGTATGGGGAGAAACGTCGTTTGAAGGTGGAAAGTCTAATTATATGTTAACGTTTACCAATTTGTTTAATTTATTGGACTATTCGAGTATTACATTGCCAATGGGGAGAGTTGAGCTATCAGATACTTATGGCGAGGGATATACCCCGAAAGGAGAGGTTGACAAGATGACATTTGATGGGTTTGATCTAGAAAGGTTGGTAGGAACCCCAGTAGGATTACAGGTTGTGGGGAGAAAGTATGAGGAAGAGAAGGTTGTGAAGTTGTGTGGAGTATTTGAAAAGTATTTTAACACAAATTAATATCTAACACAAATTAATATCCCAGAATATAAGTGTATAGAGGAAATAGCATTCCAGTGGCCCTTTGGCCTGATAAATAGAGATATAGAAATATGAATATAGAAATATGAAATATGAAATATAGAAAGTGAAAAGTGAAAAATGCGATACTGCGATAGAAGTAGATAAGACAAGCACTACGGACGAACTAATCTACGATGGAAACAAGTGATGGGTTCACGCCCATAATCGCCATCTTCTACGCCGTGTTCCACCCCACTGAAGGAACTAAAATCATCAATCAAGTCCCCCAAAACTGCATCAACAATACTGAAAAATCCCTTTTCAACTTCAACACCATCAAAAACTACATAATCCCCAAACCTCAACTATGTAACAAACTCATCTCCATAAAAGTCGGCAAGTATAAAGTCATAGGGTACCCCGTGAACATTCAGAACGAGAAATATACCCGGAACTCCTTCAATTTCAATTTCTGCTTTGTGTTTCCTTATAACAGTGAAACTATAAGTTATGAACTTACGGTGAAAAGAATAGGAGAAATGTTCAAAGTATTAGAAGAACAGAATTATTTACTTTCCAATTTAAACGCAAAGTTCTTTATTAAACTGGAAAAATTGAACCAAATCAATTTGATCAATGAAATCCCTGGGTTTAAGAATTTCAAGAAAATCAATTTAAGTTCAATTGAATCTTTGATTAATCAAATTTACCAAGATTTGAATAATTATAGTGAGTGTTGTATCCCACTAGATAGTTCCAATTCGATTGATATTAAGTTATTTCCAATTCTACCGTCACCCTTAAATATCAAGGCATATCAAGTTCCTATTTTGTTAGTGAGTTTGAACTCTTTAGTGGATGTCAACTGGGACCCTACTATGATAAAGATTCTTCCTTATATCAATGGAATAAACTCCATAAAGAAGATTAGTGAGTTGAGTGATAGTGACTACTTATTGACCAAACAATGTATCCAACATTTGATGCATTATAAATGTTTACAGATTATTGATATATTCTTGTTTGGGAACATATACGCTCCGACGAACAATGTGGTGAATTTCTTAAAGATTCGAGGTTTGAGTGAGAGGTGTCAGGCTTATATAGTCAACCCAGGCCCCACAGGTCCAGGTCCCACTAGTGGGCCTAACAGTGGGCCTAACAGTGGCCCCACTAGTCACAATGGGGCTGGAGATTCCATTTCAGTGTCGCCCAATGCTTCCCTCCCTCATGCCATTAAAGTCCCTACCAAATCACTCCTTTTCTACCTTTACCGGTCGCTTAATCAAGGTCAAACCATCAAACAATGGTACATTCAACACAAAAAACATCTTAAATTCATAGATATCCGAAGATTCATCAACTTTGGGATCTTGAATGGATTAATCTACCGAGTTCATTCTTACCCCATCCTCAATTTAATTATAAAGTCCATTGAAAATAATAATGATGAAATCAGTCAATTGGTAGGAAACTTCAAATCCAAACTCTCGGCGACCAATATCAATTCCATTATCGATGAAAAAGACAATGTTAGTACTACTTCTAATGATGAAACCAGTAATAAGTATCTCAAATCCATAGTAAATGAGTCAAATCTAAAGACTAATAGAAGAAAGATTAGCTTTAACTATGAGAGCCAAAGACCGGTGGATTTAGTAGCTAGTGATGATGAAGAGTACGAAGAGCCGAAAAAAGAGATGGAAATTAGTAAGATTCCTAATGTTAGTGCTGATGAGTTTAATGATCTTTTGAAGTTGGTTAAGTTACTTAAAGGGTTTCAGACCATGGATTCGGTGTGTACAGAGATGGGTAAGCTGAGGGGTGAAGTAGAGATGATGTTGGATGTCTTAGGAGGAAATGGAGTCATCAACTCATGAGGACCACTAAAAACGCTGGACCACTAAAGCCAAGTAACTGATAAAAGATGCGAAAGTGGTGATGTTTATTTATTTATTTGTTTGTATGACGGCGTGCGCGTACCACTGGCGCGGGACTTAAAATTATAAACAAACCCAACCCGCACAAATAAACAAATACAACTCACACTTTTTCTAACATGTCAGGTAAAGGTAAAGTCCACGGAGGGAAAGGAAAGTCCTCAGAATCAGCCAAAAACTCTACGTCCCACTCTGCCAGAGCTGGGTTACAATTTCCCGTCGGTAGAGTCAAGAGATACTTGAAAAGAACCGCTCAAAACAAAATCAGAGTGGGATCTAAATCTGCCATTTATTTAACCGCTGTTTTAGAATATTTAACTGCTGAAGTGTTAGAATTAGCCGGGAACGCCGCTAAAGATTTGAAAGTCAAGAGAATCACTCCTAGACACTTGCAATTGGCCATTAGAGGTGATGAAGAATTAGATAATTTGATTAAGGCCACCATTGCTTTTGGTGGGGTTTTACCTCATATTAATAAAGCTTTGTTGTTGAAGGTTGAAAAGAAGAAGAAGGTTTAGTGTAGATTAGTGTAGATTAATAAAGTGATTGTTTCTGAGTAGATGTAGACTGCTTGTTAACTATGGGACATGGTACTATGGGACATACTACTAAAGGTTAAGTATGAATCTATTATGTCATCTATGTATCTATTTGTTTATGACTTGCTATTTACAGGGGAAGTCAGGGTTTTTTCAGGGTTTTTGGGAGATGGTTGTTGGAGTTTGGCCAATTCGGCTAAAATGATGGAATTTTGGGCTTGGAGTTTGGTGATTTCAGCTTGGAGAGAGTCTAGCGTAGGTTTTGGGACTGACTGGTCTTTCAGGTCAACAGCCCCAGCGGGAGTGCTGGAACTAGTACCAGACTTAGTACTAGTGGAACTAGTGCTAGTGGGACTAGAAGTTGCCCCAGTCCCACCTGATGCTGTTTGTCCTGATGCTGTTTGTGGCGTTGGAACTGGTTCTGGCGTTTCTGACTTATCAGACTTGTCTGACTTTGACCTATTCAGCTCATATATAATCAAACCTGCCGCGATGCTAAATACAAACAACTCACTCAAAAAGTTGCTTCCCAACTCTATGGCCTTATTATCGGTCAATGGTCTTATCTTTAACGTGGAATTGGAACTATTCCGTAGGGTTAAATCGACTCGATTAATGAACTGACCAAACCGGATGAAATTCGTTTTAAGAAGCGGGGACTGTTTGGATTGGGCCTTGATTGTGGTGGCAAATGGCTTGGCCACTGTCCGGATGAGAAGACTTGTTAGTTTAAGTGTAATGGCCCCACTCATTGTGGTTTGGTTTGGTGGAGTTTGGTGGTAATGATTTTGATGAGAATGACGCATCACGTGAATGTGTCACGAGGACACTACCCACGGTCGTGTACAAGACCATATATCTTATGTAGCACTTATGAGGACGGAACCATTAGACAAACTGCCTCCGTCTCCGTCTGGGGCATCTTGGGCATTTTGCAATCTACCTCCATCTTTGCCATGTTTCAATCTACTTCCGTCTCCGTCTTTACAATATTTAAACTGGTTCAATTCCTATAATTCACCTCTCCTTATTTAAGAAATGTCAACTTATTTCATTGTAGGAGCTAGTAGGGGAATCGGCTTAGAGTTTGTCAAACAACTCGGGGCCAACCCTGCCAATACTGTTATAGTTACGGTAAGAGAAGAAGCCAAATTAAACACCATCAAAGGTTTTGGATATAGTAACATTAAGGCGATTTATATCGATATGAATGCTTCCTTGCCTGGATTTGAGGCCGCTTTTCAACCGGTAAGTAGTATGGCACCAAATGGTATTGATGTCGTCATTCATAACGCTGCCGTTATGGGAATTGAGTCATTTAAACCGATTCCTGAACAAGATATTGACATTTATGCCGATTTATATAACATAAACGTTATTGGAGTGGTTAAGACCTATAGGAACCTTGTCAATATCTTAGAAAATCAGAAGAAGCCTTTTAAATATGTGATTATTTCGAGTAGAGGTGGAAGTATTGGAGGAATGAAGAATCTTACTAGTGCTTATGGGATGAGTAAAGCAGCAGTCAACCATTTTGCTAGACAATTATCGATTAAGTATAAGGAAAATGGTAATATTGTGGTGCCGATGCATCCAGGTCTTGTGGCAACCGATTTAACTTTTGGAGCTCCCCCAACAGTTACCTTGATGAAACCAGAAGAAAGTGTTAAGGGAATGCTTGGAGTAATTGACAAATTGACGTTGGAAGATAGTGGTAAGTTCTGGACTTATGAGGGGGATGTTTATGAGTGGTAGTGTCCTTGATATATACTTGAGATTGGCAGCGTCCTAAAACATCTTTGACTTAGGATAGAACTGGCAATAGAGTAGAAAATATGATAATATATGTATGTATGATGCACCTTCCCCAAATAGGAAATCTGCAATGGCTGCAAGGTACTTTTTGCAGCCTTTTGATATTACGTCAGCAGGGAGTTTAACTCACATCAAAAGAATATGTCACAAGATATATATGTCACAAAGCTTACGTCAGACAGGTTGCCACATAGAGATAAGGCTGACAATAGCTGACTTAATCAGTAAATGTCAATCAGTAAGCGTCTTAAGTAATTAGACGGCTAAGCGGTCGTGGCAGGCACACCTTCTTCCGCGGTGATTATCCTTATTAGTCAGATGTTAAGCATTAACTATGGCAGCCGCTTGGCGGAGTTAAGACACGGAGCATTTTCTGTGAAGCACACTTTGGTAAAGCTTCAAACCAGTGAATCAGTATTCAAATATCAATGAAGTGTAAGCAGCAGTGGATAAGCAGCGTGAATCAGTGAATAGCGTGAATCAGCAAATATGTAACAATTAACAAGTTTGTAAGCACCAGTAGCACCTCTAAGTATATAAATACCAACCTCAAGATATCTAAATGATTCAAACTATTAAATCATCAATAGTCAATTATTCAAACAATTAATATGAGTACTTATTTAGTTACCGGTGTTAACAGTGGTATTGGTTTAGGATTACTTAATTATTTGGGATCCAACCCAGAAAATACCGTTATTGGAACTGTTAGAGATGAATCCAAATTAGATGATATCAATGCTTTAGGGTATAAGAATGTCAAGATTATTTATATTGATATGGAAGCCGAATTTTCTGATTTTGAAGCTGCCTTCAAAGTATTACCAGAATATGCCCCAAATGGATTAGATGTTATCATTCACAATGCTGGAATTGCTAGTAAAAGAGTTTTGGATAAATCTTATGAATTCCCAATGGAAGAATACACCAAGTTATTCAATGTTAATGTTATGGGATCTGTTAAATTCTACAGAGCCATTTATCCATTCTTATCCACTGCCACCAAACCTTTCAAACTTGCATTTATGTCTACTATTGCCAGTACTATTGAACTGATGGTATTTGCTACCAATGGGTACGGAATCAGTAAAGCTGGATTGAATTATTTTTCCAAACAAGTGTCTTTAGAACAAAAGGAAAATGGAAACATTGTTATTGCCATGCATCCAGGGATTGTTGATACTGATGGAATGAGAGGAATTGGTGACTTCCCTCTTATGCCTACTCTTGACAGTGCTAAGGGAATGATGAAAGTCATCAATGGATTAACCATGGAAGATACTGGGAAATTATGGACTTACGATGGTGAAATTATTCCTTTTTAGATATGATAACATAGACAAGTTAATATATGATGGTCTTTTTGTATGAGGATGTAAGAATTATAGAATTCGGTACTTCGGGTTTGACAAATTCGCATTTAGCCCAAATAGGCAATGAGCGAGCGGCTGAAGTAGATTCCAATATGCTAGAGCCTTTACAAGGCCCTACCATCCGAATTAACATCCGAAACTACCATTTTAACATCCGAAACTAACCAGCTTTTCATCTAGTATCGGTAAGAAAACTTACTTCGAAACCGAAATAACCCGACACTCTCTATACTATCTTTATACTAATTCAATGAATATAAATAGGAGGAATATTACCCTTCATTTATCACTTGGTTCATCAATCACTTAGTTCAATGTCTACTTATTTAATTGTAGGAGCCAGCAGAGGTATTGGGTTTACCCTTACCAAAACCCTTGCTGCCAATGCTGAAAACACTGTCATTGTTACCGTCAGAAACCAATCAAAACTCGAATCAATCAAGAGTTTAGGATACACCAATATCAAGCCAATTTTTACTGACATGACTGCAACGATGCCAGAGTTTCAGGAAGCATTCAAATCGCTCCCAGAGCTTGCCCCCAATGGAATTGACGTGATTTTCCATAGTGCTGGAATCATCTATCCTGATTTTCTTAAGCCACTTGATGAACAAGATACGGATATTTTCAAAACCTTATATGACGTCAATGTTATTGGAGTTCTTAGAACGTATCTTTGTGTTGTGCCAGTATTAAAATCCCAAAAAAACAAGTTCAAGTATGTGATTATCTCAAGTATAGGAGGTCAAATCAACGGCATGGAATGGACTACTACCGGATATGGAATGAGTAAAGCTGCTGTTAACCATTTTGCCAAACAAGTATCTCTCATGCACCCAGAAGATATTGTTATCCCAATCCATCCAGGAACTATTGATACAGATATGGCTGCTAATTTCAAAGGATTGGTGCCATTTATTAGTCCTGAAGCGAGTGTTCTGGGAATGCTTAAAGTTGTGGGGAGCTTGAAGCAAGAAGATTCTGGTAAGTTCTGGGAGTATACTGGAAAAGAACTTGAATTTTGATTTAGAATTATTAAATATAAATATATGCTACTGTAACAGTGTCAAATAGTAAAATTTAAACTTGCTGCAAAACTCAAACCTAAATTGCAAAATTAACAAATAACACAAAAAAGCAACACGAAAACCCCCATACTAAAGTAGTTAAATGCAAAAAGGGGTTAATAGACAAAGGGGTCGCCAGACAAACGAGTCAACACCATAGTTAAGAGTTCGTACAAACAATAGCAACAGTCGTGTCTCGCCACTTTAAAGCCTTACCGTTGGGCCGGTGCTACTACTCTAAAGTCCAGGGATCTCAGCTGAGAAAATATATGGCTCCAGAATGGACGACGATCTGATTGGGTAATAGTTTCTGCGATTTTCACCAATAATGTTATTAGGCTCGGAGTTAGCACCAACTTTGTTCCCAGAGTATCAATTAGTCCAATTGACCTGGTAATCAAAGCTGTCCTAATTCCTTAGTAACTACTAAGATCTATTGGTTAATACACAAATTCCACTTTCACGGGATGCCAACCCTTTGTTGCATCCCCTGATGACCCTTTTTGTGGGGGACTCAACAAAAGATTTTGTGGGGATCTTGCGCGACACGACCACCCCCAAAACTCCGAATCGAGTCCGCAGTCTATAAATACCAGCCTATCCCCCATTTTTCACTAATTCTTTTCTATTATTACTGATTATTACTAATATTTGTTCAATTAATATTATTGATAGTGTTATTGTCTGATTGTGATATATCTGGTATAGTTTATTGAGAGATAAATTTGATACATTCTGAGTAATATATCTGAGTAATACATTCTGAGTAATACATCATTATGCCTGATTCACCACACGTTACGTTGGATCATGAGAAAATGCAATTGCCTCCCAATGGGTTCAAAGAACGGTCCCTTGAAAAACCAAACTTGAGCTCTTTCGAAGAGTATCAAGAAATGTATAAGGAATCGGTTGAAAACCCTGCTAATTTCTTTGGTAAAATGGCTTTGAAGCATTTGGATTGGGATAAACCTTTTGATTTGCCTAGATACCCACAACTGCCAGAAAAGGATTTCGTTGATGGCGATATTCCTTCTTGGTTCATTAATGGGAAATTGAATGCTTCTTTTAATGCTGTTGATAGATGGGCCTTTAAGGATCCTAATAAACCTGCTATTATCTATGAAGGTGATGAACCTGATCAAGGGGCTATTATCACCTATGGGGAATTGTTAAAACAAGTGTCGAAATTGGCTCAATGTTTGACTAAACTCGGGGTTAAAAAGGGTGATTCCGTGGCCGTTTATTTGCCTATGATCCCTGAAGCTATTGTCACCTTATTGGCAATTATTAGAATTGGTGCCGTTCACTCTGTGGTTTTCGCTGGGTTTAGTTCTTCTTCTTTAAGAGATCGGATCTTGGATGCTGATTCTAAGATTGTGATTACTGCTGATGAATCTAAAAGAGGAGGAAAGACCATTGAGACTAAAAAAATTGTCGACGATGCTTTGAAACAATGTCCTGATGTTACCAATGTCTTGATGTTTAAGAGAACTGACAATCCTCACGTGCCTTTTAACTCTGAAAGAGATTTATGGTGGCACGAAGAATTGGATAAGTTTGGTCCTTACTTCCCACCAGTTCCAGTAGATGCTGAAGATCCTTTGTTCTTATTATACACCTCTGGTTCTACTGGGAAACCTAAGGGGATCCAACATAACACGGCCGGATACTTATTAGGAACTATGATGACCACCAAATACGTCTTTGATGTTCATGAATCTGATGTGGTATTCACCGCTGGGGATATTGGTTGGATTACCGGTCATTCTTATGTGGTTTATGGTCCATTATTAAATGGTGCTACCACTGTAGTATTTGAGGGTACTCCTGCTTATCCAGATTATTCTAGATATTGGGAAATTGTGGATAAATATAAGGTTAATATCTTTTATGTGGCCCCAACTGCTTTAAGATTATTAAAGAGAGCTGGTACCAAATA
Organism: Yamadazyma atlantica; assembly: GCA_030561325.1. Lineage (NCBI taxonomy): Eukaryota > Fungi > Ascomycota > Pichiomycetes > Serinales > Debaryomycetaceae > Yamadazyma > Yamadazyma atlantica. Next base: position 434,880 of record JAKTXA010000009.1, read on the forward strand.
CATTGAAGATTATAAATTGAATTCTTTAAGAGTTTTGGGATCTGTCGGAGAACCTATTGCTGCTGAGGTTTGGCATTGGTATAATGATAATGTGGGAAGAGGTAAAGCTCATATTATTGATACTTATTGGCAAACTGAATCTGGATCTCATTTAATGACTCCATTGGCTGGTATTACTCCTACCAAACCGGGTTCTTGTTCTTTACCATTTTTTGGGATTTTACCTAAGATTTTAGATCCAGTTAATGGTGAAGAATTGAAACAAAATGATGTGGAAGGGGTTTTGGCTATTAAAAACGCTTGGCCTTCTATTACTAGAGGTATCTATAATGATTATAACAGATTCATTGATACCTACTTGAAACCTTATCCAAACCATTACTTTAGTGGAGATGGTGCTGCTAGAGATAAAGATGGATTTTATTGGATTTTAGGAAGAGTTGATGATGTGGTTAATGTTAGTGGCCATAGATTATCTACTGCTGAAATTGAAGCCGCTTTGATTGAACATGAATTGGTCGGTGAATCTGCTGTTGTTGGGTATGCTGATGACTTGACTGGTCAAGCTGTCGCAGCCTATGTTTCTTTAAAGTCTACTGTTAAGGTTGATGATGAAGATGCCATTAAAAAGGAATTGATTTTGACAGTCAGAAAGGAAATCGGTCCATTTGCTGCTCCTAAATTGATTTTATTAATTGATGACTTGCCAAAGACTAGATCAGGGAAAATCATGAGAAGAATCTTGAGAAAAGTTTTGGCTGGTGAAGAAGATCAATTGGGTGATATTTCTACTTTATCTAACCCAGGAGTTGTTGAACAGATTATTACTGTGGTTAAGGCTGCTAAGAAGTAAACAAACCTTACTTTGTTAGGTCTGTTCTAGCAGGCCATTGACCGTGCCTGTCCTTATTTATTATTATTTATTAGTTAGTTGCGTTTCTATTTATTATGTAAATCGTTCATTTAGTATGCTGTCTCAACTTGTCTAGTAAATTATCAGCGGTAGGGCTATCACAAATAAAGTCCACTTTAATTCCTCGATCTACTAAATATTCATTGGTGGTAGGTCCAATGACTCCAATCCTAACAGTCCTAGTTTCTTGTAATTCCTTCACCTTATCTACTATAGACTTTGTACCTTGACTGCTAAAGAATATGATCCAGTTTTGGTTACTATGAGAAATCACTTTATCCGCATCCACTTGACCAAGCTCTTCAGTACTATATACCACCAACTCATTAAAGTCCATATCATTATTCCGTAAATTCCCGGGGATGATATCTTTACGGATCTTTCCGGTGAAATAAATGATCTTTGTCTCTTTGTCGACATTTTCTAGTATTAATTCACTTAATTTATGTCCATTCCCAGAATCTCGACCAAATACTGATTTAAATCCAATGGAGTTTAGATATTGACTGGTACTGGGTCCTATAGTGTATACTGGGAGACTTAAGATCAGGTCTTTGATTGGCTGCAGTATATCATGTGACTCAAGGGCTTGTTGGAGACATTCTACTGCTCGTTGACTGGTTACTATAAGGACTTTGTAATTGGATATTTCATGTTGAAGAAAATGTATAGTAGATTCTAGCTGGAGCGAATGGGTAAGCAACGGCACGAACTCGGGATCGTAGTGGGCACTTAGGACCTGGCGGTAGTAATCCACCGGGCTATTTTCATTCTTTAGCAAGAACACTTTCATCTAGACAGTTTATTCTATTCACTGTCACAGCTTGCAATAGAATATTTTCACTCCACATTTTCGCAACATTTTTCAAACTCATACAAAATCAAACAAACTCAAACAAATTACTACAATACAATCTCCAATATGCGAAATACATTAACTAGCCAACTATACACTATTATTAAAAGCTAGATATCCCAGCCAGATAATCCTGACTATGTGCTCACGTGATCCCTGAACACCCGTTTAATTCTCTCGTTCCCTAACATAAAATTCCCTAAACTATCTCTCACCACAGTCTTAACCGTCTCCACAGATTGAAACTTATATCCAATCACAGATATGGAAATGAATAAAGATACAATCATAATTAATATTGGCACCCAGAAGAAGATTAACATCTTATCATTTTCTACCGTCTTCCGTGGATGGTTTATGTAGGAGATTATCATATCTTCAGAGGAGTCTGATAAGTCTTCTTTTTCTTCTTGAGCACTTGAGCCGACACTTGGTCCTGTGGATGCCGAAGAAGCTTCTGCCACCTCTGTCGTAGTACGGGTCTTCTCATTCAATTGTCTTTCGGTAGTGGTCTTAGGTCTAAAGCCAATAGAAGGGCCAAATGGGAATAATTCATCATAATTGGGCAAATCATCATCTGAATTGTTAAACACATTCTTCACTTTTTGCCATAATCCAGAAGGTTCATTGACTTCTGTTTCTGTACCACTTCTATTATCTTCAGTGACATCACTATCGATAATCCCATCGCCTCTAACAAGACCATTTGTTTCATTAATTGTTTGAACATTCTCATTAGATTGACTAATGGAGGATTCTTCATGGTCCGAATCATAAATACTCTCATCATATTCACTGTATTCCGAATCGGCAAATTCCGAATCGTTTGCAATATTCTCTGGTACCATTTTACTGATATGTAATCCTCTCATTTCAAACATCGAATTTAAGGAATCGATACTATTAGATTTAAGTAATCTTTCTTTACTTGATTCCTTCAGTTCAGTAACTTCAGTGACACCAGTACCAGTACTAGAGCCTATCATATCAATTACATTCAAATCACAGTAATCCTTTAAGGTCTTGTCGTTAGATAATCTCAAATGAACATTAGCCTTACAAGAAATAAATAAATCCATCATATCTCTTTGGCCATTAATACTAGCGTAGAATAACGGAGTTAATCCTTGATTATCTTGTAAGTCGATCTTACACCCATGGTTAATTAAAAACTTAATTAAAAGTCTATACCCTTTAATGGTGGATAAGTGTAATAAGGTCTGGCCTTCACCATTGGTAAGCTGCCAGTTAGGAATGACTATAGGACAGTTTGGTAAGTCCACCAACTTCAAGAAATTTATCAATACTTCTTCTGTAGAATAATCCAGTTTGGTCATTTGTTCCACAATTCCTTGGGCATTGGTGTACCATTCCAAGGCGTCATTAGGCTTAGAGTCGGTATCATTCGGGGTAGAATTAGGACTCACGTTATTACTATTGGAATTACTATTATCATTTCCCACGATTCTTTTGGCAATATTCTTAGCATCTTCCAATTTCCCATTCATTTTAAGTCCCACAATTTGTAATGCCAATTCAATTAATTGCTTATCAGTGTCATCGGTGTAAGTGAAAATTTGTTGTTGTTGGTTAGTCATGACGGTTTCGTGACTTTCAAAAGTCACTAAAACTTGTCCTGGTTGTGCAGCGGGTGGTAAATATGTCACGATGGTGGTATCAGACCAACAATGAGTAGCCAATGCCGCGTTACTACCAAATTTCACCGACAAGTTTGGGTTAAAATTGAACCCAAGTAAGGTGATTTCAATGCCTCCTCTAATTGGACCTTGGGCCGGAATGATTCTTAGTATGGTTGGAATGGTATTATTAATGTTCATATTATTGCCACTAAAAGAAGCGTTGGATAACAGGTCCGGAATGCGAGATGAAGGTCTGTGGTTGAAGCTGGGTTTAGATACCAGTTGGTTAATGGATGTGTTGGTATTGGTATCACTATTGGAAACAGGACTGAATCCATTAATGGAACCGTTATACATTGGATTATTCGAATTATTGGAATCATCAATAGATAATTTTTTACGTTTCAAGTTCCGGTCAGATTCATTGGTGGTTAGGTCGGAAGATTCGTCAATGGAATTTGGTGATATAGGGTGTAAGTCATCAAGACCTGGACTCATTTCCCGTTTAATAAAAGACCCGGTCCGAGAATTGGCAAAAGATCCTGGGTGGGAAGTACCAGGCATGTTTGGAGTATTGGCCACAGGAGTGGTAGTAGGATTGGTCGACGTTGGTTTTTTCCGGTCCATGATCATGATATTAGAACTAATTTGTTTCCCTAAAACATTCCCATCCATATCTTTAACCACAAGAAGTAATTTAAATCCATGTGATTCTTGATGATGTCTACAATAACATATAATTCTTCCACACAATTCCATGGACTTATCTTCATTTAAACCGTTTGGTGGGGCAAAGGAAACAATCTCTTTACAGTTAAAGATAATTGCCTTTTTAATCATATGTTCATCGGCCCAACTATTAGGATTATTCTTAACGATACCATTGGGAGATATTTGTGGTAAGTCCAGAGGATCATCAACGCCATTTCTTCTTCTCGATGCCCGTTTCTGTTCTCTTTTAATACACTTAGGACAAATATTACATGATCTCAGTAAATTAGATGTAAGCACATAACAGTCCAAGTATAATAAGTTTTTAAGAATTAAAGGATTTAAAGTGTTCAAATCTTGGGAAAGACAGAATTTGTTCTTAGCAATCAAATCTTGGGGTAAGTGTAACAAGTTTTGAGGAGGACTAGGACTTATATCAAACTTGACTTTGGTTTGGGTTTCTACTCTTGAATAAGTAGGTAAATCAGATATCGATAACTTGTAAGGTAATTTGTTCATGGCTTCAGGAGAAAAGTCCAAAAGGTCTTTATCAGGAGTCATTGAGTCAGGTGTTACTTGCATGTCATACTTGCCGAACTTTAACTTGGAAATCTCATCTCTTAATTGTTCATATTCAGTTAATTCAGTGGAATAAGTATCAGACATGGATTCTGATTTGACCTTATTGGATTCATATTGGGATACATTAGGAGACACCGGTAACGAATCAAGGTCAGGAAGAAAGGAAGTGTTTGTATAGTTATGATCAAGATCAAGGTCGGCATTTTCGGGGGAATAGAATCCCAACAAGTCTTGTTTTTCATATCCATCTTGTTTTTCATAGCCAGGGTTATCATAAACTCTTTGATCTAAAAACTCATCTAAAATATCATCACTTCCATGGAAGAGAAAGTCTTTACCATTTGGGTCGATATCATCATGGTCCCGTTCTCTAAACATATTCTCGCTTGCTGACATTTTTGTAACTAATAGCTTAAGCTAGCGGTGACAATACTAGGAGTCAAAGACAGTACTGCTAGTCGCTCAAGCTCGGGCAAAAAAACTCACAGGGAGAATAATCAGTAGCCAAGTTGGTTAGAAGTTAATAGCTTGGAACAGATCAATAGATACTTATAAACAAATGTGACTTGAAGCCGATGTGTAACTTGAAAATAAATGGTGCGTGGTTTTTTTGGGCTCTCGGTATAACAAAGAACAAAAGTCTAAAAAGAAAGAAGGGTAAAGAGTATAAAAGAACAGAGGAACCCCAAGAAGTGACACGCAATAGGAGTCACACAAATACAACCAGACACATAAACTCATACACAACCATCATTCACCACATAACCTCAGATAGGGGTAGCACATGAATCTAGATCCTAGATTTACAATTGTTCTAGCTCCAGAGGGCTAGTGGTGAGTTTTGCTAGTCTATTGGTCCAATTTCTTGTCTACATAGTATAGATTAATCTACTTTACACTAGTTATATTTCAGCTAACTATTACTAGTACTAATTCCACCTAATTCTCTCTAATTCTATCTAACTATCCCAGTTCTTTACCTATTCATCTCTCAGATGTTCTCCTCAATGACTGCTAAAAAGTGTTGGGTGGCCTGTATATACTCCAGAAAGGTCGTGTGCGAGTCGTGTACTCTTGGTATATCGGTAGATCCACGTCTTTTCGCACTTGCCGTCGATACTTTGTAACCGCTGGCTTTCTAGCACTGTTAGGTTACAACATATATATATTACCATGCCTAAAAACACATTATATGTGACTGGATTCACCAGAGAATCCAAGGCTGCTGATTTGGCGCCTGATTTCGAAAAGTACGTATCATTTTTCCGATGAATCAATCATCCATGTTCATGTTGGTCCTCTCATTGGCAGTTTATCTTGATTCCTATAATCTCATTTGATTCATTTGATTCATTTGATTCCTTTTGTTTATTTTCCTGGATTCCTTTGGTTCTTTCATTGCTTCATTCCATTGGTTCATTTCCTTCATTTCCTTCATTTCCCTTCATTTTCCTTCGTTTCCACTGGTTCTCCTGAATCACTGAATTTCATTTCATTTCCTTCTGCTGCTGTTTTGAATTGAGGTTTTTATTCTTACTTACTTCATTTCCTTTTCCTTACTTCATCCTTTTCATTCTTTCCCCCTTTCCTTCCTTCATCTTCCCCCTTTCCTCCTTCCCCTCCTGCCACGCCTGGCTCCTCTATCTCTCATCCAACATCCAACAATCAAATATCAAGAATCCTAACTAACATATTAGATACGGTGAATTAGTCAGATTGGATATTCCTCCTCCTAGAACTGACGATAATGAAAAATATGCCTTTGTCGAATACAAAAACCTTGAAGATTGTGAAAAAGCCGTGGAATTAAATGGTCAAAATTTACCTTATTCCATGCCTGATGGGTTAGTGGTGCAAATGGCAAAATCCGATCCTTATTCCGTGAGAAGAGCTTCGTTCAGAGGAAGAGGTGGCTACAGAGGTTATGGTAGAGGTGGAAGAGGTGGTTACGGTAGAGGTGGCTATGGTGGAGGTTATGGCGGCGGATACGCAGGAGGTTACGGCGGAGGTTATGGTGGTGGTTATTATGATGATGGATACGGTGGTGGATACTATGACGATGGATATGGTGGAGGTTACGGTGGAGGCTATGGCGGAGGCTATCCTCCAAGAGGAGGGTATCCACCAAGAGGAGGTTACAGAGGAAGTTATCCTCCTAGAGGAAGCTACAGAGGCGGAAGAGGCGGAAGAGGTGGCTATGAAGGTAGATCCAGAGGCTCAAGAGATGGAAGTGAAGAACCAGGTAATTATCCACCAGAATCTGAAGGTCCAGCAGATTATAGAGAACCAAGAGAAGGTGCCAGTGCCCCAGGTGACAACTATGATAGAGGCAGATTTTCTAGATCTCCATCCAGATCTCCTAGAAGAGATAGATCCAGATCTCCAGAGAGATATTAAGCAAGTCCCCCTCCCAAAAGAAATCCATTGACTTTAAAATCCATTATTCCATTGTATTCCCTAAATATTTAACAATAATCTCATGATATATATTTCCAAGTTGATGAAAATTCATATAAAAGATCCCCTTAGTCATCCATTGTATTATATGTAGATATCACCAGAGTTAGAGGGCAACATCGGACCCTATAAATAAACCAGAAGCCCCAGGGGCTCTCAATTCTCCTCCTAATCTTGAATTAATAGCAGTAGATGTGTTTGACGGTCTGGCCGTGGCACGTATAGCACTTTCTCTCAATGTTAATAGCACACACATAAGAATTTGACTATCAATATCAACAGATTTGGTAGAATCAGCTTTATATTCATCAAGATGTTGTTGGTCTTGAGCCAAATTTGGATTGAAGAAATTGGTATCACCTATCAAATTTCGTCCATTCTCTTGATAGAGTTCAATTCTCCCCGTGTCAGTATATCTTTTAGGAAGAAGTTTCATGTTGTTTTTATACAACAAGGCATCTTTAAAGAGCCCAAACGGAGGCATATTATTGGGTATATAGTTCCGGAGATCCATATATCCCGTGCCATCAAAGTACTGGAAGTAGTTATCGGTGAATAAACCACATTCTTCGCTTGGGTAAGGATTTGGATATTCTCGAGGATCTAAACCATCAAGACTTTTCTGAAGAAGTTCATTTTGTTGTTTATTCTTGAGCCGTTCCTTTTTTGATTTAATTAACGAGGAAAATTCAAACCCAGGCTTTTTGTTAATGATTTTATCACATAATGAGTTCTGGTCATGGTCTAGAACTAGAAGCTTTAAAGTGGGATTGTAACTCATGGCGTAAGCACTGACTATAGGAGTTCCTAGAACCCGGAATCGAGTACCTTTATATATGAAGTCCGTAAATGGCTTGAAACAGTGTTGGAATACTAAAAGTTTGAAGGTTTTATTAGGTTTCCGAGGAGTCTTTCCATTAATTGTCTCTTTTTCCAGTACGTTATCTTCAGGATCTTCTTCCACCATAAACTCAAACGTATACCGTTTCACCGCCAGAAACTTCTTCATGTAAACCGTACAAAATGGAAACGTTTCAAACTCTTCTTCAATTATATCGCCATTTTCTGCTAATTTAGGAGGTTCGGGGGTTTCCTTGTACTTATGAAAAATCAAAAACGGCACGGTTTTCTTGAAATTTGACATATAAGGAGCCACAAGTTTAAACAATGGGAGTCCCAACCCTCGGGATTTATAATCCATTGGAATAATATGATTTCGAGAATCTATAATCTCAGTATTACTTCCTCTTCGACCACTAGCCTTTTGGTTCCGAAGAATTTTCACACTCCCGTCATTGTCATATAGAGTAGTAGAACTTTTGCGGTGCTTTTTATTATTAGCCCGAAGCTCTTTAAACATATTAAAGCTTTCTTCACTAGCAAATATAAATGTATTACTTTTTATGAATTCACTCACAATGATAAACCTTCGTTTCATATTGAAATTTGAAGTGTTACTATTCATAATAGTAGTGGTGGTTCCATCATTTACTACATTTCCAATAGGTTCATCTAACACTGTAGGTTGATCGTCATTATCCACTAAATCCACTGGATCTTGGGCAGTCACATGGCCCTGTTCTCTAAGGGAACTAACCCTCATCCGTCTTAAGAGAAACGGTAAATAACTATCGAAATTCTCATTATATGTATCTTGTAATTCTAATCTTTCTCGTTTATCTTCATTTAAAGTCTCACCTTCTGATAAGGGCATTGAAGCCGTAGGGGAAATATCATATTCATCAGTCGCAAGAACTCTGTTGCGGGTTATATCTTGGTATTGGAGTCCAGAATCATGAAACGGGTCCTCATTTACTCCAGAACTGACACTACTGGCACTAGACCTTCTGCCGAAAGGATTCGAGTCAGGGCCCAAATCAGAACCAGAACCAGAACCAGAGCCACTAGAACGACTAGCCCGAAGATTCACCTCAGGAGAACTAAACCTTCGGCTCCCATTGGAACTGGGTGGTGTCTCGGTACTGGTTTCTTCAGTGCTATGTTTGCGTCTAGCCTTATTCAACAATCTATTCATCAGCCGTTCGCGATCTGATAACAATAGTTCTTATCTAATGATATGAAATGATATGAAATGATATGAGATAAGCAGGGTGTCTGGATGTTTTGAGATGAAAACAGAGCTTCCAATTGGTCAATGGGGTCTTGTGTCTATCACTATGGTCCGTCGCCAACAATCTATGATCTGAAGAAATGATTCGACTAAAATATCACCAGCCCCACCTTGGCATAAAGTTGCCTAGAAACGCGAATTCGGCTTCTCCAATACCTATGGTTGAATTAAGAAGATCCACTCGTAAAGTGACCAAGCCAACCACACAAACTAAACCCGTCACCAAACAAGCCAAATCGACCAAGCCGTCCAAGACTAACACTAAACCAACCAAAGCTAAACAATCTAAACCAGCAATGAGTGAATTGGAAGTGGGTGACATGATCCCAAACTTGACGTTAAAAGATGAAGATGATAATGAAATCAATTTAACTGAAATCAGTAAGAAATCAAAGTATTTGGTGATTTTTGCGTATCCTAAAGCTCTGACTCCTGGGTGTACCAGACAAGTGTGTGGATTCCAACAAAACTTTGACTCTTTGACCAAGTTAGATACTACTGTCTTAGGATTAAGTGCTGATTTACCTAAATCTCAAAAGAACTTTATTACTAAACAAGGATTGAAGTATCATTTATTATCCGATCCCGAAAAGGCTCTTATTGGTCCATTGGGTGCCAAAAAGGAACCAACGGGAATCAAGAGATCTCATTGGATCTTTGAAAATGGAGTGTTGAAGATCAAGAAGATTCAAATCAGTCCAGAAGATAGTTTCAATGGAGCTTTAGCTGATATTGAGCTGATGACATAGTTGGCTTCTTTGAGTCACTAGTCATTTGATATTAGTTAGTCACTAAGTAAAATACATGAAAATTCAATACTTGTGTAGATTAATTACATACTATATACGATTGCTAGGTTGATAAATGAAAGCATTGATAAGTTATAATAAGAAAGTGATGGAGTAAAAAAGAACCGTCACAAGTGTCACCACCTTGGCGGCCCACCACCAATGTTGCACCACAAATGAGCAATAACTAAACTCAAAATCCCAAGTCTTTGAAGTATAATTATAATGCCCCGATAAAATCCCGGTTTGTCCATCAAAGTCTCCCATCATAGCTTGAACCACAACCTCGTGAACAGAGTTTCTATTGGTTTCATCTTTATTCTTAGAAGCTACCCATTCCTCCCCCTCAAAGTTATACCAACTATCGCAACCATAATGATCATGACCCGTCAAAATGATTCCTGATTGGTCAGGATTTGGAAACACAATATCAAAGACTTTTTGGGTGGTATCGTATAACAAATGGTTCTGTGATCTTAATTTACCATTTTTATAAGGTTCTGGTTCATAATCTTCATAAAATATATGTTCTGGGCCATCTTTACAAAGGCCTTCACGTTTATAAAATGGAATATGAGTGAATAAAATAGTAGACCCATTGAACTTTTCGTTTTCCAACTTCAAATATTCTAAGAATTGCCAGGTATATTCCACAAACTCTTGCTGTAAAGCCGGTCCTTCTAGGGTTAAAGAATCTAAAACCACCAATCTCCATTGTTCTTGATTATCCAAATTATAGTTTATTACATAGTTATTCTGTCCGAATAAATGGTGGAACCGAGCCATATGTTGCCAGGTAGCATCTCCACTGTAACCTATATCATGGTTCCCAGTAAGATTAATAAATAATGGGTTCTCATAGTTAGGATATTGGTTCCCAGGGTAAACCCAATCATACACATTCAGGTAAACTCTGGACTTAAACCGATGGAAAGGGTCCATGTTAACCTCCTGGTTCAACCATCCTCTCCAATCATAATTCTCATGCTTACTATGTGTATCAATGACTGTCTTTTTGTATTCCAAGCTTCTGGGGAATAATCTCTCCACAAACCGCAACGATCTATTATAAAACTCACTATCAAGAATCCATTGTGATGAAAATAAGTCCCCCATGACGGCAACGTGACTCGGTTGTAACCTTTGTTGCATTAACCGGTAAATATGGCCTAAGTAATAATCATTTCCATAGTTATCTAATCTCTTTATATATGGAGTACTGGGCCAATTCCCATTGATTTGTGGGTCTCCAAACGTTAACATATGGATATCTTTTATAGTCCCTTGAGGATTCCGGGTACTCTTTGTGTTCAAGTCCTCAATATTTCGTAAACTAGCGAAATTTAAAAGGACTTTTTGTTTTAATTCCTCTGGTAATTGGTCTAATATTGGGTATTTGGAAGTCATGGAAGGCTGTGCGGAGTTAAAATCATGCCATTTACACTGGTTTGGCTGGTTCCAAACGTCCGGGTAGAAGTAAATGAAGCCATTGAGGAGAAGAGTGGCCACTACCAACACTCTTCCTATTATTGTGAGTGATTTGGCCATGGAGAAGTTAAGGTGGAGTTTAGTGATTTGTGAAATTCTCGCGCTGCTTTAAATAGCATCACAAGCCAGAAGATCAAGACATCAAGAAATCAAATAATGGCGTGGATTTGGAGAAATAAAGAGGCAGTTGTTACAAGTTGTTAACTATTTTGTCTATTCAGAGAATTCTAACGACATAAAATTCATGAGGATTGTGCAGATAATGGTATGGAAAATAAAATGCTTATAAAGCTTCACCTAAAGTTTGGTTTAATCTGGCAACCTTAGCAGAAATGGATAAATCAACAGTTCTGTCACCAACTTCAACCACTAATCCTCCCAAGATTTCTGGGTTAACAGTATTGTTAAGTTTTAAAGTTTTCCCATCACCAACAAAGCTAGATTTACCAATGGCAGTTTGTAATCTTTTCAAAATCTTAGAATCTAAAGCTTTAGCAGAAGTGATCTTGGCTTCAACAATCCCATTGTGGGCATCATTTAATTGAGAAAAGTTGGAGTAAATGTTGTTGAATTCTCCTAATCTGTTGTTTTCACTTAAAACCTTTAAAAAGTTGACAATTGGAGTTTCCAATTTCAAACTAGAAGCTAAGGTGTCAATCAACACGACTCTGTCAGGTTTGGATAAGGCTGGGTTGTTGACAATTTCATTGACTTTGGCATCTTCAGCAAGTAAATTCTTTACTTTGGTTAACCCTTGGAAGGTCTTGTCCACAGAAGAATCTTGCACGGAAGCAGAATATAAGGCGTTGGCGTAAGTTCCTTCAACACCGAATAATTGCACTGGTGGTTTGACAGTCTTGGTGGCAGTAGCCATGGAACGTAAAAACATTCTAGATCCCATCATTTTTGTCCGGTTTGTTATAGTTTGTTGGTGTTACTGGTGAGTTTGATTTATTGAGTTCGTTGAAAAATTTCTGTCCGAGCAGCGCGAATGAGAATGTGATTTGATTGGTGGAGACAAAGCTCCCTCTCTAGTGCGACGCTAGCCACACGTCGGCCTAGCGTCTGCCTAACCCTGGGCCTAGCACCTAGCCCCGCGAAAAACCACTCCTACACGACTGAAAAAAAAAACTTTTCAACTTTCACTAAGACCAATAACTAGATCTACCATTAAATGTTCAAATTGGTCCATAAAGGGTTGGTAGGAGCCCATATAGGACTTAGGGGTGCCACTGTGCCGTCCCTAGCGTTCTCCCCATCTGTTCAACAAGTGATAGGTGTGAGACATCAAACCACCATCTCAGAAGACGGGTTAACAGACTTGGAAAAGAGAGATGAAATCTATAAAAGACAACGGAAGTTAGCTATGGCTCAAGTCAAAGTGAAAACTTATGGAAGAGGACATGAACTTCCTGGGTCTACCCATTTCAAAAAACCTATACACGATCATTTGTATAAAGGAAGACCCTTGAAAGAATTAACTGTACCAAAAAAGAATACCGCCGGTAGAAATAACACTGGACATATTACTATAAGAGGTAGAGGAGGTGGACACAAAAAAAGAGTTAGATTAGTGGACAGTCACAGATTAGTACCTGGAACTCAAAGTGTCATAAGAATTGAATATGATCCTAATAGATCTGGACATATTGCCTTAATCAGACATAATGAAACTGGAGATTTATCTTATATTTTAGCCTCTTCTGGGTTAAGAGCAGGCGATCAAGTTGAATCTTTCAGAGCTGGAATCCCCCAAGATTTCTTAAATGAAATGAAACAGAACAATAACGGGGAAGTTGATGAAGCTTTATTAAATGCCAGAATCATTCAAAGAGGAAATTGTTTACCATTAAGAATGTTACCAGTGGGAAGTATTATTCACAATATTGGATTACATCCTGGTAGTAGAGGTCAACTTGTTAAATCCGCTGGGACTTTTGCCAGATTATTATCTAAGCATCCAGAAGAGAAAAAAGTGGTGGTTAGATTAAGTTCTGGGGAACATCGGTATATTAATATGGAATGTCATGCTACTTTAGGAACTGTTTCTAATAGAGAGCATCAAGCAGTTTCTTGGGGTAAAGCCGGGAGATCTCGTCATAGAGGGTTCAGACCCCAAGTTAGAGGGGTGGCCATGAATGCTCATGATCACCCTCATGGTGGTGGTAGAGGGAAATCCAAGTCTAATAAGGTATCTCAATCCATGTGGGGTCTTAAGAAGTTTGCTAAGACCAGAAAGTTCAAGAATGTCAATAGGTTTAAAGTGAAAGATAGAAGGGCCAATTAGAAGAGGTCACCAGTCATGTAAATATATATTTAATTTAATATATCACGATATATTAGTAGCACAATTGGGCTCCAGGGGAGGAATCAAATAAATTAGTCATTATCAGGCAAAATACTGTTTTCATTACAATTATCACCACGGCAAAGTTCCCCGTAGCGTATAAGATCCCGCCAATAATCACCAAAATTGCCATTACAATCAACATAATAACCCTTTGGTAAGTAGTTAAGAAAACTCTGAATCGTTCGGGTAGAATATAATTCCAGAAGAATTTCAAGAACATTTCCAAGTACACTTGGAACGGAGAACTAGGGCCATGGATTGAAGGAACTGGCGATAAGCTGGCGGAAGGACTATGGACCGGTAATAATGGGTCTGTTTCCTTAGGTTTACGGTTTAGTATACACTTTAAGTAGTTCTTAGTTCCTGGAGCATTTACTGCTGAGTCTGAGATAGTTTCCTCTTGGTTGGAGAGAAGGTGATCTCTTGATCCAGGGAAGTCAAATGACAAGATAGAGTCACTCAGGGAGTAGTCGTTCAAGAAAGAAGCCTCATTGGCCAAGTCGTCTAGTTGACGGTTAAGGTGTTCGTCGGAAGATGGCATTGCACAAATAGTTTTGCAGCCACAAATTGAGGGCTGAGAAATAGTAGAGTTTACTATGGGAAATGAGGGTTTACTATGGAATGTCTATTGGAAGTTATTTGTCTATGGAGGTACTTAAGATCTTAATCTTGGACATCTTTAAGAGGAATGTCTTCATAAGGAGGAATACAATCAGGTTGACCTTTCCCAGCAGAAACAACAGAAACAAGGACAGTTAAAAGGAACGCTTTAAGGAATTTCATGGTGTTCAAAGGTAAGGTACCAGATAAGATTAATACTAAACTAGTTACCTTGTTGTTTATAGTACCTTACATGCTTCCCCTTTTATAGTTCCCTGTAAACTTGTCTCCTTACTTTGACGTGCCGTTTCAAAGCCACCTCCCTGGCGCAATATAAGCGCAATTAACTAGACACTTACATAGATACCAAATAAGGTTGTTAATGTCTATTGTTAGCAAAACTACGGTCAAACGGCTCCAGTCTTCAGATAAGGCTCGACTAAACTTTCCTATCAGAATAACCAGGAGATTTAATTTAATCTGTCATATTGTCTATTCTCTATATCTATTTAAACCTTGGCCACTAACTGTTTAGCAAGATTACCTCTGGCCAACACAAAAAACAACGTCCCTACTGCCATTAAACACCCAATTAACACAACAAACATATTATAATTATATTGGCTCCCATCATCAATAATGGCAGCCCCAATTGGAACCCCAACCAAATTCCCAAAACTTAAACAGAAATTAAGTATTCCATATCGTTCTCCAAACTCAGACACTACACTGATCTGGGCAATACAAGCGGGGATCATTCCCAAAATCAGACCCAGGAAAAACCCTCCAATGGCAGCAAACGCATATAACGCTTTAGGGTTCGATCCAAGACCTAACCAGATAATGAAAATGAATACGGTTTCACCAGCAACCATGATAATATGAACATTGAATTTCCCAAGGTAATCTGAAGCCAAACCCGGAAATATTCTTCCGGGGAAACTACAAGCATTCCATATAGATAATAAAAGATATCCAGTAGATTCAGACATTCCTTGAGCCATGGCATACGTCACGAAATATGTCACGGTTAATACCAAAGCCAATTCGGTACAAAAAGACCCAATCACCGTTAATATAAACGTTCTGTCTCTATGTTTAGCAGTAGCTTTATGTAATTTATCAAACAAATTCTTATAATTAAATTGGATGGCTCTTCCATTTTCTGTTCTAGTAATGATTTGATTTGAATTTTTAGGGGGTCTATCCCGTACAAATCGTTCTTTAGAGAAAATCACAGAAACCACTACACACCCACTAGCCACAAATGCCAAAATTCTTAAAGCCCACACATAATCGTAATTATCAAATAAGTATCTTAAAAGTAACGGAAATACTAACCCTCCCATTGAACCTCCACTAGTGACCAATCCAGTCATGAAACCTCTTTTCTTTAAGAACCAATGGTTCAATACACTCACCACCGGAGTTAACCCAACCCCATTTCCAACCCCTAAGCAAATAAAACTCAAGATAAATTGGTATATTTTGGTGCTATTCGCAGCTCCCATTAACCCTCCAAATATTAATGCACTGGCTACCAGTAGAAGCCCTCTGGACCCATGGTAATCAAATATAGGGCCCGTAACGATCCCTAGAGCGTAAGTTAATGATAAATAGATGGAAAAGATCCAAGAAATGGTACTGGCAGACAAATGGGCCAATTGGTGAGTAGAAACATAAGCTTGGATGGCACCAATGGAGTTGACCAATCCTAGGCACGTCACAGCACCACAGAACGACCCTGCTACTACCAAGTATGCTCTGAACCCTCCATCGGGGTATTCAAGCTCCTCTGGGGCCAGAGATTCCTGGTGATCTCTCCCTGAAAAAGTCAGGTCCAAATTGTTCCGACTTTGAGTAGGGGTTATGTCAGGAGACCCTTGGGTGGTCATCACTGCAATTGACTCAGTATCATAGTTTCTATATCGACTTGTCGACTTCTGTGCTGTTGGTAAGTTACTAAGCTCTATAGACATTGTGGCTTTAATCTTTTCAGTCTCATTCTATTTGACTCACTCTATTTGACTCATTCTCTTGACACAAGTTGCCATTCGACACGACCCCCCACAAATTACTAGTAACAATAGCTAACAATAGCTAAAAATAGCTAACAGCTCCACAACTCTACAAATTCAGTTCCTAGTTACATTATTTATTACTATACAAGGTATTAAAACACCAACTTGTTATGGGCAAACACATCATAAGGAGTCTTGGTCACATTATACTTATTCTTCTTAGTTCTATCACCTCTTGAAGAATATCTACTGGTAGATTTAGAATCAATTGAATTTCTCTTGGAAAAGAATGAAAATCCTGAAGTAGATTCATTATCATCCATAGTACTATTCACAGATCTTAAATCAGCCATACTAGCCATCTTACTCTTCTTTTCAAACTTATTCATTTGAGTAAATTTATCAGCTTCTTCACCTCTAGTTTGATCAACAGTGGTGTTTGAAGACATTCTAGAAAGTCTATGAGAAGTTCTAGATGCCAAGTTAGCAGTAGATGCTGATTTGGATGAAATGCTGCTTCTTGGAACTGAAGAATTGGTAGAATAGGTGGTTTCAATTGGTGAGGAAATGGTTTGGGTTGAAGGTTTGACATTAACATTAGCACTGGATCCACCGAAAAGCGACTTCATTTTGTCCTTGAAGGACCGTTTAGTCTTAACCTTGCTAGTATCAAGGTTAGTTCCTCTGATGGATGCAGTAGCTTGACTACAACTCATTGGATCGTAGTTATTATGCTTAGCCAAGTTGAGGGTAGATTTGGTGGCTTTTCTATTTTGTGGACGAGTAGAACTCATGGAATTAGATCTCATAGATGGGGATGAGGATGGCAAGTTGGTACAAGAAGCAGTGAATTTCTTGTAATTGGCTTTGGAGTTATCGGTAATAGGCATGAAAGTATTAATCAAATCATAAGATTGATCTTCTTCACTTAAGGTACCAGTTGACCCATTGTTAGCAGCAGGTTTGAATGAACCATGAGAAGCAGCTTGACGTAAGTTTGGTGTACTGGCGTTAGCTTGACTTCTCATAGCTGCTGGCATGGTTGGTGGTCTAACCAAAACATTTTCAGGAAGATTGTGACCAATAGTATCAATTTCTTTCTTTAAAATGAAACTAGATCTCATGAATCCCAAAGAAGCTCTTTGACTCAGTTGAATGGATTTTTGCATGTTCAAATCAGTTTGAGATTGACAAGTGTTAATAGATGGAGAAGCAGAATGACGGGTATTGTTTTGATATCTTAAAGATAATTTACCCATGTTCCCATTGTTAACAGAAGCCATAAACTCCGGTTCCACTGAACTAATAGAAGTTTGTCTTGAAGCAAAATCTTTAGAAAATACTCTGGCATTTTCCACAGATGATTCACTACTAGACACAGATCTTAATTCATTTTTATGAGATACAGACATTGGTTCAGTACCTTCAGTTCCTTCAGAATAATGAGAATGTAATGATAATGATTGGTCTTGAGAAGAAGGTTCAGACACTTCAGAATGATAAATCGATGAAGAATTATCATTTTGTTCTTCATTATCACTAGATTCAGCCATTGGGTTTAAAGTGATATCCAATTCACTTGGTTTTTCATCAAGATTGATACTACTATTTTCTTCTTCTTCTTCAAAGCTTGGTTGTCTTTTGATGGAATAATGGAAATCCTTTTCAATAGGTTTAGGTGGGAACATATCACTAGCTCTTCTAGACTTTCTTGGATCAAATCCAAATTTGGTACTTGGTTCTTCTTCATCAGAGTCATACACAACTTTAGGTTTCAAGTTGTTGAATTTGGCAGTTAAAGAAGGAGAAGCAGTTGGCAATTCAGCTGGTCTTGGAATTGGATTGGATTTGACTTCTCTTCTAGGAGATCTTGGGGTTAAGACTGGCTCAACATCCACCACGCTAGAATCATTTCTTCTGAATCCTCTGTATTTATCATTAGATTTGATATTAACTTGAATAGAAGGTTTTCTAGTCAAATCAATTGGTCTTTCACCTTTATATTCTTCAAGATCATCCACTGGTTCCTCTTCTTCCTCTTCTTCTTCTTCAACCTGTTGAAGAGAAGGAGGACTCACTGGACTCATTGGCATGGTTTCTGGTTCAACTGGTTGTTTGTTGATATTCAATCCTTGGATTTCTTCTAAAGAAGCATTATCTTCAGATTCCATATCAGAATGGTCAGAGTCATCAGCAAACATTAACATGTTATTAGCCAAATGAATATAAATTTGAACCCATAATTGTTCCATATTGTCATTGAATAATCCTTTACCTAACCATTGTCTGAAGGTTTGAATTAAAGCAGTACCCATTGGTTCTAAATAATGGATTTTTTGAATAACTTCACTATTTTCTTTGAAAAACAGAATTAAAAATTGATTTAATCTGTCAACATTATCCAAGTATAAGATCACATAATTTAATAAATCATTAAATAATAATGAATGTTCTCTTATGGTCAAGTCACTTTTGAAAAAACTTTTTAAATCAGCATTAGCTGCCAATAAATTAGAAAATAATCTTCCAATAAATTGGTCTTTATGATATTTGTTATTTATTTGGACATTGTTCCAACATCCTCTTACTTTTTGTAAGTCGTCATTCGATAAACAAAGTGACATCTTTTGGGTATTAAAAATTTATCAACAATTTATTTAGTGTAGCCCAAATGAAATTGAATTTTTTTAAATTCTGTCATCATTCTTCATTTAAATATGAAATATATTATTTTAAGGTTTCTAGCATAATTACTTATTGTAGTAAAGGTCGAGGTTCTATACTATTGTATTTGTTATTACTCGATCAAGTAAATCATCTTGAAACCTTCTTACTATTTGCAACTGATTATGGGTTTAAAGGATTTATTACTTGCCTATTTAGGAAGTGTAATTGAGGATTTAATTACATTTCCCAATAAGGTAATTTGAAATGCGTCATGGCACGTCTGTTTCCTTACAAATTCTATAAGGTTTGCTAGTGGGTCGTGTGATTAGCACTTTATCCCTTTCTAAAGGGATAGCCGTAATTACTATTAACAGTAATATCTTGTGAGAAGTGGAGTATTCTATTACTACTCTGAGTAAATGAGTTGAGATTATTTTGTGGAGATAAACCTCGTGGTTATCAGGGGCTGTCTGGGGAATTGGGTTGCAGTCTAGACTTAAGCGAGACTAGATTGAGTTTATGGAGGTCTGACAGTGCCACTGCCGTACTAAGGGAGAGGCCTATTATCTCAGTCCTTATTTAGCCTACAACAATGCCTTGTCACGTGTATATTCTCACGTTACTGTTTTTGCAGCAAAAGCCTTGCATTATTACGTAAAATACATAGACAACGAAACATCTACTTCAAGACCAGCCCAAGTAGAGTTCCGGAACATGTGACATACTATACAAAAAAAAAAACGCTATAAAATGGCTCTGGGCCTTAAATCTAACTTTGGATTTTATTGTCACCAAACACTTTCTGCTCTGGAGAATATTCGGGAGTACTTTGACTTTGAGCTGAAATATGCCCCACTTGTGACAACGGCGTATCAGCACCTGGGGTGGCACCTCTTTCATCACCAATCCAACTTTCGGCTTTTTCAAGTTGATCATTGAAAACATTGGTCAAACGGCCAATCATATCTAAAGAATCCTTAGCAAATACTAAAATCTTGTCGTTAGCTTGTTGAGCAGAATTACTATTTTGAACGGTGGTCTGTTGGATTTGAGATGGCAATTTAAGAATAATATCTCTAATTGTAGACTTCAATTCATTATTAGACTCGGTATTAACCGCGTCATTACTTAAAGAACTAGCTTTAAAGTTGGAAATCACGTGGATGATTTTTTTAACAGTAGTGATGATTTCAGTTTTGGTTTGTTGAGCAGCTTCAATTGGGACACTGGTATCAGTTGGACTAGTAGTGGTAGGAGTTAACCCTACAGAATTAGAATCCACATTGACAGTATCATCTTTCTCATTATCAAACTCAAGCTTTTCATCTTTGGACTCATTATTTTCTCGAAGCTCAGTTCTGGTTTCACAATCGCCAATCTTAGTTTGTAAGAAATTCACCTGGTTATTAATTTGATCATTTGCTAATTTTAAAATGTGCAAACAAAATTGTAATCTTTTTCTAGTCTCAGTCTTATCTTTCTTATTAGGTAACTTTCTCTTCTTTCTATGTTGTTTATGCCTATTATTCAAATTCAATTCGATTTTATTCACTACCGGTAAGGCAGCCGCTTCTACAATTCCTGCGGCGTAATTGAAATGAGGATAGTTTCTCTTGGATGTTTCATAATATTTAAAAGCATCTCTAACAATAGGATGCCTACTGACTTGGTTAACTTTAGTAATCAATGGATGTTGTCTTTCTTCAATCGATAAATTTGACATCGGAGTTGCAATACCTCCCATTGGCGGAGGAGTTCCATTTAATCTTGTCAACGCTTCAGCGGCCACCATATCTTCTGTAACTTGTGGAGTCGAACCTTGAGAGCCGGAAATCGAATGAGGCAATGGAAGTTGTGGATAAGATGCTTGTAAATGTGAGGCTTGACTATACTGAGGAGTAGGAATTTGAATTGGTGGTAAGCTGTTAGGTCTAGAATCAGATTCTTCATATTTAGGAGGAGGGAATTCTGACAGGGACGCCGAATCCGCCATATGTTGATCTTGATCCATAGGATCCCCTGTGTGACTATAATTCATGATTAATTAAACCTGTCAACTCCGGTGATGGGTATTTGTTCCGTTCAAGCGGTAGTAACCTTATTAGACAAATAGACAAAGGGAGTTTTGGGTGAAATAGTAAGTCAGGAGTTTATGTTCTGACGGTTCTTTGGTTCCTCTAGGGGCTCTAGGTTTATATATGATCTGACAGGTATTGTCGGGTGATACAGATCTTATAGGTCCTAAGACTTGTCATTTGTATTTTTGAGTGCTCCTCAGCGCATGTGAAAAAAAGGTTGGTTTGGGCGCGCACGACCTCCCAACAGGTATAACATAGTGGGGGTTTGGTAGTGGGGGTGATAAAGTGGGGATGAATTGTTGGCATATATTACTAAGGTGGTAAAGAACTTAAGTACTATCAAGAGATTGGTGCACGATTACGTTATTCAGCCCATATTGAGTTTCCTCTGATTCCAATTGCTTAAGACTTACCCATCCTCTATTACGAATGAACACTCGCTTATACCGTTTAGTAGTAGCGGGGTCAATTCGATTGACATCTTTATACTTTAAAGGTTGATTTTGATTTTGATTTTGAAGGTAGTGTTTGAACAGCTCTCTACCAGAAGCCGTTAAAATATCAAACCTTGGAGGAATATTTTCAGATGCTTTTGGTTCGGACTTAGCCCCGCCAACAATAGACCTAGAGGATTTTTTTGGTGGGGTAAAAATTTCAGTTGATTTTTGCGGTTTTCCCGCAATTGGTCTACTGACTATTGGTCCTGTGCCTGAAATAGGTCCAGGATTTGAATTTATAGAACTAGGAATCGAGGTAGGGGTAGTACCAGGTGAAGCAGTTGGTGGTAACACGAAAAAGTCTCTCCCAATCTTGGAAAAGAATTCAATTTTGAATTTATTCATTTCATTATTAAATTCATAATAATTAGATCTAAGAAATTCCAATTCTCTTTTAATATCACCACCTCTATTTAATCTTCCCATAACGTTTTTTATGGCAGCCGTGTATTGAATTTCAAGGTTTGAGACTTTTTCTATTGTAACATTAACTTGACGGTCAAGAGTCTTGACGGCTTCTTTCACATGAGCTACAGTTCTGATTTGATCGTTGTGATCACTGTTTCTAATAGCATATCCTATAATAATATGAATCGCTACTATTACTTGAATAAGCATATTAATCCCAAGTACAATCATCAGATATTTGGCTCCATTATCAGTTATTTTGCTCACTAAATCCGCTTGATGGTAGCATTTCTGAATATTTAGTAATATATTGATATCACTATTATCACCTATAACATTGATACAACTTTCCCATTGATCATGAGCAAACTTATTCTTTAGGTAGAATTCATCTATCAATTGCTGCTTGTTATCTTTAAAACAGCTATTTCCATCTACAATATCCGTACACTCAAGGATTTTTTGAAACACAAGCGATTGATTTAACTGGGAATTTTCCGTTACCTTGGTTCCGGTGGTTACAAACAAGAGCATACATCCTACAACCGATAATCCTGCCATTATCACTGGGTTTACTTTACCCAGAATCATGTTGGATTATTTGTGTATAGTATTTGTTCACAAGTGCGAATGGTTGCAAAAAATTCTCAAGCTTATTTCTCGCTCGGTCTTGAAGATAACCCCTCGAGCCAGACCTCGGGTGGCATTTGTTAATTACTATGTTGGCAATTTGATTGATACTTGAAGCTGTTTCAACTTTTTGAACTTATTAACGTGATGAAAGAAAGTAAGCAAATTGTACTGGAAATTCTGTCTCAGATACCATCTGGTTACATCCACCTATTTGAATATCTTTTGGGCAAACTTAATCTATCCAAACAATACGAAACTTTCATCTCCATTCATCAAACCCTTTTCTATCTAAACTATATTCGTCTAAGCCATATCTTAAGTTGTAGATTAAGCCAGGTACGTCCTCTACCCCCTGTGTTCTGCCCCTGTGTTCTAGTTTTTCCCACACAAAGAGCCCCTTGGTAGAAGTGGGTTTATACTATACTGTCAATTATCTTGAACATGTTCTTGCAATTATAGTTCCACCGATGTAGATATTTTTCAAGACACGGTCGAAGATCCCATATCATCTTTCAATGGCAGGAATTTTAATTTATTTTTTGATTATTTTTTACACCATCTTTACAATTTCTCAGGTATTCATACGGCACTCGTGTATGTTAATCCCCGTTCATTTGGATACTTGTCTAATCAGTAGCATATCTTGAAGTTTCATAGCTAGGCTTATCTCGCCATTCCTCTAGCGGATTTTATCACAGCCAATAATAAAAGGGCTTAGCCTATCATTCCCAAAACGGTAAAAGAATCCCTTATCTTTCGGGGCTCGTAACTGGCTCCAAAGGTAAAAAAGATTAGGCTACTGCCCGATGGTCGTTTACGAGGGTAAAATTTCTTGGAATTGAAACATGTCGATTCTTAATGTGCTATAGAACAAGAGGTGTCAATTCTACAAGCTCAGGCTACCTATTGTGTTAAATATTTTATCGATTAGCTAATATAGATAACGAATTGCTGCATAAAATATTGCGCGTTTTAAAAGCTGCAAAAAAAGAACTAAACTAAGAGTACCAAAGGCATTCACACTTTTTCTTGGTAGTCCATATTAACAGAACTATGGGAGTTACGAGGAGAAGATCCATCAAGGACTTCAACCACGCCTGAAGATTTTTCAAGATGATCAGCAATCAACCTTAATTTGGCAGCATGGGTCATAAAGAATTCTTCATAATCATTACCAAATTCATCCAAAGTTTCAGCCATTTCAGAAAGATCCATACCTAATTCTTCAGCTTCAGGTGAAGCTCTCAATTTGAGACCTGGGATTTTATCAACAATGAAACAAATTATGTAAGTAAATACAGCGGTCCAAGCAGTGATTGCAGTAACATCAGCAAGTTGGTATCCTAATTGAATAAAGTTTCTATCATACCAACCACCATCAATTTCAGTAGCTCCATCTAATCCAGCCAAATCTTTACTGGCAAAGATTCCGGTTAATATACCACCAAGAATTCCACCAATTCCATGGATAACCCAAGATTTGGAGTAATCATCAACACCAGTCCATTTGTTGAATCCAAGTAATAATCTACAACAAATAGCCACAATAATGGTGGTGACAACAGCAGCCCAAGGCCAATAAAATCCACAAGATGGAGTAATGTTAACTAACCCAACAATGACCCCTTCACAAGCAGCTTGCATTGAGTATTTCCCGGTGATGAGTTTATCGGTAGTCACAAATGTTAAACATCCAACCGTTGAAGCAAGCATAGTGTTAACAAAAATGTAACCCGTTCTAGCATTAACAGCTAATAAAGTACCAGAATTGAAACAGAACCAAGCACCCCAAATCAAAGTGACACCAATGAAAGTAGAAGTAACAGAGTGACCTCTATATCTTGGAATAGGACCGGTTTTCTTACCTGGAGTACCTCTTGGTCCAATGTAGAAGGAATAGACAAGAGAAGCAACCCCTGAAGAAACATGGACAGGCAGCCCCCCAGCAAAATCAAGAGCACCCAAGGAATATAACCACCCGTTAGCACCCCAAGACCAATAAGCTTCTGGACAATAGACCACAATAACAAACATGAATCCCACAATCAAACTTGGCAACACTCTTCCTCTTTCACCAATAGCCCCCAAGAAAATCTGGACGGTAGCCACAGGGAAAAAAGTATTGAAAGTAAAATTACAAGCCGAAGGAATAGTACCACCTTCAAATAAAGGCTTAGCTTCATCTTCATGTAATGCGGCAAAATCCACGTTACCCATCATAACAGAACTGGAAGTAGGAGAATTGGCAAGAGAGTAACCAATTAAATACCATACAAAAGTAACCATTGAAGTCACCATATAAGTTTGGAACAAGACTTGCACCATATTTTTTCTCTTTAAAGTCCCCCCATAGAATAAACCAATTCCTGGAGTAATTAAAAACACGGCAAAGGCACAAAACATAATGTAAACCATTTCTGCCTTGTCAAAGGTGGCCGTTTGTTCTTCCACATTAATTCTCTTCTCCATTATTAATTTGGCTGACGCCATTGCACTACTACCAACCATAGTGAAATATTGATGAATCAAATTATTTTTTTCAAAACCAGTGGCATCTTAACCAGTGTATATATTTCGACAGCAAAGAAAAAAAAAAAACAAGAAAAAATTCATCCACGAATCGTTATCTTATCAGTCGCAGGTTCGCAAATCAATGCTGCGTCGATAATGGATTATCTGATTAAGGAAACCCTGGTGCCCTTACCACTTTTAGTGTATGAACCTGTATCCGCTAGTGAGTTAAATGGGTAATTTGAGTGGGAGACAATAAGGTAGGGAAATTCCAGTTGGACCCGCTAACTCTAAAATGAAAGTTTAATTGAAGCTAAGCGGATAGATGATTATGTTAACACGAATTTCAGTACCTGTATCAACATAATGGCTACAAATTGACTAAATTGGCTACAGTTTAATGTGATTGCTTACATTTTTATTGGCTTGGGACTAACGGATTATTTTTTGTTTAAGGAGGCTTACAATAGCCAACAGTTATAACTGCCGATTGAACGCTGATTTGTCGATCTTCCTAAGCCTGTAGGGGAAACTTTATCTATAAGAGGCAACCGCACGAGCAAAACTATGGGCTCGGACACGATTAGTGCTAGGCCCGGGTTTGTTCCATTGTAGGCCCAGGTTTGTTCTATTGTAGGCCCTGGTTAGTAACCAGCTAGGTCGAAGTTGGGTCGAAGCCAGATGGAATCTTGAAACTAAGATCGACCATACGGCGAAACCTGTACTCGTCTCGATGACACCTCGTATCTCAAGTGTTATCAAGCTGTTATCTTATTGAATTAGTAAAGCGGTGGATTCCGTACTGTAAATCTCTATTGTGTTTGGATCATTCCGTATGTTACCCACAACCTCCAGGTTAACTCTGGGTACGAGTTTGTAACGATTAATCGTGCAACACCAAGCCTTTTTTGTATTTCTGGGTTTTCAAAAGTATTGGGGTCGTTATCAACTCGTAGGGAAAAATAAAATGTCCCGTAACTCTCTTGATATCATGGTAGGGTCATAACTTCTCATACATGAATTGTTCCCATTGCCGGTATCTATTACCTTACCACTCCACAGATCTTACCGTCTTATTAAATATAATTGATCCCGAATAATTTGATAATTCGGCGATGGCAGTCAAAGTTTCTCCGTGTGGACTCTGGGCATTCTCTTAACCAAATAACTATTTCTTTGGAACTAGAGGGCCAATTGTGATAGTGGTTCAAAATCGCCAGAAAGTTGTATATTACAATAATTTGGTTTAGATATTCATATAAAATCACTATCCTATTCAAAAGAGAACCTGCTTTTCGTGTTTAAATTGTGGCTGCAAATTGAAGCTGACCTCACGATTGGTTTCTCTTTCTCAACAGTTCGATGTCAACATTGTTGCTTTTTAAGCCTTGTAAGATAGTTTCCAGGTCAATGGGCCCTATTTCCGTTCCAAGCAAGTTTTTCCCTAAAGCACTAAAGACTTCGTAGTATTGGGTGAAAGCTCCTGGATAAAATAAATTGTTCAGTCGATAAGTTTGTTCACAACCTTTAATAGGTTCTTTGCCTTCAAATCTATCTTTAATCCATTTAAGAGCCGCTCCGCTGCCTGTGATTACCTCTAATAAATGACCAGTTGAGTTTGAAGAGGCAAATTCGAACGATTCAATTCCATCGTCACACCAAATATCATAAACTCTTTGGGCATCTCTAAAAGGAATAATTTCATCCTCTATTCCATGAAATAAAAATAATGGGATTTGTGGTGCTGCAACATCTTTGGTTTCTTCTACTCCCAAAGTATTTTCGGTGAATACTTCTTGGGCAACATTTTCTTTAAAGAAATCCCACCCTTGCTTGAAATATCTATTTGGCCCTTCAAAGAAATTGGTAAATGGGTATTTAAGTACAGCACTAAACAAACACATTCTATTATCAAAGTCCTCCTGTCTACCTTCCACAAACGAATCGTTTATAAGCTGCTCGAATTCGGGATATTGGTTTGCCAATCCAGATAACGAATTGGGTGTGAGTCCTACAAATATTCCCCCCTCCACTGTTTCTATAAGTGATGAAGCATTTGTAACCCAGCCACCTAACGCTGCCCCTTTCAAGTTTGGTGTCAAGTCATCAGCATAGTCAGGTTGCAATCCAGCAGCCCAGCTGCTCGCAAGTGATCCACCTGAGTATCCCCACAACACAACATCAGCATTAGCATCAAGCCCAGTTACATTACAAGAACCCAAGGCTCCTCTAATTGAATTCAACACGGCATAGCCTTCTAATTTTCCCGTCAAGAAACAAGCATTTGGACCTTCGTAATCAGGTGTCACTACATAATATCCCTCTTCTAACGCGGTTTGAAGTAATACTGTTTCTAATTTTGCAACCAAAGTTCCAATGCCTCCACCTCCCATGAGGGAATATGAAATTGCACAGTCAACCGTTGAAGCATCTTCAGCAAATTGATAAGATATCAATCTTGAGCTATTTGCTTCATAGGGTTCAAGAATAGTCGAGCTAACCGCAATTGGATTACCGAATACATCTTCAGATTTAACGAGAACTTGCCAGCTGTTGGCAACGTTAACTGGAAAGTAAACACTTCTAATTCTAAAAGGAGTTTCCCGAATCTTCAAAATCGTTCCCAGTTCGGCATCTTCAAATCCCTCTGGTCCTTGGTAAAAATCATCTTCACTGGGTAAAGTTGGTTCTTTCAAAGCCGCTCCAAGGCAGCTGCAAATAAGCGATAGTAAAATTAAACCATACTTTCTCATTTTGAATAGTCTAAAAACTGTTTTAATTGAACCTTAAATCTTATTTAGGACTTACATGGCTCATCTTATACCAATCCCTAAATGACTTTCTTACCTTGCAACCCTTATTGTCTCAGATATGTAGACCATCAATGTGGAGACCATTCTCCGCATTTCACATTTCCCAACCAGGAATTTCTCACAAACTAGATTGGAACTAATGGTAAACGACTAACGATTGCTACAGCTTTTTACAGCAAACACTGGTCATATCCATATAGAAGTTGATTCACAGTGCTGCTGAAGTGAAAAGTGATTTTTTGACTCAAAAAATAAATCATTATTATACAAAACATATAAATCTCTAAACTACTGAAACTACAATACCTATTGCATGTTTCTCTTTTTTATTTTTTCAACATCAACATTTTTGTTTTTCAATCCTTGTAAGACAGTTTCCAGATCAATAGGACCGATCTCGGTTCCGAGGACATTGTCCATCAATGCCATAAGGATGTCGACATATCCCCGGTAGGCACCAGGGTATAATAAGTTTGTGCTTCTGGTGGTTCTTTTGCAGCCATCTACTGGTTTTTCTCCATTGAACATTCTTTCTATCCACTTAAGAGCTGCTCCAACTCCTTCAATAGCCTCCAAGATATGGCCGGTTGAATTAGACACTGCAAACTCAAATGAATTCATTCCTTCGTCACACCAGACGTCATATACTCTTTGGGCGTCTTTAAATGGCACTACTTCATCTAAGACACCGTGATACACAAATACAGGGATTTCTGGTTTTAAATCTTCGGTTTCTTCAATCCCTAAGGTATTTTGAACAAGCACATCTTTTACCACTTCGTCATCAAAAAGTCCCCATCCTTTAGTGGCATATCTGTTTGGACCAGCAAAAATTGGCTGATAAGCATAATCGAAAATTGCATTAATTAAGCATTGCTTTTCTGCCTGTGCATATAGCTTGTACTTTTCTTTTGACATGGCGGTTTTGACGTAGTCGTATAAATCTGGATACTGGTGTGATAATCCTGTAATTGCAGTAGCTGCTAAACCGGCAAAGATAGTTCCTTCAATGATCTCTGCAGTGGCAGTGACATTGGTAACCCATCCTCCTAAGGCTACTCCTTTCAAGTTTGGGGTCAAATCTTCAGCGTACAGTGGTTGCAAAGCTGCTGCCCATCCGCTGGCAATGGTTCCTCCCGAATATCCCCACATTACAACATCAGCATTAGGATCAATACCCGTTACGTTGGACGTTTTCAAAGCAGCTCTAATACCATTCAACGTTGAGTAGCCTGAGATCTTTCCTACCGTAAATGCTGCTATGGGCCCTTCATAGTCAGGGGATATCACATAATATCCCTGATCTAAAGCACCTTGAATTATAAACATCTCAAGTTTGGCCTCGAGGGTTCCAATTCCTCCTCCTCCCATAAAGGAGTATGAAGGTGCACAGTTTATATTAGCAGCATCCTCGGCCACTTGATAAGATAATAATCTCGAGCTATTGGCTTCATATGGCTCAAATATTGTTGCAACAATAGCGGTAGCATTTTCAAGAGCATCTTCAGACCTAACTAGCACCTGCCAACTATTCTTAATATTTACGGGGAAGTAGATACTGCTAATTCTATGAGGAGATTTTCTCATTTTTAAAATGGTTCCTGGTTCTGCATTCTCATAATTGTCTGGTAAGTTGTAAAAGTCATCTTCACTTGGCTCTTCAGGTCCTACAGGAGCACCGATCACCAAGGAAATTAATACCAATAAAAAAAGTAGTCTTTTCAACATGATATCATGATCTCTAATTTCTTGAGTTAGTCTTTTTCTTGGGGTTTATATAGTCTAATATGGTGCTAAAGCTTAATTACAGCTGCCGTTATGACAATAGCTGTAACGTCTTCAATAGGAAACATTGGAAGGAGGAGAACCCCGACTGGGACGGACTTTGCGTTTTCTATTGTTTTCGCAGCTGGGAAAACGGGACTTTGCAACCATAGTCGCGGCATATAACCCCCGCAAACCCCAGTAAAGGGGTGCCCTATTTAGCTTTAAAGCCCTATTGTATAACTTGTCACTCTTTGTAACCACTGTTGAAGGTTAGGCGCTTCATTGTGCCTTGGTATAGGTAAATCACAGTCAAATACTTGTTCCAAACGCTCCCCTGAAAACCTTCCTCATTAGGAAATCGCTATGTGAAGGAATTTGCAGCCTTACCCCGTAATTTAAGAGTCTTGTGACAGCCGCAGCGTATTTCTATGTACTAAACTTTAACTTTAAATATGTTTATTGTATATTACAAATATTTCTATTGTACTGGTTGTCTTTTAAATATTTCTCTTTTTGAGTCTTTCGACATCCACATTATTGTTTTTTAAAGAATTCAAAATGGTTTCCAGGTCTATTGGTCCAATCTTGGTTCCTAAAATGTTATTACCTAATGCCGATGCAATGTCATAAAATCCACTGAATGCTCCAGGATAAAACACATTGGATGATCTAACAGTTCTCTTACATCCATCTACTGGTGCTTCTCCGTTAAATCTGCTTTCTATCCACTTAAGCGCTGCTCCACTCCCTTCAACAATTTCTAAAATATGCCCCGTGGAATTGGATACTGCAAATTCAAATGAATGCATTCCTTCGTCACACCAGACATCATATACCCTTTGGGCGTCTTTAAATGGAACTACTTCATCTAAGACACCGTGATACACAAATACGGGAATTTCTGGTTTTAAATCTTCAGTTTCTTCAATCCCTAATGTATTTTCATCGATAATTTTCAGAACTGTAGGATCACTAAAAATTTCCCAGCCCTTTTCGAAATATCTATTAGGTCCAGAAAAGAATTGAGTGAAAGCATATTCCAATACCGAATTAACCAAACATTGCTCGGCAGCATCATCAAACACATTGTATTTCTCTTCTGTCATTGCATCAACCACAAATTCCGCTAAGTCTGGATATTGATGTGAGAGTCCCGCAATAGCATTTGCTGTCAACCCAGCAAAGACACTTCCTTCTATGATCTCTGCAGTGGCAGTAATATTGGTGACCCATCCTCCTAATGCTACTCCTTTCAAGTTTGGTGTCAAGTCTTCAGCGTACAGCGGTTGTAAAGCTGCTGCCCATCCACTAGCAATAGTTCCTCCAGAATATCCCCACATTACAACATCAGCATCGGAGTCAATTCCTGTTACATTAGATGTTTTCAATGCGGCTCTAATTCCATCTAATGTTGTATACCCTGATATTCTCCCAGTTGTGAAAGCCGATATCGGTCCTTGGTAATCTGGGGATACCACAAAGTACCCTTGATCTAAAGCACTCTGAACAAAAAACATCTCAAATTTGGCCTCGAGGGTTCCAAATCCTCCACCTCCCATTGCAGAGTATGAAGGGGAACAATTAATATTTGCAGCATCTTCAGCTATTTGGTAAGACAACAATCTGGAGTTATTAGCTTCAAATGGTTCGAATATGGTTGCAACGGCAGCAGTAGCATTTCCAACGGCATCTTGGGACCGGACCATTACTTGCCAACTATTCTTAATATTTACGGGGAAGTAGATACTGCTGATTCTATGAGGAGATTTCCTCATCTTTAAAATGGTTCCTGGTTCTGCATCCTTGTAACCGTCTGGAAAATCATAGAAGTCATCGTCACTTGGTTTTGTGGGCCCTACAGGCGCACCGAATACCAAGGAAAGTAACAAACAGAATATTAAATATTTGGGAAACATTTTCAGAAAAAGGCAGAGATATGGCACCTTTTATTAAAGGGGCGTTTGTTCTATATTTATATTAGAAAAACTTGTCAGACTTCTACTGCAGGAATACGACTCCTGTATTCTCGAATTGGTAGTTGTCTCTCATAGGTTTTTCCCTTCGGTTTTCTGATATATTATATCATCAGTTAGTATTGGGCTTTCTCTATTGTTAATTACAGTCACCTTTAATTACAATCACCTTCCCTTTGGTACTCTTACCTATGAGACTCCTGAAGCTTTGAGAAGTTAGCCGTGCATCAATTTAGTACCTCTTAGACCTTCCTACCGAAAATCGTTTGACGTTTTAAAACGTCAATGGAAATAATTAAACTGCCTAATTGAGGCATCATCCCAATTAGGAAATTGCAGCCATTGCTTAGTCGTGTGCGAGAGAGTATTTATAATTATAATTTTGGGGTACTTGGTCCGGTTTGGAAGGAGTTTGTAACCAGGGATTGACAATTCTTGGTCAGGGGTGGCCTGTAGAGACATTGTGTAGAGTAAAAATTATGAAATGTTTGAAATCATGACCCATATTAGGGCTGAATTAAAAAAATGAGGCCGAGGCCCTAACAAACAATAATACGAATTTAAGTAAATTCTTTGAGCTTCCCTTTTTTATAGACGATGTCTCTTTTCCTGGTTTTTTTTTAATAGGTTTGGAGAGACTTGGTAAATTAAGAGAGATCTGGTAAATTTAGTATATGAAAATCATTGACATCTATTTAAGTTTAATATTCTAAACACTACAGTAGCCTCCATCTACTCTGATATCAGTCCCAGTAGTAAAATTGGAGGCATCGGAAGCAAGATAAATATAAGCTCCTACTAATTCATCCGGTTCAGCTTCTCTTCCCTTTGGGGTCAATCCCCACCACTTGGCTCTTTCATGAGTAGGAACCGGATCTGATAATGGAGTATTAGTGTATCCAGGAGATACGGTATTTACCCGAGCAAACCCAGCAAATTCTACTGCTAAAGATTTCCCAAGGTGCAAAACTGCCGCTTTGGAAGCGTTGTAACAACTCTGGTAATTAGGAACATTCACTATATGAGCTGACATTGAAGCAGTCATGATAAATGATCCTTTTCCATTCTTTTTGAAAATTTTCCCACAATATTTAGCACAATAAAATGTCCCGTTAACATTAACGTCAAAAACTCGTTTCCAATTATCTGGGGTACTTTCATCATTTAAAATACTACCAAAATTCCAAGCAATCCCAGCATTGGCCACAAACACATCAATAGTACCAAATTCTTCTTCGATCTTTTCAATCACTTCTCTAACATGCACCGGATCGGTCAAGTCACATAAAAAAAACTTACTTCTTATTCCATACTCGGAACTTAACTCTTCACAGAGATCCGTTGGTTTATAATCAAGAATCACTATATCACTCCCAGACTGGGCGTATCCTCTAGCAATTGATGACCCAATTGTCCCTGCTCCTCCCGTAATGACTGAAACTTTGCCCGCTAAGGAAAACCTCTTTATCAAATTGGAGTTTAAAACCTCAGGCGTCTGTGGAACCCTTTGATCCTCATTCTCTGGTTTAATAAAAGATTGAAAGTCTCCCATTTCTGTTTATTGAAAAGACTTCTAATTGTCTCTAATTTTCTCTCACGTTGGTATTGTCTCGGCTCATCGTCTTGCCTCTAGGGTGACTCTCGCCCTGACTTAAGGATTGCAACTTCGCGTTAAATTTATTCCTACAAGATCAGATTTAAAAAGAACATAAATTATAAATTATCTATTAAAACAGATACACTATACAACGAATTGCATATAAATCAATTCACGTAACAAAAGATTCCTATAACATATTAGATTATGGGTAGTCGCTTTGTCTGACACCAAAGTATCCATCTGGAGCAGATTCGGTAGCATTTAATCTACCAACAGAATAACTGTAGGAATCCATTCCGACCCAACTGACATTGTTACCCCACCAGTCGATAGATTTATCGTGATATTGGACAGCAAAGAAAATAATAATAGAACTGAAAGCAACACCAGCATCTAAAGCACCGGAAAGAACATAATTGTATTTTTCCCACCAGGTAAGATAGTGCTTCTTAATATAGTACATAAAAGCAAACGAAGCATACATACCTCCAGTAATGTATGACAAGTTATAAGGAGCGTACCAAAGGAATCCACCGATGACAACTGTAGGTTGGAAATATTTGGTGAGGCTTCTTGGGGCATATATCTTAAACAAGATACATGGGATTGGTAATAAAGCTCCAATTAAGAAACAGTATTGTAAAATTGGGTAAATACCACCAAAGACTTTCTTTGGTCCAATAACCCCCCAAATAACTGAAGCGGAATAGTAAGTGTTGGCACTTGGACAAGTGAATTTTTGAGCTTGACCTGGTTCACAATAGTTTTCGATACTGTTAATTTGGAAGTTGATAACAGCTAAAGAAATGAAACAATGGACGAAAACGGACAAAATTTGACATCTGAATAAGGCTCTTGGTGGGATCTTAGCATAGTGAGCCATCTTTTGATCAGTGATATAGTTTTGAGCTTGCCCGTCAATGTTGTAACCTAAAGCTTTCAAGAAAATCAAAGCCATACCGTTACCTGGAAGAGCGTACCCAACAATTAATTCAACCAACACGTTAAGACCGAAGGAGAAACCAGTGGTGGAGTAGATAGCAGTAATTGGAATCAAAAACACAAAGTTGATAGCCACACAGAAGAAAATACCCCAAACTGGAGTTTCGGTAGGATAAATTTCCACACAAAGAATAGCCAAAACAATAGCAATAATTAAAACAACACCAAATACCCAATCGGCAACTTCTTTATATTGAGTCATCATTCTGGTATGAGGATCATCGAAACCTTCGAAAGTGGATTTTCTGAAATTCTTAACTGAAGTTCCTAATCCTTTAATGGCTTTCCACATTGTACCGTAGTTAATGAAACACTCGTATACAATAGCAAATGGATAAATGGCAAAGAAAGCACCATAAAGAACTAAATTAGCAGCAGAATAGTATGGTGGACCATAATTTTCGTATTTAGATTGTTGGAACAAACTATGTTCATCAACAATTTGTTTGACATCATAAACAGCACCAGTATTAGTGAAAAGATGATTTGAATTCATTGGCATGTAACCAGTCCATAAATGGTTAGTGTAGTATACACCGAAAATAGCGAATAAACCAAAGATCATTCCAACAAAATTAGAAACTTGAGTATAGAAAGGAATGGTTAAAGCATAATTGAAATTGATGATGTTCCAATCGAATGTTGGGATTGGATTAAGTCCTAATCCCCCGACACTTCCTGTAACTTCAGCGAGGATACGGTTGTTTGGAGCGATCCAAGTCATCCAGTTGAAAGTGGATAAGAATCCCATAAGGTAATCTGGAAGCCAGAAATATAAGAAGGAACAGGTGACAGCCAAAAAGAAGAAATTATATCTTGAAATTTTCCATCCGTTAATAACTTCTTTCTTTTCTGGCTTCATCAAAGCTTGGTTTAAAGCCAAGGTTGGTAAGATAGTTGGCCACATAGCTTTAACTGGGTACACAGCAAACTTTCTCATGATACCGGCAAATCCAAATCCCATGAAAGCAGTTGACAACACCAATAAAGTTTGATATCCAAAGTCAGCCCAGTCATTGTTATAGTACATTTTAAGCCTCATAACATGGATATTCCAAGACACATAAACGGTACCACCAGAAACAGAATAGAAGATGGTAGCCAACATTTGCTCTTTGGCAGTCCATGGACCTGGATTCAAATTGAAATCGTAGTTCCAGATTTTGAAACTCCATTTAGGTAAAACGGCAGCACAAAGTAAACCACATGGGTAAAGGAAAAGTTGAACAACTGAAGTAGATAAACTAATACCAGGTTGTCTTTCACTGAAAAATTGATTGATAAAAGTACCAATGGCACACCAGATCAACCCTAAAAGGTATACTCTTGGAGTCTCACAAGGAATGGTTGGGTCGTCATAACAATCAGTAACAGCTCTAACTTCAGGGTAAGGAGAATGGAATTCAATCAAAGCAGCTTCCATTCTAACTTGTAAACTCCAGTCAAAAACTTCACCTAGATGGACGTCTGAAGCTTCCAAAGAAGTATCATCATTAGAAGTAGTGTCAAGATGTTTTTCACCTACAAAGGTTGCATCAGCCTTTGCTGCATCTTCTTTTCCAGCCAAAGCTCCCTTCAATCCATTCTTGATTGTTCCATCAGCTGAACCCTGGTAATTAACCAATTTTACCATCAAATCGTATTCGATGGTAGGAATATTGGGGTCCATGTCATGTTCCAGAATAGCTTCTTTTAAAATTTCGACAGCCTCTTCTTCAGAAAGGCTTTCGATTTTTTCGATCATGAAGGAAACCCCAACAGGTAAATCTTCCAAAGAAGTTAACCCTTCATAATTCAATCTTCTTAAGATGATGAATTTTTGTTCACTGCTCAATGCACCACCAATTTCACCAATAGAAACCTGGTTAGAGGTAACAGCATTTAAGTTGACTTGATGGGATTGTGGATCCATATGATCAGTGTTACTAGAGATACTAGTAACATTTTCCATACCAACAGGCTTCTCGGTAGACATGTTGATAATATTTGGATAACTGAATAAATTTGGCACTTGGAATTCTTCGAGAATATTCGAATATATTTATACAAGAAAATACGGGAGGATTGGGTTAATTGATAATAAAAAAATTGAACAAAAGGCAGATACGATAAGCTGATAACGAGAACAATGATAAGAGTGGAAAAACCTAAATATTCCTTTGTGGCCGTCGTAAGGTAATAGCGCCTCAGAGGTGTTTCATGCCATTGTAATTACTGCTTTTAGGTGCTGAAAAAGAAATAAACTACCATTATCAGTGGCTGCAAAAGGGAATCCCTTTGACCTTACGGCTCTGAGCTGGTTGGTCTTAAATTGGATACTGTACATTTGACGTGAGCCACACATTTTTCTGTTATGCTGAGGCTCCAAGGACAAGTCGGAATAAACCCGTTCCACAATTAATGGTTATATCCTGAATTTATGCTTCAAAAGAACCGATTTGTGTTGCCCTCTGGTTGTTTACTCTACTATAACTCTGGAACAAATGAAGAGATTAAGCTTTTGCATTTCTCATACATATCACTGTTGCAAAGATAAGCTCATAAAAACGTGAAAGAATGAAGACAGAAAAGAAAAAGAAAAAAAGAAATTGTAACCCAAAAGAGTCCCGGAGACGAATGGCACCAGATCTCAGATCTCTTTTTACTAGTTATCAACTCAGTTTAACGGTAGATCTTCATATACGGCTTCCCCAAAGAGGTTAATGGCATGTGTAAGGATTTAGACGTTTAGCGGCCAGGTGGTTCGTAACTTAAGATCCTGGTGTGGTTTTGTCCTTTGATTATCTTGAGCCAGCTGATTGCACGTAATCTCGGTGTTTTACTTGTTATCGTCGTGCATGCAAACTTGAGATTTAACAATAGATGAAATAATAAATTTTCCGACACAAAACCACTGGGTCTACGGCCTCAGATTAGAGTGCTACTCGAAGTAGAAATTCGGGAGATTTGTTTATGGGTAATACTCCACAACAACATCCTCTTTATCTACTTAAGCCGTTACATAAGTGATCAGTTCATAATTCTCTTATCTTTTATCTATCAAAGTATCACAATCGCGAACATTGATTGGTTTGAAGCCTTTTGAAGATTTCGTTCTTGGCACTGATTTGACGTAATTTTGAAGCCTGTCAACATTTTGACGTGGTTGACGTTATTTCCGCTTGAATGTTTTTCAACTTTTCAAGAGAAGTCTTAGGGGGGCATAGAAATGTTATGTAACGCAGATCCTGGTTTATGAAGGTTTGAGCCCCCGTAATCTTAGAATCTGGTTTTTTCATAAAATTTCATAACCTGGGCTACTCCGAAGGGCCGTAAACTTTCTTCTCTCTGATGATCTGAGACATGTTAGAGGTGTGGTCGTTTTCTAAACCTCGATTTGTAAACCCTCTTCCATCTTGAGGTTGAATTACGCCCTCTCATTCACTCTTTGTTGCTGGTCCAACGGAGTGCCTTGAAAGGGAGCCGTACGAACCCCACCAAGATAAGAAATCCGCCTATCTTCCAACAGATTTGTAATTACACGACCTAATGTATGATTCCTAAAATAAGGTGCTATTCAATAATGTGGGTTACGTACTTTTACGATATCTTATCAAGATTGTTCCACAAGATGTAGAGTTATACAGCAATAGTGAATAAGGACACAAGTTTCATATATCAGCTGGCACTATGGCACCATTGTCCATGTCTCCAAGAGGCGACCCAATTTTATATTCAAATCGCACCCTCCTGGCGAAACTTTTATGATTTCAAGCATGAAAAATAGCCATTTATTCAAATCGACATAACCGATTAGCGAGGACTCGCTACCGAAGATTATAACCCACTACCGAAGATTATAACCCATTGGCGAAGATTTTACGATTTAATTATGAGAGGTGCTTTTGTAATAAAATAATAGAAATCGAATTAAATAAATTATAACACACTAAATACTGATTTTCAACTATGGGAAATTGCCCTGTCTAACCCCAAAGTACCCGTCTGGAGCCGAAATGGTAGCATTTAATCTACCAACCAGGGAGATATAAGCATCCATTCCTTCGTACATCACATTATTACCCCAGTAGTCGAGGAATTTATCGTGATATTGAACAGCAAAGAAAATAATAATAGAACTGAAAGCAACACCAGCATCTAAAGCACCGGAAAGAACATAAGTATATTTTTCCCACCAGGTAAGATAATGCCTCTTAATATAGTACATGAACGCAAATCCAGCATACATACCAGGGGTATAATATGACAAGTTATAAGGAGCGTAGTTAAGGAATCCACCAATAATGATAGTAGGTTGGAAGTATTTGGTAAGGTGTCTTGGGGCATAAATCTTGAATAAAATAAAAGGAATTGGTAATAAAGCCCCAATTAAGAAACACCATTGTAAGATTGGGTAAAGACCACCGAAAACCTTCTTTGGCCCAATAACCCCCCAAATAACTGAAGCGGAATAGTAAGTGTTGGCACTTGGACAAGTGAATTTTTGTTGTTGTGTTGGCGTACAGTAGTTTTCAATAGTGTTAATTTGAAAGTTGATAACAGCTAAAGAAATGAAACAATGGACGAAAACCGATAACATTTGACATCTGAATAAGGCTCTTGGTGGGATCTTAGCATAGTGGGCCATCTTTTGATCAGTAATATAGTTTTGAGCTTGTCCATCAATGTTGTAACCTAAGGCTTTCAAGAAAATCAAAGCCATACCGTTACCTGGAAGAGCGTACCCAATAATTAATTCCACCAACACATTAAGACCAAAGGAGAACCCAGTGGTAGAATAAATTGCAGTGATTGGAATCAAAAACACAAAGTTAATACCCACACAGAAGAAAATACCCCAAACTGGAGTTTCAGTAGGATAAAGTTCCACACAAAGAATAGCCAAAACAATTGAAATAATTAAGACCACACCAAATACCCAATCAGCCACTTCTTTATATTGAGTCATCATTCTGGTATGAGGATCATCGAAACCTTCAAAGGTAGATTTTCTGAAGTTTTTAACAGCAGATCCTAATCCTTTAATAGCCTTCCACATTTGGGAATAATTAATGAAACACTCATAAATAATAGCAAATGGATAAATGGCAAAGAAAGCCCCATAAACTACCAAATTAGCAGCTGAGTAATATGGTGGACCATAGACCTCATATTTAGCTTGGTCAAACAAACTATCTTTATTAAGAATTTGTTTAACATCATAATTAAACCCAGTGTTAGTGAAAAGATGATTTGAATTAATGGGTATGTAACCAGTCCACAAATGATTAGTGTAGTATACACCAGTAATTGTGAA
The DNA here is from genome assembly GCA_030561325.1 of Yamadazyma atlantica. Lineage (NCBI taxonomy): Eukaryota > Fungi > Ascomycota > Pichiomycetes > Serinales > Debaryomycetaceae > Yamadazyma > Yamadazyma atlantica. The sequence continues at coordinate 474,662 of JAKTXA010000009.1, forward strand.
TAATCCTAAAATCATTCCAACATAATTTGAGACTTGGGTGTAGAAAGGAATGACTAAAGGAGCACCACTAGAGATTATATTCCAATCAAAAGTTGTGATTGGGTTAACCCCTAATCCCCCGACACTTCCAGTAATCTCAGCAAGCTTTTGATTTGTTGGGGCAATCCAAGACATCCAATTGAAAGTGGATAAGAATTGCATGAGGTAATCTGGGAACCAGAAATATAAGAAAGAACAGGTGACAACCAAAAAGAAGAAGTTGTATCTTGAAATTTTCCATCCGTTAATAACTTCTTTCTTTTCTGGCTTCATTAAAGCTTGATTCAAAGCCAAGGTTGGTAATAAAGTTGGCCACATAGCTTTAACTGGGTACACAGCAAACTTTCTCATAATACCAGCAAATCCAAATCCCATGAAAGCAGTTGACAACACCAATAAAGTTTGATATCCAAAGTCAGCCCAATCATTGTCATAATACATTTTAAGTTTCATGACGTGAATATTCCAAGACACATAAACAGTACCACCAGAAACAGAATAAAAGATGGTAGCCAACATTTGCTCTTTGGCAGTCCATGGACCTGGATTCAAATTGAAATCGTAGTTCCAGATTTTGAAACTCCATTTAGGTAAAATGGCAGCACAAAGTAACCCACAAGGATAAAGAAAAAGTTGAACCACTGAAGTACCCAAAGAAATACTAGGTTGTCTTTCACTGAAAAATTGATTGATAAAAGTACCAATGGCACACCAGATTAACCCCAAAAGGTAAACTCTTGGAGTCTCACAAGGAATGGTTGGGTCGTCATAACAATCCGTAACGGCTCTAACTTCAGGGTAAGGAGAATGAAATTCAATCAAAGCAGCTTCCATTCTAACTTGTAAACCCCAGTCGAAAATTTGATCTAATTGAACATCTGAAGCTTCCAAAGATGTGTCGTCCATAGAGGCACTATCCAAGTGTTTCTCTTTTACAAAATCCATATCCTTTTTCGTGTCGATGGCTCCATTTAATTCACTTTTAATCCCACCAGAATGAGAACCTTCGTGTGCAACTAAATCTTGGTACAATCTGTATTCAGCGGTAGGAATATTAGGATCCATATCATGTTCCTTTATAGTTTCTTTTAAGATTTCAACTGCTTCAGATTCTGAGATTTGCTCGATTTTTTCAAACATAAAAGTAGCCCCGACAGGCAAATCTTCCAAAGAAGTTAAACCTTCATAATTTAATCTTCTTAAGATGACGTATTTTTGTTCACTGGTTAATCCAGCACCTACTTCACCAATAGAAATTTGTTGAGAAGTAACAGCTTGTAAATCCACTTGGTGAGAGTGTGGATCCAAATGATCAGTGTTACTGCTGATACTGGTAATATTTTGCATACCAGTTTTTTCGGAAGACATGTTTGTTGTTTGGGAGGGGAAACCAAAGATGGAAATATCAAAGGTATTTATACAAGGTTAAGAATACAGGCGTATCATGGAGACAGAAAGGTAAATGGTAGCCAATTACACAACGATTGATTGTAAATCATCTACTTGCAGCCTCTAACCGCACGGCTTCACAAAATCTGGGTAGATAAGAGCCACATCTTACGACAATTGCAGCCGATTTCGACTGGGTTATGAACCTAAAAGACTAATTTCATTGGCTCCGGGACCCCAAAACTTAAAACAGTATGATAACTGCCAAACTTGAAGAAGCTTTTTTGTCCTAGGGCGAGCTTCGAGAAGTAAAATGGTAAATCATACTGCCGATCAAGCTATAGTAATCAACTTGACACAACCAAGAAAATACTTTGCAATTCTGACACATTTTTGCATAAATTAGACCCGGCCAAGAAAGGATGGGATTTGACAGGTGAACAATAGGCTACAAAAAAGGGGACCATATGCAATCTAAGAATGATCAATGAATCTATCCCTCCTCGTATTAAAGGGCACCTTACGTTTCCGTGTGGCTTTATCTATTGCTACACGGAACACTCGTAACTATTTCTTATCAATTTCAGACGAATATTACGACAAAATGGATCTCCTTCCAACTGTGGTTATGTGTGGTATGGTTCCTTCCTAGATAGGGCAAGTGTTAGCGTTATCTCACGGATGGATTTACCCAGGATATACATTTAAGGTTTATGATGCCACGGCTCCAAACACCTGAATGCGCTTAAGTAGCGCAATTAATTGGGTTGCAAGATACTGTTACCAGCATTCTTATCGATCAAGGATAAATGTAGAGTGGCTCCAAACTAAAAGGTGGCTCAAATAAATCCGATATGAAGAAGTTCAAGAGTGATACCAGAAAGTAAAACCGTTCAGTTTGAGATTACACAGAAATTACCCCACGACTCGAAGGATTTGACGTGAATTTTGACACACAAAAATATTTCTTGACGTCCACCTCCGCAGGAACATTGTCGTATTTCTATTTTTATCCCGCCATGTATGACGAGGTCTGATGATTGATAAGCATTCGTTCAAGTAAATGGCTCTAAGAGTTGCCGTTTTGTAGCTGGCAAGATAAGTGATGATGACTCCGAGCTGAAGTATTTTGAGCCGTGAGAGATTTGAAGCACTTGATGATCTGATTGGAGGGTCATAAACCCTGCTGTGAGATAAGCCAATCCACTGGGGCCTTATCTTCAGATTATTTGTTTTGTACTTGCGCTACGAAATTGCTTGTGTTTGTGATTATACCCTCAAAGTTTGTGGCTGGTAGCTTCTAATCCCTTCTCTATTCTTTTCTCTAAGTAGGGTGTAAGTATGTTTTCTGATATCGTTGGTTTCCCTAAGGTTTCTCTAAGACTTCCCTAAGATTTGACCAACCAAGTTTCAGGTAGAACATAACTAAAGTATAATTAGCCATAAGCCGATTAGAACCCACTAGGCCGACGGCTCTTGCTGCCTTGCATAGATTGTCTCTTATCAGTGCAAATCAGGCTCCTTTGGAAAATCCAAACAACCCCGTAAACATTTGGCGCCATTCCTTAAGCGCCGGGAAATGGATACGGGGAGGAGCCAGCCTCGGTAATTCTTGCTTCCTTTGCGTTGTTACATTTTATGTGATGGAAACTGAGGGTAACAGTGTGGAAAAATAAGCTTCCTCAGAACTTGAAATTTTGGCTGTACAATGGATAATATTGCGTATATAGTCAGCTTTGATAGTACCCTTCCTCTATTCTTCCCTATTGTGTGTTACGGACATATCCCGTATATGCCTTCTAACACATGGACCCACATTTACCATGGAAAATCCAAATTGCTAGCAATACCATAATGAAACAAAATTTCTTAATTGTATTTATGTCTCTTATTGTTTGTTCTAATCTACACAAAACTTTGTGACCCCTTATTGAATGTTGCTTCTATTGGTTTGCTGAAACCCCTGACCTTAACTTCTCGGGCTTTAGCAATGCACCCTTAAGAGTGCTCCCTAAAGAGTTCTCCCTGAATATAGGATCGACAGAAGACAGAACAAAGGAAAAAAGAAACAAAGAAACCTTCCAAGGGGTTTTACAGTCTATTACGAAGGGGTTCCATAGGTCATGGATCGACTGATATAGCAAAGTCAATTTTAGGAGAGAAGAAATTCACATACAAAAAAGGTTTTACGGGTGGGGTTCCGAAGAATCGAAATTACTAAATTTGTACATACAAAACATCATCACATATATTATTAAGATAGAAAATCATTAAATATCATAAAAATCATAAAAAGAAATCGTTCATTAAAAAGATCCCTGAACCAATTGTTTCACTAGCCTTACCTGACAAAATAGAATTTTCATTTAAAATTCTTAAGTTAGATGGTTGAGGGCGTAAATTCGATAAGTTCAAATTATCGTATTGTCTGTAGTTAAAACACATTTTAGAATTTGATAACAACGGAGAGTTGTTAGGTGTAGTCAATTCTTCATCGGATTCGGTAGGGTTGTTATTAGAATTAGACGTTGTTGCATCATTGAAAATTTCAGACTTTGGGTCTATTGTTTCTGGATTTATAGTTTGAAAATCCATTGTAGTCTCATTGCCTCTATATAGCCCGCTATTACTATCTTTGGGGTCTATTTCATCATCCAAGCTAATTATTTCATCAAATATATGGGTTTTCGTTTTAGGTTTGGGATTGAAATTGACCGATTTGAAAAATGGTACTGCATTGTTATTGTTTGGTTGTGGTTGTGGTGGTGGTTGAAATGAATTTATAGAAGGGTGTGAAACGGTAGGCGATAATGCAGGAACTTGTGACGTATGGTATGGTTGTTGGTGGGGATAATATTGTTGTTGTTTGTTTAACAATGCAAATGAAGAATTATCGTTATAGAAATCAATAGGTGACCTGTTGAAATTCGAATAACATTTCTGCAAGTTATCATTTAAAATCTTGGTGAAATTCAAACTAATTTCATTGTATTTGTTAATATCATTATTAAAGTCCACTTCCGAACAATCAGTATCAGAATCCAGGTCATTTTCCGAATCAGAATCATAGTCTTCCTCTTCTTCTTCTTCCTCTTCATTCATATCCTGATTAATGTAATTAAGACTCAACAACTTTTCCACCGGATCGATCCGGTCATTATCTTCCTCTTGTTTTGATTGTTGTGATTGGGTTTGGGTTTGTTGTGTCTTTGGCAATTTGGCAGGCCTCAAAGAACCTTCGTCTTCGGCATTCAATGAACGCTTATTAGACTCGTTACCTACGATATTTGTTAATACATTTTGCCCCTGACAATTGCGGGATCTACTATTGCTGGAGGTTTGTAATTCCAATTGCTTTCCAGTTAATTTTCTGGTTCTAGTAGACTTACGAATCGACATACTCATCTTCCTTATTCGATTTACCAACAATGTTTTTGATGGAATAAAGTAATCAAGATGATAATCCAAAAAAAAACTAATTGTTTGCCACCAAACTTTGCTGTATATCTTGGGGTTTATGGGTTGGAGTGTTATATTTATAAGAGAAAATTTTTCACTAATAAAAATTTTTTTTCGCCGCACGCCGCACGCCGCACGAAATGCCGCATTGGGCGAGGTTTATTTCTTTTATTTTGCCATTGGCAAAGGGGGGGAATTCCATAAACAATAGGTAACAAAGAGGTAAAAAAACTTAATTAGCCGGGCTTGAAATACTGAATGATAAGTATTAAATCCACCTGAAGAGTAATTCCCACTTTTTTAATTGGCTTGCCAAAAAGTCCTGATAAAAAATGTCTGTTGAAAAAAGCCAGATCTCGGTACAGATATTTTTTCACGCAAGATTTTTGACTTAACTCCAGACGGTCCCGTAAATGGAAAATGCTAGCGATTACATTGGTTAGTTTACTATTGGCTAAGGAACAAATAAACAAATAGTCGCAGTAACGTCCGCCGCAGCATTTGGTCTGCAGAATTATGAGTTTTGTCTTGTTGTGATTGGCCCATGTCTCTGGCTCCGGACGCAGTTCCGTATACCCATAGAGATCTCACCAAACCTCTTGCCAGAAGTTAATTGTAGACATACTAACTTTTTCATTTACATACGCAAGCTGGCACGTGATTTAGCCGAAGTTATCATATTTCATTTGCAATGTCTTTTGATGATTTTTTCTTATTCAAGACCCTACTACTGGTCAATGGGCACAATGGTTCTATAGTAATCTCTGATAGATGGTGATACTTTATCGGGTTTGTTTGTTACTAGTTAAAAGTGAGGGTACCTGAATTTTCACTTTTGCGAGGTGAAAAATTTAGCTGTATCGAGTAACAACTATCTTTTATGTCCAGCATTTTCATCGTCTACAACCTTAATAGGAATATTTTTATCTAGGGTATCGATTAATAGTTTAAATCCATATCCGCCTGTGTTACTATTGTTTTGATAGTGATTTTGATCAATGCGGATAACTACAATTACAATAGTTGGAATTCTACTATCGTTATCGTCAACTTATGCATCAGTAGGTGACAATCTTCCTGAATTCAAGCATTGTTGTAGTGCATGTCACTCTTTGGTATGCGGTGGCTCTCCACAAAATTCTTTGGGGCGGGTTGAATACACGGTTGATCAATTCGTCAATAATTATCAAGTGCACTTCCCATTTAAACAACTATTTCTTTGGGATTGTGATTCAGATTGTGATTATAAGTGTCAGCAGATAATTACCAATGAAAGAATTGATCATGGTTCTCCAATTGTTAAGTTCTATGGTAAATGGCCATTCTTAAGGTTTTTTGGTATCACAGAATTAGCATCAGTGGTGTTTTCCTTATTAAATTTCTATGTCAATTATAAAAATTTCAAATTGATTCAAGAATATCATGACGAAAATGTCAATTTTCCTCTGATACAGTCTATGTCCCGTCAGTATATGTATTTGTTGGTTATTTCCATGATGGGGTGGGTGTTTTCCACTATATTTCATATCAGAGACTTTGCTATTACCGAAACCTTGGATTATTTTGGAGCTTCGTTAATAATTTTGTTTAACTGTTACGTAATAGTCATTCGAGTATTTCAAGGGTTCAATAGCCAGAAAAAACTCACTTGGTTTAAGTGGGGGTTTGCTGGCATATATGGCTTACATGTAATAAAATTATCACTTAATTGGGACTATGATTACAATCTAAAGTTTCATTTACTCATTTTCCTTATTACCGCTGGTTTATGGGTTTATCATTCCTTGCACGTGAACAGACTTTACCAATCCAACTATTATCATATTCAGTCTTCCAACATGAATTTATTACCATTAGAAACATCCATTGTATCTAAATTTGATTTCATAAAACAGCTCAATTTCTCTGCCAACTGGATTCCTCTTCTACCCATATTTTTTAATATTTGGTTGATCATGTCGGTCAGTTTCGAGGTTTTCGATGGTATATTGTTTAGGTTGATTGATTGTCATGCAATTTGGCACTTGTTGACAGTTTTCCCTCAGATATTATGGTATGAGTGGAATGTATGGGATCTAGAGTTGTACAAAAGTCTACACTATAAATTATCATAATAGAATTTAATAATAACATCTGTATATACGAATTAATAATGTAATGATGTATGAGGTATAGAGAATACAAAGTTTACACTACAAGTCTATTACTAAAATGAATGTATATGAACTAAAATTATAATGACTGTGTAATTATTTAATAATAATACAAAGGAATGCAAAGGATTTAACTGAAAGTCTATCGAAATGGTAAAAAATATTGGCCCCAAAATGGCCCCGAGTGACCTAAATTGGTCTTTAATAAATGTAATGATATTATGCAAAATGAATTAAGAAAATTAAGAAAAGAATCCCTAAAGAAACCGGACCGGTTGATGCAAAATGATGGTAAGGGTATCGGATTATACGATAGAAACGGCCTTCTTAGATCTGGGCCTTCTGTAATATAAAAATCCCACGACAGCAACCACTACTATTAACCCGAGAACTCCAACACTATTAAAATCGGAAATACTTTCATCGGCTGGAGCATCATAGTTTTGCATTTTCATTAATGGTAACAACAGTTTAAGGTTACCAGATTCATAGAATGCATGTTCTTGTAATATACTCTTATCTGGTTCAATCATTTTGGAGATTAGGTTGACACAATAATGCTAAAAAATATATTTCGATGCCCCTTACCCTTACTATATACAGTGTTTTCAGGATGAATAACGCACCCTCTTTAAACGGATGTCGCATTACACTCAGATAGATTACGCAACCTCTAGGCAGTAAATATCACATCCCATAAGGA